>CM076579.1:1500039911-1500383149 GCA_034641835.2 Pinus albicaulis | reverse complement strand
ATTTGGATGATCATTTAGTCATCAACAAAGACAAAAATTACTGATGACTAATAGGCTTAGTCAAGAGTCAACACAATAATTACAAAAAAAACTGAGTAAGGTCAAGCCAACTTTAATAGAGACGACCCAACTAATTTTGTTTTGACATTGACAAAGTAGATAAATGTTAATTTTTCTTGGTATTTATTGGATAAACAAATGTTCATATTTTGTTTTAAAAAGAAAAAGTGGTGATGAAATAAATTTTCCACCTATGGGTTCTCTCGTCAAGGAAAAAGCTGGCTCTCAAAAGACCAAATAAAGAGGAAGTGCTTTCATCTGCTTAGTTTGAAAGTGCAGGTGTTGGGATTACACCTTGACTCCACCTATTAGTGAAAATGAAAAGGGTTGGGACACCTCACAATACATGGCATTATAATTTCCAGGTATACACAGGCAACTGAGAGACTTGTATTGAGGGTTTTCTCTACACCCTTTTGGCTTTCGAATTTTTGCAGAGCTGGCAAGAACCAGTGGAACTCTGAAAACCTGATATTTGAAGGAGAGACTAGACAGAGGTCTTGAGGTCTACCTCTAGAAGAACTGCTATATAATCTTACTCTGGCGAGGAGCACGGGGGGAGAAGAGGATGCAATTTCCTCTCTCATGGTTGGGAGGATGCCATCAGCCCTCTTCATCTGAGATAGGTAATATAAACATGGAATGGATTGAATCAAGGGTTATTTTTATTTTTTATAAGTACATTAATTTTTGAAAAAGGATTTATGTATGTTGTGGAAGTAGAATAAAAAAAGGAGAAGTATTATTTTCAATGAATGATTAAATGGTACTGTTAAGGTCAAGGTAGAATATATAAATCCTGATAACTGCAAGAACCTCTCTAGAACAAGAATGAAATAATCTAGTTCAGAACAGTACATACTAAATGTAGGAGAAAGTCTAATATGAATAACCTGTAGAACAGTTGAAATTCTGTAGTAAAACATATGATTGGACATGAAATTTAGTCCATCTAGAGTAGAACCCCAGACAGGACAGTCTGACTCGAAGAAGGGTAAATACACAAACTAAGGGTTGAGGAGTAAACCCTTTCTCATTAAAATATGGTTTGTACATATGAGGGAAAAAATTATTTAAAAAGGAATAAGGAAATACTAAGATTAAATCAGAACTGCAAAAGCATTAATATTTCAGTATAGAAGAGAAGAAAACAATGTAATTTAATTTACTAAATTCAAATAGCATCATTTCAAAAAACGAATAGTACTCAGAGGAGTAATAAGTCTTAACCAGAGTGGAGAGAGTTTCCTAAAAGAACAGATTGGAAAGAAATAATAATTATATAAAACCATTATATAAATTCTGGAAAACTTAAATTCAATTACCGCATGTATATAAAGAATAGTAACCAAATTACAGAGAAAACCCAAATCTGTGCGCAATATCCAGAATTCCAAAATAGACAAAAATTTGTACTGCCCTCGGTGGGGTGGCACTAGAACTTAATTACAGTTATAATGTAAGGCGAACAAGACAAAATCCACATGCAAAGAAAAACACAAGTTTACGACATGGTCCAAAAATTAAGATATTTAATAACTAAAGACATACTCTAAACAACCAGTTACTTATGAACAATAGAAAAGGGCCGAAATGTAAAGAAAAATTCTTACAGTTTATAACCAGTATATACGTTTTTCTCTGAAGACTAGAATGGAGCTAAAAGATCTCCATTCCAAAACAGAAGAAAAAATTATAAATACATTGGTTACAGAGAGCCTCACCGGGCTAATACTGTCACCATAAACATAGAAAAACTATAGTTCGAAACTCAAGACTATCAGTGCCTTTCAAACATGGGCATGTCAAAATATGAAAAGAGTCTGAAAACGTCTCGATAGAGACATCCCGAGGAGCCGAGGTACATGTACACACACGATGAGGAGAATTATTGTCTGGAAGATCCCTTACTATCGGAGTTGTAGAGAGGTAGGGTTTGAAGAACGGTACCTACCAAACACAAAATAATAAAATGATGAGAACTGATATTTGTAACTACACAGTAGGGTTATGGTAATAAAATAAATGTGCAAGGAAGAAAGCTTAAAGAAGAATTACCTCTCAGAAGGAATTAGATCGAAACGAAAACCATGGGGAGGAAAAAAAATTTAAACTGTAAGGATGGAATTGCACAAAGAGATTAAGAACTCATCCATAAATTCTCAGTGTAGAAGCGAAGGCCCTTACCTGGGTCAACCTAGTTGAAGTCAAGTATTCATCACTGAAAGATGAAAAGCCACAGATATCTGGAGGAAAACGCATAAGACCCTCACAACAGTCGGTGAGCAGACTCTGCCAAGTCACATTGATTGAAAATAAACAGTGAAACGCTCTCATCACCTAAAAGAAAACATTGTGTGAGCACAAAAAAGAACAAAAAACGAAGGAAAGAAGTGCCAGAGTTACGGAAGGAAAGGCATAGGATAATACTTCCATTCCTTACAGGAAACTAACAACGTGAGGCATGTACACAGACGAGATATTGCAGAGCTCGGCGGAGCACGGAGGCAGAATGCGAAATTCATTAGGGTTTGGGGGGTAGGGTATTACCCTAATCGCCCAAAGCTCCTTTACGACTGTTGATTATCAAACTACCGAAGGCAAAGATCAACCCACATGTCAAGCTACAACCTTTGAATTTGGTTACCAGCTCCTCTAGGCTTGACCTCCCATTTTGGTGGCCATGGGCTTGTTTAATCTCCAAAGTGACAAAATCACCTTCAGATATGCTCCAACGCATTTGCAAACTATATCATTGTGTTCAAAACATCAAATACATCTAAAAATGATTGTTCATTCACTCCATTTGGCCTTCAGATGATCTGGGAATGGCCTTCCCTCCTAGTGGCCTTAGGCTTACAAATTATTCAAGTGAGCAAAAACACTTGTGTATTTTGTCCATTACCTCTGCAAGATATTCCAATGGACTCATAACATGCCAATATGCTAGGAATGAATATTCCTGAGCCAAAATTGGTTGAAAATTTCTCAAGATAGGCTTCATTAAAGTTTTCCCTAGATTTAGCCTCTAAATCTGGAAAACTGCCAGTTAGCACTACCAAATCTGGAAGTTTTGATAAATTTGGGGAATCCGCCGAAACTGCCGCAAACTGTTAACATAGGATTAATTAATCCTTAACTGCATATTAGGAAGTTAACTATGCGATTATCCCATTTAATTTGTGTGTTTAGAATTTGGGCACATGGCGCGGTCATGTGGAGGAAGGTTAGCCTGTGGGGTTGGCCCCCTCCACTCTGCCATCCAATCCACTCTGCATTTAAATATAATTCAAGCAAGTTGGTTTAACAAGTACTAAGAGTGGGTCATTGGTAATGAGCAGTAGTGCCATGGGTGAGGTCATGGGGTCAAGCCTCGACCTTGCCCCTCTACACAGGTTTTCTCACCATTTAACTTCGAAATATAATACGATGCCCAAACATTCGTTCATAATCCTTTGAACCTCAACAGACTTTGGATTAAAATTAAAATGACACCATTGTTTAATAAAATGCCACCATTTAAACATATGCCTCCAACATATAGTTTAGAATAATGTGATATGTGGAATAAATTTAAATGTAACTTCGAAATATAATACGCTGCCCAAACATTAGTTCATAATCCTTTGAACCGCAATGGACTTTGGATTAAAATTGAAATGCCACCATTGTTTAATAAAATGCCACTGTTTAAACATATGCCTCCAACGTATAGTTTGGTATAATGTGATATGTGGAATATTCATAATAATTAAGGTTTGAAATTTAATTATATATATATATATATATATATGAATGAATGATATAAAAACCATATAACATATATATATATATATATATATATATATTCAAACTTTAATTAATTAAAAATAATAATTTATAGCACATAAAAATCATGAACCCACATTCAATTTTGGAGGACATTGGGAAAATTTCACCTTCACAAACCAAATTGGCGAATCCCGCGGTGATACTTGTCATAGTCTCATTAGACAAAAGTTGAAGAATACTCTTTGCATGCTAACTAGGCTGCCATGTCATCAGCCTGTCCCTGTTCTGCAATATTTTTTTAAAATTTGTCTATTCTGAATGACGATCAGAAGACCATAACTTCCTCATCTAAACTTGGTTTTCAACGAAACAAGTTGCGTTGGATTCCTTGTGACAGTCTATTTGATTTCGTTCTAGTTTGGTGCAATTCTAAGAACTTTCATTTTGAGCTAATTTTTGCCCCTGATCTAGATTCTAATCAACACTTTTCTTCTTGACTCTTCTTCTTGTGCTTGGAATGTTGAACTCCCATCCACCATAGTCATCATTTTATGGCTTCTCAACAAGCCTGCTACTCTATTGATAATTCTCTACCAGTAACATGCAACTTTCATTGGATTCCTCCTGGACACTTAAAGACATATTTTATGGCTTTTCAATAATCCTGCTACTATGATGATTCTCTACCAGAAGCCTACAACTATCATTGATCATCATTGTCCTGTGGTTTACATAAAATTCCAATACACTAATCTTTTATGGCTTTTCAATAATCCAACTACTATGGTGATTCTCTACCAGAAGCCTACAACTATCATTGATCACCATTGTCCTTTGGTTGACATCAAATGCTAATACACTCACTAGCCAACTATCCAACATAGCTAGTATGATATGCTATTGTTATATGCTCAGGATTAGAATCCTAGGAGCATGGTTGGAAGGAACAAATATTCAAATCATATTCCATAACATGAAGCAAGGAAGTCTTCTAGTTGAGTGGGAGAAACTACAACAATGGATAATGTGGTGATGTTGGAGACAGATCTAGGTGGAGGAGATTCTTCCAAAAGTACCTTCCTCGCTAAGAGGGAGTTTTGAAAATGTATCGAGTAAAGGTCCTCTAGCTTGTGCCTTATCCAATGAAGACCTCGGTTTTTATTTCTTTAAATATGAGTGTGATCTCATGAGTTAGACTTTATTTGGGATGAGTTATTTCCAATTTATTGGAATAATCATCAAGTTAGAATGTGTAGAGTTGGAGCTTCAATTAAGTGGAGTCTTCATCACTTTAACTTCAGATTGAGGTGGCAGTGACATGTTTAGTTAGAGTGAGTTAGACTTCAATATTTATTAAAGAAAGAATCAGTTAAGAACAACAGTGTTGATTGGAGAGAGAAAGAGTGTCACTCTCAATTAACCCGTAAATCAAAACTCGAGTTCTAAAATAGAACTCGGCCTCATTGCATGTTCAAATTGGGTCTATAAAGAGAGGAAAAAGTCACAAGGAATTAAATTTTTTTGTGCACAAGTTTGTGAGACAAGACAATAGCTCACGATATTGTGAGAGAGTGCACAAGAATTGTGTGTGAGCTTCCTACGTGTGGTATGTGTATTATTGAGTGCCAAGTGCACATAAAATGAGGGTTTTGTACTACAAAATAAGAGGCCCTACGCATGAATTTAGGATCCAAGAAGATAAGCTAGTGCACAAGGATTTTGGGCTTGTTTGTGCGCAAAGGATAGAATTTGTGATCAAGTAAGTTTCGGGGCAAGTCTCGGCTAGGTTAGTAGGAGAACAAATCTGTTATCAATAGATCGTTTGCCTTGTATTTTATTGGTATAATCTATCGATAAAATACCACAACAAGGAGAGAGTTTTCCCAGTTGGGTTCCCTAGAAAATTATTATGTCTCTTTTGTAATTGTGTTTTATCTATGTCTTTAGTTTTTTTTGCTTCTATTGCTGATAAAATATGTGTCTTGTTGAAAAGAAAACTGGTTTCAGATTGTTCATTCAAGCAGCTAACCAAATTTTAAGGAAATTAAGAAAAAAAACATTAATGGGCAGCAAGTAGAGGGGGAGCTTGTAGGTGGGGTTAAAAAAACCAATACAACTAGAAGGGGTATATTATAGGCATGAAAAATAAAGGACAATATTTTTATGAGAAGCTCAATTTAATGAAATCAGGGAGATTTCAGTGGATCAAGGTTGGAAGAGTGGAGAATCAGTCTCCTCATCTTCAGTTTCAGTAGTCCAGAGAGATTTTGGGTTTCAAAAGCTTCCCATTTGGGAGGTGTGATTAGGAGATCATGTCCAAGTTAAAAAATTGCTCAAAATGGAAGTGCTTAGAAATGGTTGCAATATGAACGATTGGAAAGGTCTGATCACTGCGATTCTGGCGCCGCTAACAGTTCTTAAAACTGAGGTCGTATGCAAACATTACTGAGGTTTGAAATCGTCTAATGAACTCCAAAACAAGACTATTTTGACTACATTTGACTTTGGGTTTTAAAATAAAAAATTAACATTGGATACCCAATAGCAGGGTACCACGTGGCCCCAAAAATCCAAAGGCAAATAAATTTTTTTTTGACAGCACGAGACCTTGGGCATGACTGAATGCAAATATGGTCACAGTTACACGCACCGGCAGTCGGGTCGTTCAGGCATCTGAACGAGTTTCCGTTCAGGTCGGGTCAACACTGAACGAATTCCCATTCAATTCAGGTTGGGGACGTTTCAACACCAAAAAATAAATTTGCAACTTCGAGGATTCGATCGTGGGTGGCTTGGCTGCCAGCCCACAGGCCCGACCGGCCCATCTGCATTGTGTTTCTTAACCTCTATGGAACACGTCTTTGTTTTGTTGTTTGAAATGGAAATAGGCGGAAGGGTTAAGGGCTAGCCCGTAGTTCATGTAACTGGGCATTGGAAACCGTGGGTTAAGTCCCAGTGGGGAGGCGGAATGGCCAACCATTAATCATTTATCATTTAATGTGACCACTCCAAAAAGTTAATGCCAAGGTTGATGTCGCGCGGTTTGGGAGGCTATCTTCACGGCTGTTAGGCGGAGGCGGTCACATGCCTGTCCTTCTAGAATTTATGTTAACTACAGTTCATTCAACATTTAGGGTTATCAGACCCTCTATTTTCGGTGGAAATTTCTATTTTGTCGAGTTTAACTGGAGTTCCTCCAGTTTTGGAGGAGGTTTTTTAGTGACACTGGGAAAAATTTTGTTTTTGCCATAAATTTCTCAATTTTCGACCAAACAAGATGAAATGTTAGTCAATTTTGAGTCTCTTGGACCTTATGAATAGTTTGGAATAGGTTTCAGGTCGATCAGAGGTGATATACAACAGATTTTTCTTCGAGGAAGATGAAGAAGCCATCAGGGCCATCATGGAGAAGGCACTGTATTGGGTAATATTTCACTATTTAGTGTGAAACAAAAGCCACTTCTAGCTATTTTCTATCTTCTGAAGCTAAATTTACAACTATTTTTTCCTATTGAGGAATATTTTTACCTGTGTAACCATTTTGAGCAAATTAGTAGAGCAAGGACATGCCATTGGGGAGCCTTCGACCGGCAGATGTAGCCCAGGAGGGGTGAACTACCTCAACAATTTGATGTGTTATGTGATGGTGAATTTTATTTGCTGTGTATTTCTGCTGCGATATGTTAAATATTAAATTTAATTAACTAATCCTCACACATAAAACTCAGAAACATAACCAAAACTACTTTGTTTAACCTGCAACTCATGGACAACACTTTGCACACTTTATTATATCAGAATGGATACTTTGCATAGCATAAAAAATAAAATCCATTTCAGATCAGGGAGCTGGTAGGTGGGGTTAAAAAATCCAATACAACCAGAAGGGGTATATTGTAGTGTTAGTGCCGGCCTAGTCATACTGCCATCAGTGATCAAAATTGCTCTTTTGCATTTGCATATTAGGTGTCTCATACTGAATAAATTTCACCATTTCGCTAGGTCATGGATTCATTGATGGTAGTAATTTCTATCAGTTTTCCCTCATGAGGTACTTTCTAATTTTCCTCTCTATGGTCTTCAATCATTAGTCACTTTCATTCTCAAAACTATATTAGTAGGTCATAGGATGGGTCTCATTAGTTTCTAGGGTCTCACCATGGTCAAATTAATGAGTCAAAATGTCAATAATGTCAGCAAGGTCATGAGGAAGTCAATAAACTCAAAGCCACAGCACCAAGAAGATCAAAGAGACATTTTCTTCGGCTTGATGTAATTTTCACCTCAAAACCACGTTTTGAGGTGAAAACATAATACTTTGCTTTTCGGCCACAATTCAGAAGCTATTATCTCCACAAAGTGATGTCCTTTCCTTTCATAGAATTTTTCCGCTGCATGTTTAGCACCAGATCATCTTCAAAGTAGATCCATCAGAAAGAGCCCGGAAAGAGCTTTCCAACAGTATACTACACTCTCAAAACTGACTTCTGGATTGAATTCTATGCCTAAGTGAAGTAAAAGCCCTTATATCCTCATATACCCCCTATTTCCCATTTTTCCCTTTAAAATTTGTGTTATTAAAGTCTAATATTCCTTTAAAAACCCCTTTTCCTCTTTCCGATTTCCAAAATCGCATTATAAATTATATTTAACAAAAATGCGATTTATATAACCACTTCCCCGACCATACCCTGTAGAACTTTATTGTAAGTCCCACCGCATTAACCACTTCCCCTTTCCATACCCCGTAAACGTTAGAAACAAAGTTTATGTTATAAACCCCGCTGCTTTTAATCGCAATCACAAATCGTTTTCAATCGCAACATTTATATAAAGTGTTTCGATTGGTTCATCGCAAATATTTGCGATGTGATTGAGTGCACAAAACTCTGATCCACCCAATCGCACCATCGCTCTGATTGACCCGATCACAACTCCTCCCCCGATCGCAAGTCCTGCTCCGATACTCCAATCGCATCGCACATGTCGCGCTCGACCCGATTGCAAGTTTTTCTCCGATCTCTCGATCGCGCCCATCCTCCTCATGCCATCGCACATCCTTACCTCCCGATTGCGATTACCCCGCCCTCCAATTTCCGATTGCGATTACTGTGGTTATATTATTTCTCCGCTCCCGCTCCATTCCGATTGTGATTACACTAATATATCCCTCCGCCGGTTCACTCCGATTGCGATTAAGATGTAGGTCCCACCTACTCCCCTTCCCTTTTCCCATGAAAAATAAAATTTTCCCTTCACGAAAGCATAATTTCATTTCAGTTCAACAACATATTATAAAAATTCAATTTTCTTCAAAACGGAAAATGGAAAGAGAAATGTCAGAGGCCGAGAACCAACGTTGTAATAGTCACATCTTCAGTTATGATTCAAAGGATCTACGCTACAGGTTTTGCCTCCTCATTGGTTATCAACAAATTTCAAATGTAACGCAGCTCTTCCTTTTGGAAAGATTATTGGCTCTTGTTTTCTATATTTAGTTTTCAGTTCTTGAGCTATTATAACAACTCCTCTTTCTGTCAATCTATATTCCCACAAATCGGTTCTATTTAATGTAATTGTAAATCATTTGTAAGCGAACTGAAATTCTGAGGTCTGAAAACTCAGAAGTAGGGGAATAGTGTGGCAGTGAGCTCTGTGCTCCGTTGTACAGTTTGGCAGGGAATTAATAAAGTGATGCAGCTTTGATTTGTGGGATTCATGTGGTATGAGTTTTAGCATATGTCCCTCCTTTGTGTTTCATATGTACATTTTTATGTTTCACCATTCATTCATAAACATTTCCAGTTGAATGTTTTCAAGTTAGAAAGGTAGAATCCATTTTATATGCTCTGCCTTGGGGAATCATTCATACTCTGTGTGTTTTCTTCTGTTTGAAAAGGATCCATTTATTGTGCCCTTTTCAGCTCCTCACCAGTCTTTCCATCCCATCCTCATTAAATTTTATTTGCTAAGTTTCCTGCCTATCTTGCCCCATGAAACACCCTGTGTCCTGATTTAATTCCCAGTTTCAGCTGTCCCATTTTTGTCCCACACATCCCCGAAAATTCATTTCATTTTATTTAAACCTTTTATCCCTATCATTTTACCTAGCCTAATATCAAATTTCTATTGCACTTTATTTAATATTCTTTTGCGGAGAGAGCCCTCTCCTATCCTTGTAGGGCTAGCTACAAGGCTGAGCGTGGTTTAGTTGTTACCCTAATTTTCCTTTTTCAGCCTGGGGTCCAATTCGGGTGCTAACATCTCTGGCGACCATACTGGGGAATACAAAGATCATATCTAAATCCCTGGTAAAGAATGACAAAGTATCATATCTGATTGATGATGGTGAACAAACAATTAGATGCATATAAAAGCTGAATCTTTCACCTGGCGACTCCAACTCAATGTAAAGACTCCACTGGAGGACCGACTCTTTCTGCGGGAAAATGGAAGGACCTTACACAAAGTTCAAGTATCCAAAGTGGAATGGTATTCAGGATCTAATATGCTTTCTGGTAAATTACTTCTTTTCTTTTCCTGAAGATATCCTGAAAGTTTTTCATAATATGTTGTATGATAAAGGTGATCAAAATATTCACTCAACCTGTTCAAAAAGTGTAAATACTGAGTTTTCCTTCTATCTTGGCCTCCATCATTTTCCCAAATATTATGATGACCATCTTCAAAATGATCAGCCTAAAGAGACCAAAACTGATCCCGTAGCTCCTGTATATACTCCTAGACCTTCTATAGTCCCGGATAGGTATAAAACTCTTGTTTTACCTTCTGTACTCCATGCTTTCCCTACAAATTATTACCTATATTTGCCGAGATTTGATGGTGAATGTAACATTGTCAACGCTGAGAAACATGTGCAGAATGTTGAGACTTTCCTAGACCTTTTTGAGGTTGATGAATAACATGTTAGTATTAGGCTTTTCTATTTGTTGAAAATGAAGCAAGATGATGGAGCTTAGTGAAATGAAGTCGCCTTCACTAAGTGGGCCCGCAGGCAAATTCTGGCGCAAAGTCTATTTTTAGACTATGTCTATTTTTAGACATATGGAGCATGGTCCGGGGGTTGCAGTATGTTATTCTTGGAGTATTGGTCATGTTGGTAAAAATAGATGGACCTCTATTTTTAGACATATAGGTCGAAGTCTATTTTTAGACTGCCTATCCTAAAAATAGGGAAGTCAAATATTATTTACCTTAATAATATTTGGACTCTAAACTTCAGTTTACTCTCTTGGAGCACTTCAGTTCGAGCTACAGAAGTGGCTCATGCATCTGACAGAGGAATTACGCTATTTCTAAGGGTTTGGTGAGCTCATGCATGGTTGACTTCAGTTAGGACTTCAGTGGCAGAAGTTTGGTGGAGTTGATGAGACAGTTGGTGGAGTTGTGTTCGGTTTAACTTGGTTGAACTAGTTGAGATTAGTTTAACTAGCTAATCAACTAGTAATGAGTGGAGTGAATTAAATATTATTTAATTCATTAATTAGTAACTCATTATTCAACTCAAGAACACATCGGTTCACTACAGTGCATGGACAGTTCAGTGGAGACCAGTGAAAGAGGTAGATGAAAGGGTGGAGTTAGCTATCAGTGGCGACATTAGTTGTGCATGAGATTTGCACCACACTTGGAGGAATTTCCCATGATGATTGCGCTGTCAAACCAAGGAGATTCGAACCTTGGATCTCTATATAGATAGGCCATGATTGCGCAATAGAGGCAAGGCAATTGGCGGTGAGTTTTGAACCAGTAACCTGTTCAAAACTGAGCTAGTTTGTGTGTAACTTCATGAGATAGTACTGAGTACTTGTGAGGAGTATTGTACTGAGTTTGTTACATGTTTTATCCATTATAATATACACAATAGCTGTGGGGTTTTCAGCTATAAGCTTTCCCCATACATACTGTGTTAATGTGTGTGATGAATTGATGTGCTATCGCTTGTTTTATTTCCGCATGTGTGATGATCTGAGTGGAAGAGATTGTGTGTTGCATATAAATTCGAATTGTATGTGATCAGGATAGTCTCGGTGGATAATTAATCATTATTCAGCAAATTTCTACATGGTATCAGAGCTATTGAAGCAGAGATTGATCATCATAGTGATTACAAACTTATTTCGGTAGACAGAGTCTGCATGCGGGCCAGGTAGCCTCCGGATTCATCTTTCTTCGGAAAGTGAAAGGTCTGGTAAATGCCCCTTGCAGTCGATCTTTGTGCTAGAAATAATTTGTTCTCACAGATCTAGAGCAGCTGAGCTTTGAGGTGGAATTCGAAATTTTGCAGCAGTTTTGTTTTCTTGGTGCCAGTGTTGAAAATTTCTTTCAACGGTTTGCGACTCGAATATGCTCTTGAAGGCAGTTCGAATTATGTTGCATGGAAGGATCGCATGGAGGTAGTATTAGAAGATAATGGACTGAAGGAGTTCGTGGATACGGATGTCCAAAGGCCCACTGATCCTGCTGAAGTCGAAGCATGGCAAAAGAAGATGGCGAAATGTCGAAGGATCCTGTTGGAGGGCGTCAAGGATCATATTGTATCCAGCCTGCATGGAAAGACTTCTCCATATTTAATGTGGAAAGCTTTGACGGATCTATTCCAGAGTAAGAGCGACCAAAGGAAGCTGGCGCTCAAAGATAAGCTCAGAAACATCAAGATGGAGAAAGGCGACAGTATCGCCAAATACCTCACGAAGTTCACTCAATGCAGAGATGAGCTGGGAAGTGTGGGGGTGACTGTCGAAGACGAGGACATGGTCGACCTGGCTCTCCTTGGTCTTCCGAAGGCTTGGCACTCATATCAAGATAGTTTCAATGGTCGGGAGAAGCTGCCAGGATGGGAGCGCCTTTGGGCAGATCTCATGCAGGAGGAGATAAGGAGGACTACTCGGGATGGATCTTCATCAAAGGGAGATGATGAAGAAAATTGTGCTTTGGTTGCCAAAGCAAAGAAGGGGAAGGGTAAGAAAACCTCTCATTCTGGTGCAAAGGGCAAGAAGCAGGATATGGCGAAAGTGAAGTGTTTTCACTGCCATGATCATGGACATTATGCTACCAATTGTCCAAAGAAGAAGAAGAACAAGCAAGCGGGAAGATCTGCAGATGGAGAAGCTTTGGCTTCACGGTTCGAGCTTGACTTTTCACTGATTGCATGCTTGGTTTCAAGTGTGATGGGATCGGTGTGGTTCTTGGACAGCGGTGCGTCATTTCATATGACGGGAGATCGAGATTTGTTCTCAGATCTGGAGGACAAATATTTGGGTGTGCACATCGAGATGGGCGATGATGGTAGATACAGTGCGACTGGTATCGGTACCATATCCTTTCAGAGGGAGTCTGGTAAACCCTTTGTGTTGAAGGATGTCATGCATGTACCTGGATTGAAGAAGAACTTGATCTCTGTGGCGATGTTGGAGGATAAGGGGTATGATGTGGTCTTCAGCGAAGGAAAAGCCTTCCTGTGCAGTAAGACTACTGGAGAGACCCGGAAGATAGGGGTTCGAACCAAGAACCTTTATCGGTTGCAAGTAGATGGCTGCGCAGCAATGGCATGCAAGGCGGGAGAAGTGGTGAGCCGGGATGATGAGGGCGAACTGTGGCACAGGAGATTGGGCCACCTTCACCATGGAGCTTTGAAGATTCTGCAACAGATTTCTAATGGGCTTCCTAAGGGCACCCTTGCGCAGTCAGATCAGTGCAAGGGGTGTACTTTAGGGAAGTATGTGAAAGCCACCTTTCACGAGAAGGATAGTCGCGCCACGACGATCCTTGAGAGAGTTCACACGGACGTGTGTGGTCCTTTCTCAGTTGCTTTGACAGCAAAGCACAAGTATTATGTGATCTTTGTTGATGATTTCTCTCGAAAGTGCTGGATCTTCTTCATGCAGAAGAAGAGCGATACATTCGCGAAGTTCTGTGAGTTTAAAGCACTGGTCAAGAAGGATTCGGGGAAGAAGGTGATTGCTCTAAGGAGTGATAACGGTGGTGAATTCATCTCGGCTAAATTCAAGGAGTTCTGCAGCGCAGAAGGGATTCGGAGAGAGCTCATTGCACCCCATAACCCACAGCAGAATGGGGTGGCTGAGCGGAAGAACAGAACGATCGTGGGTGCTGCACGGGCGATGTTGCATGATCGGGGCCTACCCCTTCACTTGTGGGCTGAGGCATGCAATACAGCAGTGTATGTGCAGAACCGTTGTCCTCACAAGGTTCTTGGCATGAGTACACCGGAGGAGGCTTATTCTGGCAAGAGGCCTGATATTTCCCATTTGCGGATCTTTGGCTCTCCTGTCTACATGCATGTGACAAAGGATGCAAGAAGGAAGCTGGATCCAACCGCTGAGGTTGGAATATTTGTGGGGTACACTGATACACCTCACAACTATCGGGTGTATTTGTCAGACAGTCGCAAGACTGTTGTGCGACGGGATATAAAATTTCGGGAGGAGAAAGCCATGCAGTGTTCGCTTGAGAGGGAGCTACACTTGCATGCAGATGAGGAGCTGTTAGTTCCTAAGGAGGAGCTTCCGGATGTGGATCAGCCACAAGAGGAAGTTCGGGAGGTGGAAGAAACCACCCATGCAGCGCCAACCATCAGAGGGAGCATGCGCACTACAGAAGCTGAGCGACTGGCTCGAGATGCAGAGAAGGTTGTAGGACCACCTACAGCACAGCGCAGACAGAGACAGTCACCGGATCGGTACATTGGATACATGGCTCTTGTGAGTCAATGTGTTGTGACGGAGCCATCCTCTTTTGAGGAAGCTGTGGAGGAACCCGCATGGGTAGATGCCATGATCGAAGAATATGATTCGATCGTCAGAAACAGTGCATGGGAGATTGTCCCAAGACCGGAGGGGAAATCGGTGGTGGGTTCGCGATGGATCTACAAAGTGAAGCAGGCGGCTGACGGGAGTGTGGAGAAGTACAAGGCGAGATTTGTCGCCCGTGGCTTCTCACAGATCAAGGGGATTGACTATGAGGAGACTTTTGCACCTGTCGCAAGGTACTCTTCCATACGGACGATCCTTGCTCTCTCAGCGCAGATGGGGTGGCACATTCATCAGATGGATGTGAAGACTGCGTTCCTCGATGGAGTTATTGAGGAAGAGGTGTACATAGAGCAGCCTGAAGGTTTTGAGATCTTCAGCAGTGAGTCGCATGTGTGCCGACTCAAGAGAGCACTGTATGGGCTGAAGCAAGCACCTCGTGCTTGGTACACTCGGATAGACAGCTACTTCACCGGGCTTGGATTCTCCAAGAGTAAGGCGGATCCAAACCTGTACCAGATTGTGGTGGAGGGGAAGCTGTTGATCATCGTACTATATGTAGATGATCTGATTTTGACTGGCGACGAGCAGTTGATACTTTCATGCAAGGATGATCTTGCACGAGAGTTTGAGATGAAGGACCTGGGCATCCTTCATTATTTCCTGGGATTGGAGATTTGGCAGCGCAGTGGAGGACTGTTTGTTTCTCGGGGCAAGTATGCCCGGGAGATTCTGGAGAGGTTCAACATGCAAGGCTGCAAGCCTGTTGACACTCCTCTTCCTGGTGGTTGGAGGAAGGAGGATGCTACTTGAGCGGAGGTAGTGGATGCCACTGTCTATCGACAGTTGGTGGGGTCGCTTATGTATCTGGTCAATACACGACCCGATATATGCTATGCAGTTAACCAGCTTTCGCAAGCTATAGTTAAGCCTACCAAGCTCTTTTGGAAGGCGGGCAAGCATGTATTGCGCTATATCAGAGGCACATCGGGATATGGTCTATGGTACAGACAGGAGGATGGAGTGAAGCTTTCTGGCTTCACTGATGCAGATTGGGCAAGGAGCCCAACGGACCGGAAGAGCACTTCTGGAGGAGTTTTCAGCATTGGGTCGACAACAGTTTCCTGGTACAGCAGGAAGCAGAGATCCGTGGCACTCAGTTCAGCAGAGGCCGAGTACATGGCAGCTAGCTTGGCTGCATGCGAGGCTATTTGGATGAGGAAGATCCTCGTTGGATTATTCGGGTTGCATTTGGAGCCTACAGTGATTTACTGTGATAACCAGAGTTGCATTAAACTCTCGGCTAATCCAGTATTTCATGATAGATCCAAACACATCGACATCAGGTACCATCATATCAGAGATTGTGTTCGGCGGAGAATCATGATGCTTTCATATGTTCCCACGGAGGATCAGGATGCCGACATCCTGACGAAGGCGCTCACCAGGAGCAAGTTCGAATTCCACAGAGGCAGGATAGGGGTTGCAAATAATCCATATCTTGCTGAGAGGGAGTGTTGAGAATGCAGCAAGATGATGGAGCTTAGTGAAATGAAGTCGCCTTCACTAAGTGGGCCCGCAGGCAAATTCTGGCGCAAAGTCTATTTTTAGACTATGTCTATTTTTAGACATATGGAGCATGGTCCAGGGATTGCAATATGTTATTCTTGGAGTATTGGTCATGTTGGTAAAAATATATGGACCTCTATTTTTTGGACCTATAGGTCGAAGTCTATTTTTAGACTGCCTCTCCTTAAAATAAGGAAGTCAAATATTATTTACCCTTAATAATATTTGGACTCTAAACTTCAGTTTACTCTCTTGGAGCACTTCAGTTCGAGCTACAGAAGTGGCTAATGCATCTGACAGAGGAATTACGCTATTCCTAGGGGTTTGGTGAGCTCATGCATGGTTGACTTCAGTTAGGACTTCAGTGGCAGAAGTTTGGTGGAGTTGATGAGACAGTTGGTGGAGTTGTGTTCGGTTTAACTTAGTTGAACTAGTTGAGATTAGTTTAAATAGCTAATCAACTAGTAATGAGTGGAGTGAATTAAATATTATTTAATTCATTAATTAGTAACTCATTATTCAACTCAAGAACACATCAGTTAACTACAGTGCATGGACAGTTCAGTGGAGACCAGTGGAAGAGGTAGATGAAAGGGTGAGTACAACTATCAGTTGTGACATCAGTTGTGCATGAGATTTGCACCACACTTGGAGGCAATTGCCCATGATGATTGTGCTGTCAAGCCAAGGAGATTTGAACCTTGGATCTCTATTTATACAGGCCATTATTGCGCAATAGAGGCAAGCAATTAGTGGTTGAGTTTTGAACACGTGACTTGTTCAAAACCAAGCTAGTTTGTGTGTAACTTCATGAGATAGTACTGAGTACTTGTGAGGAGTATTGTACTGAGTTGTTACATGTTTTCTCCATTATAATATACACAATAGCTACGGGGTTTTCAGCTATAAGCTTTCCCCATACATACTTTGTTAATGTGTATGATGATTTGATGTGCTATCGCTTGTTTTATTTCCGCATGTGTGATGATCTGAGTGGAAGAGATTATGTGTTGCATATAAATTCGAATTGTATGTGATCAGGATAGTCTCGGTGGATAATTAATCATTATTCATCAAATTTCTACACATTCTTTGCAAGGCAAAGTCAAGAGTTGGTTCAAAACCCTGCTTGATGCAAGCATCTGAGAATTCCAGCAGTTCGTAAAAGTCTTCCTCGACAGATGGGTGGTTAGACAGAACCCTTTCCTTATTTTAGACGAGTATGCCCAACTGAAAAGACAGTTAGGGGAGACAGTACAACAGTTTTCCGCCAGATTCAATCGAGTCTATTATTCGATACCTATCAATATAAGACCCCCTCCTGGCTCGGCTCTCTTACATTACCCGGGCGCTTTTGATCCAGAAATGGAGTTTCAGCTGAGAGAAAGGAACTTAGCAACACTTGAAGAGATACGGAACAGTGCAATAGATGTAGAAGCTAATCTGTTGATCAGAAGAGCAAAGCTAAAGGAAGAAGAAAAGAAGAATGCTGCAGAGCATCTGACACCTTCAGAAGTAAATCTTGACCTTTTGGTAAACGCAGTGGAAAAGATGGTGCGGAAAATCACTGCCAGGAATGAAATGGATGTTCAAGAAAAAGTGGCTGATCCAAAACATTTTCCCAGTTATCATCCATCTAACAATGACTATGTTATAGAACATCTTGGAGATGAGAAATCTCTTGATATGACTTGTATGCTTGATGATATGTTTTATGTTGATGATTTGCCAAAATTCGATCAATACGATGATGATGATTTTTTCCAAACACAGGCTAGTCTTGCAGCACAATCAACTGCTGATTTGTTGGAGGAAGTTCCGTTTCAACATCTTGAAAACAGTAATCATCCCATGCATATCATCCAGGATAGTGATGAGGAAAGTCTGGAAAATTGCGAAGTAAGTGAAAGATCTTTGCCTCTTTGTTTCACTTCAATTCAATTCATCAAAGATAACTTTCATGCAATTAGAAATCAACAATCTCTTAGTTTTAATGTTGAGGTTGAGACAGATAGTGAAATTCTTGAGCAAGTTGTTTATGAGAAATCTTCCCCTAAAACAACTGATGAAATCATCTACGATATAAAACCCTCCCCAGCTCCAGAGTTGCAGCCACCAAACGCAATTGAAGGTCAGATTATAGATGAAGGCTTGGAAGCTGAAACATATGATCTAATGATGCAAGAGGATTCTATACCCTTATGTTTCGAAGCATTTCAGTTTATAAAGAAGAATTTTCGTAATATCTCTAAAAGAAAAGTTGAGCAGTCTGTAGAGTGTCATGCAGATACGTTGCAGCAGTCTTTTCATGTTTTCTATGATCCTATTGCTCATGTGTTGGATGATGCTTGCTGTAAAAGTCCTTCTCCATTGGCTAACCATGTGCCAGAAAAGAATGTTGACAATAATTTTATTCGAAAGTCGACTTCATTGTATTGTTCATCAGATGTTTCATTACAAAGCCCATATCAAGATTTGCAGTCATATAAGGAGATTGATGAAGAATATTTTTGTTTTGTTCCTAATCATCAAGAGGGATTGGTTATTCACGAAGTTCAGGATCCTTTTGACAGCCTGCTTCAGTCATTAGAAAGAGACAGCTCAGAGGTTAGGAAAAGTCTAAGATCAAGGTATGAAGATTACCTATACCAGAGCAATAATTTATTAAGGGAAATCAATAGCTATTCTTATGAAGATCCTTTTGCAGTATTCTTGAGGTCATCCGGTCAACTCAGACCTTGCAAATTTATCAAAATTCAACCTGATTCTAAGCTTCCATGGGAGTTGCCTTTTAGCTCTTCTCTCTACTTGCTCATTAGAAAGCACTTGGGGAGAATTCAAATAGCAGCCAAGATGCTTACATGGTTGCATTGGTTGTTCCATTTCACTTGATCAGGTGGTGAATGCAACAATTAGAGTAGGTTTTGATGAATAAGCTCAATTATGAGCATCTTTCCAGTTTTTCAATTTTGTTTGTCATGTCTTAAGTCAGTTTGGTTTTATTATGGTTTTTCAGTCTTAGCCTTCAGTCAGAGTCAGTATGCATTGTATCTTGTTTCAGTATTTTCGACTCCATGCCCAATGGATAAGGCTACTTGGTCTACGGTGTTCTTGGCACCTCCAAGGAGCTACCATCCCCATTGGAGCCAATGTTAGTGTCAGTCTAGTCATACTGCCATCAGTGATCAAAACTGCTCTTTTGCATTTGCATATTAGGTGTCTCATACCGAATAAATTTCACCATTTCGCTAGGTCATGGATTCATTGATGGTAGTAATTTCTATCAGTTTTCCCTCATGAGGTACTTGCTAATTTTCCTCTCTATGGTCTTCAATCATTAGTCACTTTCATTCTCAAAACTATATTAGTAGGTCATAGGATGGGTCTCATTAGTTTCTAGGGTCTCACCATGGTCAAATTAATGAGTTATATATCTGATAATGTCGACGAGGGCTTAAAAATGTCAATAAACTGAAAGCCACGGCACCAGGAAGATCAAAGAGACATTTTATTCGGCTTGATGTAATTTTCACCTCAAAACCATGTTTTGAGGTGAAAACATAATACTTTTCCTTTCAGCCACAATTCAGAAGCTGTTATCTCCACAAAGTGATGTCCCTGCCTTTTAGAGAAGTTTTCCGCAGCATGTTTAGCGCCATATCATCTTCAAAGTAGATCCATCAGAAAGATCCCAGAAAGAGCATTCCAACGGTATACTACACTCTCAAAACTGACTTCTGGATTGAATTCTATGCCTAAGGGAAGTAAAAGCCCTTATATCCTCATATACCCCCTATTTCCCATTTTTCCCTTTAAACTTTGTGTTATTAAAGTCTAATATTCCTTTAAAAACCCCTTTTCCTCTTTCCGATTTCCAAAATCGCATTATAAATTATATTTAACAAAAATGTGATTTATATGACCACTTCCCCGACCATACCCCGTAGAAATTTATTATAAGTCCCACCGCATTAACCACTTCCCCTTTCCATACCCCGTAAACTTTAGAAACAAATTTTATGTTATAAACCCCGCCGCTTTTAAATCGCAATCGCAAATCATTTTCAATCGCAAAATTTATAGAAAGTGTTCAGATTGGTTCATCACAAATATTTTCGATGCGATTGAGCGCCCAAAACTCCAATCCGCCCAATCGCACCATCGCTCTGATTGACCCGATCACAACTCCTCTCCCGATTGCAAGTCCTACTCCGATACTCTGATTGCATCGCACATGCTCTACGCTCGACCCAATCGCAAGTTTTTCTTCGATCTGATCTTACCCATCTCCGATCGCATCGCATCCCCACCTCCCGATGCGATTACCCGCCCCCCTAGATTTCGATTAAGCGCCTGCGCCCGGATTATATTGTTCTCACTCCGGCTCCATTCGATTCGATTACTGCCTGTGTATCCCTCGTAGGTTCACTCGATTGCGATTAAGATGCGGGTCATCTCACTCCCCCTTCCCTTTCCCCATGAAAAAATAGAAAAACCCCTTCCTGGCTTGTAATTTCATTTCAGCAGCATATTATCAAGTCGGTTTTCTTCAAAACGACGATAGGCTTCGAAACATCGGGCGAAAGAACCAAAATACATGTGAGTCACATCTTCAGTTACGATTCAAAGGATCTACGCTACAGGTTTCGCCTCCTCATTGGTTATCAACAAATTTCAAATGTAACGCATCTCTTCCTTTCAGAAAGATTATTGGCTCTTGTTTTCTATCTTTAGTTTTCATTTCTTCAGTTGTTATAACAGCTCCTCTTTCTGTTGATCTATATTCCCACAAATCAGTTCTATTTAATGTAATTGTAAATCATTTGTAAGCGGTCTGAAAGTCTGAGGTCTGAAAACTCAGAAGTAGGGGAATAGTGTGGCAATGAGCTCTGTGCTCCGTTGTACAGTTTGGCAGGGAATTAATAAAGTGATTCAGCTCTGATTTGTGGGATTCATGTGGTATGAGTTTTAGCATATGTCCCTCCTTTGTGTTTCATATGTACATTGTTATGTTTCACCATTCATTCATAAACATTTCCAGTTGAATGTTTTCAAGTTAGAAAGGTAGAATCCATTTTATATGCTCTGCCTTGGGGAATCATTCATACTCTATGTGTTTTCTTCTGTTTGAAAAGGATCCATTTATTGTGCCCTTTTCAGCTCCTCACCAGTCTTTCCATCCCATCCTCATTAAATTTTATTTGCTAAGTTTCCTGCCTATCTTGCCCCATGAAACACCCTGTGTCCTGATTTAATTCCCAGTTTCAGCTGTCCCATTTTTGTCCCACACATCCCCGGAAATTCATTTCATTTTATTTAAACCTTTTATCCCTATCATTTTACCTAGCCTAATATCAGATTTCTATTGCACTTTATTGAATATTCTTTTATGGAGAGAGCCCTCTCCTGTCCTTGTATATTTCTTCTAGGAGCTGGACGTGGTTTGGTTATTTTGATTTGCCTTTTTCATCCCGGGGTCAATTCGGGTGCTAACATTATGTGCCTGAAAAATAAAGGAGGCCTTTCCATCAATAAAAATGGACCCAAAGAAAATGCTATAGAACATATCAAAATGTAATTATCAGTAAATTAATTTGGATCTTGAAATAAAATATGCATTGTTGATACTATGCGATAAGATCAGGGTATATCTGAAATATAATGATTTGACCTCAAAACTGTAACCTCTGTTACATAGAAAGGGAATTATTTTCCCAAAAATAATTGGTAAAATATTAATACAAAATGGTTAAAGGAGAGAACTATAAATAACCTATAATTTTCCTAGAGAACCACCAAAAGGTTCTTATCCATTTAGTTATAAGAAACTTGATAGGACTATGATAGTGAGAACCTTGACTCTACTCCTATAAGGAGAAATAATGAATGGAACCTATTTTGAATAATAATTTTAAATAGGAAAATTACCAAAGGGCCAAAAACAGGTGTAAAACCCTTGAAACCCATCAAATATTAGAAACAATTATGCAGAGAAATGAATGGAAAACTTGCGCAAGAATTCCCCTGTAGCAGAGGAATTTAAACCTCGAATAGTACGCAAAGGAAAAAATTGGAACAAGTTAAAATGTTACAATAAAGGAAGAATAATATTAAATAAAACACTGACGGAATTTATAAAGAAGAGTGGCATAATATTGCCTCTAATTCTCCTTTTTCTCGACCGTGTGGATGAGTAATTTATAATAGTTGGAAGTAACCATAGGTCACAAATATCTAAAAGTAGAAAAGAAAACCTATAAAAAACTAAGGTTGAGGTTCAAAACCTCTTCTAACCCTCTACAAAGAAAAACCCGCAGTAGTGAAAAACAAAAATAAGTGCAAATGAACCGGGGAATAGTAGTTAAGTTACCCTAGTTAAATACGAAATCATTAACCATGACCATTGTATTATTTTGATTTGTCGTCACCGTAGACTAGGAATTTCATGTGAATAAGGTGAGTTTTCAAATGGGTGAGTTGACAAGCATCAATAATAAAAACATCGAACAATTGTAGTGTTCAACGATGGCTTCCTCGTGTTTAAGGCTCATCAGTGTTGAAGAATTCAAAATATCTTTGCAGAAAAGAGATTATTTTGAAGACCAACTCCAAGGCAACACATTGAAATATTTGGCAAAGAAATGGTCATTTCGTATAGCACATCAGAGAAAATTTATAGGGCCATATAAAATTTATTTATCTCAATGAAAATAAGCATATTATGGATTCAAAATCGGGAAAAAAATCACAAGAAAGATAGGTATAAATGCATGCATTATGGAAGTTTAAAATTCATATCATATTAGGGTTGATAGAAAAATGTGAAAAAAGATTTGGGATGTAAATTTAGACAACAATCATCAACCTTGAAGAAGTTGCGATAACAAAAGCATGGAAACATTACATAGTTCACTTTCGAAAATCTCCAAAAATAAAATGTCATATTTTCGAGGCATCTATAGTTCAACTCAATTTTTCATAAATTAAACAAAAAGTGGGTGGGTACATAAAATTTTAAAGAAAAAAATTATAAGAGTTGAGACCAAACACTCATTTGGACTATGAAGGAGATTGGAAACTTCGAATATCATATGGAAATATATCCACACTTCTTCACAATATACAAACAACGAGGGAACTAGGATAGAAAGAAGTTATATTGACGTCCATGGATGAACAAGGATCAATGGAATGGAGAATTATAGAGTATGTTACAGAGAGTAAAATGGAAATTGGAATTATATAAAAACTTTGAAACCTATTTACCTCCTTCAAAGGCCTTGAGAATGCATTCATCCAACTCTTGGACCATATCCCCAATATTTTATGCTTAATGGAGATTACATTGCTAGACCTGAAGTCCACATTCAAGGAATGCATGCACAAGGGTCGTATAACTACAATGGTTGAAGGGTTTTGAAACCCTCAATACCTCCAAGGATGTTTTCCAGCCACCAAAACTCATCAATAAATCCTTATTATCTTATCTTATCTACTATAACAACTAGCAAGTAATTGGGACATCCATTGGAAACCTCTTCTACATGGTAGAGCATTATTCCCTATTCAATAAAAACATCCCAAGAGGAAAGCCTAACTATAGAAAACATAAAGGCCCACACGACGGTCGTATGTACACAAATCCATAAAACAAATTGTGTAATTCATCAGAAAGGGACACCCATATGGATATCATTCCAACATGGTAAGCTAAGGAAAGTCCCTTTCATGAAGTAAATGACAAATAATCCCTAGTGATGATCAAATCATCCAATTTTTTAACCTCGTAGGACAAATTCCAATTTGAAATCCACAAAATTTTTGTTGAATTAATTGGAGGTTGAATTCCACTTATGATTTTCTTTAAAATTCATCGAAAATAAATGATTTAATTTGATTTCTCTTGAAATTCGAAAAAATATCGAACTGAAAATAGAAATAGATATCTCAATGCATATTGAAATCCTCTTGAATATTTAAAAATTGAATAATCATATTAGAATGTATATTGTAATCTGATTGAAAGCATATGTGTCTATGAAATAACTTACCTTGTCTTTGAATTTCTTGAACCCATTTCTTAGCTCGAACAAATGAGTCATATACAAAGATTCTCCACTTAAAACTTACATATCAAACAATAGATTTCATCACAAGCAGAGCATTACATAATGTCATGTTATGATAAATGACACCATTACTAGGCTAAAAAAAAAAATAACTTGACTGAAAATAAAGAACATTTACATTCAATGATTGCAATAACTCTTATCACTTCCACACAACACAAGATCCAACACCAATTTGCAATGAGTCTATTACACACTATAAGTACAAAATGTAACTTCTGAATATTTAAATTTTTTGATAGATATGCTAGAGTTGTGGATCTTTGAGTTCAAAAGTGTTTCTATTATAGCAATATCTAGTTTTAGAAATTTATTTCATAGTAAGTGTTGACATGGGTGATATTTTGGAATTTTGAGGAATGCATTTGGAATAGAAATATGCATAACTGAGAGGGACATGGATACCTTTTCTGCAATGATGTGGTATCCAACATTTAAGTTTGGATACATGGAGAGGGAAGGAATATATTTTGGCTCTGCCACAAATGTCCTCAAAATCAAGGATATAGAAACTACCGTTGCAAGGGTTTTTACATCATTTGAGCTTATATGAGCTCACCCAAGTAGCCAATTTAATCTCTCACTACCACTATTCTTCCCAAAAAATTCTCTGAAGGAGAGTAGGTGCCTTTGTAACATCGTTAAAGGGGACAACATCATCCCAGGTGCTTGTAATCGTTAAGAGCTATGTCGACACCATAACATCTCGGTTGGAATTCTTGGAACCTAAAACAACAAATATGCAAATGTTGGTCTTAGTGCAACAATGGTTGTAGAACATATTTGGACCCTTGTTGATAAATTACAGAGGGTTTCCGAGAGATGTGATCATATGAAATGGGGCACTAGTTTAGTGATGGCTCTTCTTGGTCCTCTAGTGCAACAAAAACAACCGATTGATGCAACCTCCTAGGCCCTTTCATAGTGAACCAATTTCAATTGTTAACATTTACAAAAGAAAGGGACAATTCATCAAATTAAGTCAGAAGTATATGATCATTTTACTTTTAATTTACCATGGAGCATATTGAGTTTAAATATTTCTAGACTTGTATTTTCTAATTCATAAATAGAATTGGACCAACAAGATTTCATGGTCTGTAGTTATATACACGATCAATTTTGCGATGAATGACATATATTTGTATCCCAATCCAACTTGTACTTATATATCAAGATTATTCAATTATCTATTTCTATTACTTGTTAAATATAATTTCTTCTATTATTTGTTTCTAATACATAACTTCAGTATAATTTGTAAAAGAAAGAATAAATACAACCATTTGATCAAACCCAAAAAAAAGTAAGTGTTTCCTCAAATTCACAAGAAATACACATGCACAAACCACATGCAAATATAACTTATGGTTATTGAAAAGAATATGATATTCTATCATTTATTGTTCTTACTTGTAACAAGACATTGAATTAGAATAAAAATCATTATGCTATTTTGTATTTAAGATTATCAAGACATAAATAGTAGAGCTACATGAACAAGGCCATGATGCCTATTGACCAAGTTCAACAACTAGCAATAGGAGAAAATGTAAGCCAAGGAAGCATGTTCGTAAGGTCTAGATACACAACAGTGAGTCCCATATTCTTGTTTCCAAGGCTAAGAGATCAAAAGAACAATACACTCCCCAATAATATCTCTTCTTCTTTTCTTATACTTTTCATTTTTCTTTTTCTTTTTTTCCTCTCATTTTCATATATTCTTCTTTTCTTTTATTTTCATATATTCTTCTTTTCTTTTGCTTCTCATTTTCATCTCTTCTTCTTTTCTTCAACTTCTCACATTTACTTTTCTTTCTCTTCTCCCATCTCTTTTTCTTTTGCTTCTAATTTTCATTAATTGAGGTGATGTTATAAATGGTTCCTGTGTTTTTGGACTACAATAGCATTGTTCATTTGTTTGTTCAGTGCTAGATTGCAGTAGCACCATTCATACTTTTCTTCTACTTCTCACATTTACTTTTCTTCATCTTCTCACATCAATTTTTCTTCTGCTTCTAATTTTCATTAATTGAGGTGACTGTTATAAATGGTTCCTGTGTTTTTGGACTACAGTAGCATCGTTCATTTGTTTGTTTAGTGCTAGATTGCAGTAGCACCACTCATTAGTTATGGATATGCCTAGTTGATAGGAAGATGTTGGGATGATGAAAACATCAGGAAGACGACCGTGCGGTTAAGCAATCCAATGCCAAATTTCACTTATCATAAGTGCTAATGAGAAATAAATGATTGAAATTCACATCTGTTGTGAAAATTTGAGGTTAACATAGTTTCTAAAGAGAAACAAATGATTGAAATTTGCATCATGTGAAAAAAATTAGCTTAACAAAAATTCTAAGAGGACTTAGGTCTGTAATAAAACTTTAAAGTATATTATCCAATGGTTTTTTTAAAATTTTAAATTACATATAGAACATAGAATTTTGATTTTGGTTGCTTATGTTAAATCTTGGATATTATATATATTAAAACTAATAACATATCAGTAAAATAAATGGTATTTTGATTTTTTTTATTACACGTACATATGTAAGTGTAATGTAAATATGTATATATGTCAATATTTTTAAATGTCGGCTCAATATGTTGAGTTTATATTTTTTTATATGTTATTTCTAATCATTATTTTATGTAAATACTTGCTTAAATTAAGATAGAAAGTACCTCATGGTAAATATGTTATTTACATAAATATGAACTATTTTCAAGGGTTTTATTTTTGGATTAAAAAATCAGTACACAAATATCTAAAATTCATGCATGATTATTGGAACCATATGAATAAATTATGGTATAAAATATGCGACCATAACATTATATTATGCAAAGGCTGCAATAAGACCTTCAAGTTATGGTCTATTTGAAAAATAGTTTTTTTTAATAATATTGGATCAATGCTAAACTTTTTTCTTCTTCCTTTTTTTCTTTTTTTTAAGACTAGTTCTATTATATGGCACATAAAATACAATTCGAAACTTTCCTGTCGGAATTGCTATGCTACCCAATTCTGGCAGGTGTAGAGTTCAAAAATACAAAAATGTGACTGCCCCAGTTGGGAAAACTAGTCCAAAGATTGCTGCCCCAGTTGGGGAAACTAATGTTTACAAAAATTGTACAAAAAAATTTCGAGTTGTGCAGGAACAAGAAAAGCATGAGAATAAAAAAGAGAAACGTATATGAGGTAGATAACCTCTTTGATTAGATTCTTAAGTGGCGTGACATGCTACTGGTCATGTGGAGGATGCTATTCAACTATGAAACACCCGTAGTCATCAGAGGAGTCCTCTTCTTTCTTCAACGGCTGCACTGTGGGCTCAGGCGTTGTAGCTGAACACACATCTGCATCCATAGCTTTGTCATCACTCCCTTCATTGTTGGAGGAACGCGTGGTAGTTTTTGCTGGGAAGGCCTCGGACTTCCTGCCAATGTTGATGGTGAGCCAGGGAAATGGTATATTTTCTGAGACGTTTTCGAGCACTAGAGCTAGCAGAGTTGGACGAGACATCCGGAAAAAGCACAGTGAGAGTCGCGGAGATGAGGGGATGGTCCAGAGAGCTTGAAGAATCGTAATTGAGCTGGTCAGAGGCCGTATTTTCCTCATGGAAGGGGAGACGACTTTAATCATGGAGGGAAACAAGAAGGTGAGAGGTCTGGCCTCTGCCATGGTCACGTCGACAACACATCCTATGCCTCCGAGGCATGATGTTGCAGGAGGGTTCTGGGGCAGCGAGGGGAGAGGGGGAAGGTTGGATGGAGACTTCAAGCAGCGGAGGTGGTGGGGAATGAACACCAAGGAGTTGAGAGCTAGAACTAGCGAAATAAACAGAGAGACTAAGGCTGCAAGTGAAAATGGCCAGAGAGAAGGAGCAAGGTGCCATGAAATAGCGGGAGGGGCAACACGTCGAACATGTATTAAAGTTCTAGGAAGATAGAGTAATGCCTGCATTTGGTGGCCAGATGCAATATTTATTTTTGTTCAGATGGAGGCCATGCGTAGCGATGTGACTGAGCCATGTGCCTTGCGGAGGAGCCGCCATGTCCCAATTCTTAGCTATCACCCGCATCCAGGGTCAATGCTAAACTATTACTAGTCAAAAGGAAAATCAATTGTTAGAGTTGGAAGGGACTAATAATGATTTTGTAACCAGATTTAAAGTTAATTAATAAGCATATAAAGAATTAATATTTACAATAAAATTACAATATAAAAAAATTCTAACCATGAATATTCATCTCCACTTTACCATGGATATATTAACTTGTAAATAGATTGAAATATAACAAAGTTCTTAACCCAAAAACCATAACTCATTTTACAATCAAAATATTTTATAAATATTTTATTTTAATTTTATTTTATAACATTTTTAGTTAAATTTTAGAGAAAAAATATTATACTTTTGAGATATATCTAAACCCTCTACCCTCAGTACCACTAAACATATTCTATGGATATTCATAGACAAATTAAAAGAAAGTTTTAATAAAATGAAAAATGAGAATATATATATATAGAGATGTGAAATTTATATAATATTAGCCTAGTTCCATCTTAACTTTGGATCTACCAAGCTTCAAGAGGGATCAAATATATTTTCACTCCAAAAAAAGGTTTGCACCTCAAGAGATTTGATCTCTCAGGGCACATGGTAGTTTCAAAGTTAAAAAGGATCTAGGCTAGTATAAATATGCAACCAAATTTACAACTTACCTAATTTCTTATGTGTTGGTCAAAGTATCGTGTAAATTATCATTATGGGTTGGCTAGATTGGAGTTGTCTTTAAGTCAGTGGTTTTGGAGTTTGTGATGGATTTATAACTAAATCCGCCGGAAAATTTTGTGGTGAAATCTTGATTTGTCTTGTTTAAACTAGTTTTTTGACTGCATATATGGATTCAACACCTTGAACAACTCTTGGGGCACTTCAATTGTGCAAAGTTCACCCATCAAATTTGTGATTTCAATGAATCTCTATAGGATTTTAGACAAATTAGATCAGAAAAATATAATAATAATAATAATAATAATAATTCAAGAAGTCACACTTAAAAGAAAGCTAACCAAATCAATGTGTAATGATGGTGAACTAGTCATTAAAAAAATATAAATAAAACCTTGTTACTTGAGACCCTAGCAATACTTAAACATGTTATTTAAATGCCTAATATTGATAACAACTTCACCAATATAAGGAATTGATTGTGGAACCAAATTTCCACGCAACACCTGTATGGTTAATATAAAAATATGTTACTATATTTTCAAAGGCCATTTCGTCTATAAATTAGACTATGCCATTTTCAAATAGGAAATGAAAATTAAATTCTAAAAAATTTCCATGTATGTTTGAGTATAAAAGTAACCATATTTTCAAAAAGAAAATGAAAATGAAATCCTAATTAAATTTGAGGTTTCATTTTCAAATAGGAAATGCAATTAAATCCAAACTAAATTCCAGGTAGCATCAAAGTGTATATGATTGTTGGTAATAGCGCTCTTTGCTTGGAAAGTAATGGAAATTCTAGTATGTTTTGGTAAAATTTGGCAATTTTTTTAGAAATTTAAGTTATATTCAAGTTTCAAGATTTTGGTTCATTTAGAGATTTTTTATGAAGTTGAATCCATTTCCACCATCAAAAACAAGATTCAACTACTGTTATCATCAAACTTTTAGAAAAAAAATCTTGGTTCCGACTCTCCAAACAAATTTACCACATAGAAAACACCAAATTTTTTTATTTTCATGCCCAAACTTCTTTGTCTTTTCAATTAATCCAAAACAAATACTAACACATTTCATGTAAGGAATATCGTTATATTGAGCAAAGATAGTTTTTAAAACCATTGGCACCCAACTTCTATATCACCTTATATTCTTGGAGTCGTGCATACAAATAGTTTAAAAGTCATAATGTCTTAGGGTCAAAGGGAGGGCTAAAATATTTATCCAGAATTGAAGCGATGAATTTCTTCATTTTTTTATTTATTTTCTGCTAATGAGAAGTCATTGTTGGGGATTTCAAGTTTGCTGTGGATTTCCTATCGGTCGTATTCATATTTTTGTCAAAAATCTATTTATTTTTTTGGATCTCATCTTTGGCACTCGATAGACGATGTAAAGATCCCTTTGGATTGTTGTCAGTCCCTTACAGAAGTTTCCAGACAGAGCATAATACTATGAATTATGAGTAATTAGAGATGAAATCTATTGCAAGTGATTAAACATAAAGATTTAGATCAATAACACATCAAAAACCTCATGAGAATCTCAGGTCTGGAAAGCAGAATGTCACTTTATATTACTAATAATGGTTCAAAACATACAAGCAGCAATTTGGTGTAATATTCTCCAACCCCTTGCTTCTTCGATGTTTTGTCTATAAATAGACATTCTTTACAATATGGATGATATTCTTGGTGGCTAGATCCTCGAATTCTACTATGAAATCTATCATAACTGAAATCACTAACTTGAAACAGAAAAATAACATCTTTCTTTAAAGAAAACAAACTCCTAATAGGACTTTATCTCCTATTTATTACATTCCTTTATCCTATCTATGAAACAGTTACATAATGGTTACATAATGAATGTCACATGTTTGAAGGACACATGACCAAGTTCACCACCACTTTACATCTTTAAGGCACCCCTAGATCTGTGGAACATAACCCTAGTTTTTAGGAATGGATGACCTTCACCTTTAACGTTGTTTTGACTGATGAGCTGGCTGCATGGCACTCCCTTTGAGTCATAAATATCTGCTAATTAGGTCCACTGACATGCTAAAGGTCTCTAGCTGGAAAAATGTGATTTTGAGATGCTCAAAATCCTTCAAAAATTACTCGCTACGAAAATAGGGTAGTTTTAGACAGTTTCATAGCGAGTTTTAGTAGCGTGGGAAGAATGGCTTTTCCATCAATCTGCTTAAATTCTTTGTTGTTCCAACACCTTCAACATGTCATGACAGCTTCCAACCATCAATCTTCCTCCTTAAAACATGCCAAAACTGAGTTCAAATGCAAAAAAGCACCTACAGGAATTTTCACAGCGTATTTCTGGCTTTAATCCTAAGGTATGCTATGAAATTGTGCAAAAAACCAAAAATTTATGTTTTCAAGTTTGTCTTCAAAAACTGTTCTCCACTTGCAAAATTTGAGTTATATGCATGTTATGAACCTCCTCAAACATATTCCATCTTGACTTATTACTCATGTGGCATTTCCTCCTCATTTACAATTAGTTGACTAATAGGCTCTTCTACCACTCTCATCTTTAATCCTTTCTTTTCCAATTCCACATGAATCAAATCCAATTGCTCCTGAAGATCTTGCACTTTGTCATTTAATGCCCTGTTCTTGGATTGCAAGTGCAAGCTCATCCTCCTAACATGCTTAACCTCCTCTCTCAATGGTCAAGTCCATTTAAGCAATGTTTCTACATTGTCCAAGGTCTTTGAAACACTTATGATCTGTCCTTCCTATATTTCCTTCATTTTTTCAAATTGAACCTTATGAACTTTGTGTTTCTTTGCCTCTTTCTTCAAAACTGATATTTCCTTACCTGCCTCCTTCAATTTCTCTTTAAGGGTTTCAATTTCTAATTTTTCAATAATTTTCTCTCTACCCTTTCTTTGTTTGATAACTAGTTCTTCTTTTGCAAGTGAAGACAAATCTATGATAGCAGTGTTGGCGTGACACATTTATTCCCTCAATCTCATGCTCTAGCTCTTCCATGACTTTTATACCTTTGCTAGTCATTAGCTTCCTAGGTTGAAATAGAGGCAGTATCCACTGAAAACTCAATTTTTAGTTTTCTTACCTTTCTTCAACTTTAATCTCACATCTTAATGTCTTAGAGCACCATGATAGGTGATTCTTCACAATGTATCAATTGCATGCAAGATATCCTCTAAGTTTCAACTGTACTTCAATAAAACCTAGTGACCTCTTTTTGTGCCATTTTGTTGACTATCTGCTTTTGTTTCACGGGTGATGTTTGATGTGTCAATCTTAGAAAGGCCTCTGCCTCCTTGTGATCTTTGGAGATGATCTATTCACTTCTTCCACTTTCATCCCACAGTCTTGTTGATAAATATTTTCTAGGTTTGGAGGCTTTCTTAGGAGTGACAACATCAATTTCATAACCACTCATGAACAAGAAGGAAGTCCAATCTCTATCTAGTCTTTTCAATTCCTCCACAAAATGCAGTAGAAGTCTGAGATGATAGGAGTACACCATGTGAAACCGTCCTTCACAGGTAAAATACTTCTGGGTGATCATCAGCAACTTTGAATAATTGTCTTTCGTGAAACCTCAAGATGCTTGTTGCCCAGTCAATTTCATTGTGTTACAGGTTTGTATTTTCAGTGCATCACGATCCACGCATTCTTCTTAAGTCACTTTGCTTTTAACCACTGTTCCCTCCTTTAGGGATTCTGTTGCAGATGAAATGTTGTCTCGTGTCAACATGAGTTCATAATTCCAACTTTTGTGCTGTTTCCTGTGAATCTGGTAGCAAAATCCTTGGAAAATTGTAGATGAAAGCCCACAGCCTACATTAGGCACAGGCAACCTGGTCTCTGAAACTCAAGGAAGATTTGGGTCTTCATGGAGAAAATTCATGTCCATGGGCTCATACCTGTGGAAATTACCACCTTTTTTTGTTTTCCTTCTAGCAGCCATGGGTGCTTTATATCTTCACAACCTTTCTTGTTTGATGACACCTGCAAAGTTAAAATCTACCAACAACCTACTTGGCTCGATGAACTAGCTCTCTAGAGATCGAATTACATGCAAAGATAAAGTGCAATATGACAAAAGGCTAATTGGGGTAAGGTTTTATGTTTTAAATAATAGCTTATGCTTTAATCATGACACATACATGCCAAAAAGGGTAATGATGACCTCAAACACGACTATGTACCTTTGAATTAACCATAACAGACTCGAATGACGTCCACCCTAACTCCTCCAATCATGGAATGAAATTTCATATCGAATTTGACAAGATAGGTAAGAAAACAAATTTTCATAGTGTAGTTATTTTAACCTTTGACAGATTCGCTACGAAGCTATTAGGTAGTTTCATAGCGAAAAGTGTTGTTTTGCTGTATAAAACACTACGAAAATTTGAAAAACTGACACAAGCGCCCTTTTTTAGTTTAAATACATGGGGAATGAAAACTGACACCAGATGAGGACTGGTGGGACATGACATGACATAAGTGGAGGTGACCTTGAACCTTATGAGAGGTTAAACATGTAAAAAATGAAATTTTCCTATACCAACTTGAAAAGGCTTAAGGAGACCTTATCCTTAGATGAGTGAACTGTATGACCATGTCAAGTAATGTTTCACAATTTTATGAGTGATAAAACCTGAGAGCAATCAATTTTTCGGAATCGCTCCAAGTTCATTGCCTTGTTCAGCATAGACAACACAGGTCGAGACTACCACAGGCCTCACCAAGCTTCTGCTAAACATAGCCAGTACTCTCCACAACCTCCACGTGCTCCAATTTATCCTCCCACAATTACATCACAGACAATGGAAACCTTCTAGACAATTGAGCAATAGATAATAAAAAATTTATTGAGAAAATATTCCACGCTTACAGATCCACGCTTACAGGTGCCAGTATTGCGTCTCTCTTCGTGCCAACTGTGGGTATAAACGGATCAAAGGCGGCATGCACGAATAAGAAATACACACCATGACGGATCCACTATCCCACTTCGCGTTCACCAACTACACGCATCAACCACTTCTTGTTGTAGTCTTACTGAACGAAAGACTCCAAAACTACTTCCATGCAATCTCACAACAATCACAAACTTATAACACCATACATGTCGTGACAAATCCCAGCGCCTCAACCTTCTCGTCCTTGTGAAATGAAAGATCTCACACAGACCTATCTCGACGCTATGAACACACTAATTTTCAAAGATTACGTTGAGCTTGTTCCAGAAGAAAAAAAAACATTGTTCTCACATGCAGTATAATCTCAGAACGATTCAATGGAAATACATCTGCACTACAAGAATTGTTCCCGATTATAGAATCCCTGACTGCTCCAGAAATTCATTCACACGCACTACACATACAAACAAATAGCACTGACAACTCAACTCACACTTCTCATTAAAAGGATGGACAAACAACACAGAAAATATGTTTTGTTATTTCCCTCGGCACAGAAGAGGCCAAGGCCAGGCCCAAATGGCCTCTGATACCATGTCAAATTTCCATAAGGAAATCTAACTTATCGATTAATCAATTATGATATTACATATATACAAGAAGTGTTGTCTTAAGATAGGGAAACTATCTTAGACACACAATCTGTTGATTGAGAGAATATCTCAACCACACAACAAACTAAGAACCAACTCCTAACTAATAGGAACAAACTCCTTCACATAGCAAGAATCACAACTGAGAGAAATAGGAATTACATTTTCTAACAATTTTTGGTAAAATTTGGCAATTTTTTTGGAAATCTAGGTTACAATCAAGTTCCAAGATTTTGAATAGCTTAGAGATTTTTGATAATTACATTATCTAACGAGTTTTTGGTAAAATTCGACGATTTTTTTTGGAAATTTAGGTTACAATCAAGTTCAGATTTTTGAATAAACTTAGATATTTTTGATAATGTTCCAATCCATTTCCACCATTTAAAAAACAAGATTCAACTACTTTTACGTCAAATATTTTAGAAAAAAAAAATTCCTACAAGTTTGCGCTCTCCAAACAAATTTAGGCATAGAAAACACCTAATCTTTTGATTTTCACGCCCAAAGTCGTTATCATTGTGATAAAAATTCAAAACAAATAATAATTTTTTTTTTTCAGAGAGAAAAAAAACTGATGTACTATATAGTAATATATAAACAGTACATTTTCAGTACATTACTCTTCCAGCTACAGGAGAGTTCCATATAGTAATGGTCTTGTTACAATTTTAAGTCTGATACCACATTAGATTGATACTGAAACAACCTAATATATCAAGTTCTAATAAGACTTACAGAAAACGACAATAACAGAATACATTGGGTTAAATAAAAGCTTAGATTCATAGTATTCCAGGTAGGCCGCATCCTCAAATTATGTTTGTGTAGTCACATATCTATTGGGAGAGGAACCATGCGATATTGAAAAAGAACTGCATCTATCCGTATTCTCTTAGTTCGGCCATATGAAATATTAGATTACCATTAATACTACTCCAGCCACATAGAAAAATATGATAACCTTAACCCGTAGCATATGGTAGGCAGGTCCCATAGAGCATTGTGGTATAATATGTGGCATTGATCTTATTCAGGCTCACTTGAAAACAGATCCTGACTCACTTGCATTGATCTACAGGCTCGCTTGATCGTAGAATTCCATAACCTCCAAAAAAAAAAAACAACGGGGAAGATATGTTTCTTTGATGTAAGTCCAGGCTCACTTGAAATATAAACCGACTTTCTTGTCAGGTAGTCTCGCTTGTTATCGAGATCAGGCTCACTTGATAGTGATTGGAAACCGAAAACAAAATTGTATAGAAAAAATGGAGATCCCCAAAGGGCGAGTTCAATCATTTAGGGAATAGGAATGTCACTGGTCCATACCTTCTTATTATACTTATACTGTGACACTTGTAGAATGCCAAATACCATGCTCACTCCCAGCTTGGATAATCCATCGGTTCTAGTGTTGTTTTCCCTATAGATATGGGAAATGGGTGGGTAATTCAATCATTCCCATAGGTGTCTAGCCCTTCTATACCATCCGTGGTCTGATATAGATGAGTTTTTAGCCTTTCCATTCATAGTGTCAATGATCAGTTTGGAGTCCCCATATATTGAGACACCATTCAATTGGAGGTTAAACGCGACTAATAAACCACACCAGATGGCCATGAGCTCAGCAAGATTATTGGTACCTTTTCTTGCATTCCAGTAGATCTCAATCCTTTCCTCCTCAGAAATTTTCAGCCATGCGCCACACCCCATAATTCCATCTCGCCATGCTCCATCAAAGAAAATAGCTAGTAGGGAGATGGGATGAGGCCTAATGCGTTTTGATGCATCTTGTATGGAAGGGGAGTGAGGCATCCTACCCTGAATCCAAGACATGATAGCCCCATATATGTGCAGATGATCAACCGGCACATTGTAAAAAACGTATATGTTCCTACCCAGCCATATTTCCCATGTGAAGAAGAATGGAAGGGATTGGAATTGGCCCTTGAGTTTGTCCCAACGATGTGCTGCTTCCATAAAATTTGTAGGAGTCCAATCCGAATCCAATAAAGGTTTGCTGAAAAGAGACCACAATTGAACAGTCCATGGGTAAGAAAAAAAATGTGATTAATAGATTCCTCTACAGCTCTACAGAAAATACATCTGCCGGGACTGTGGAATCCAATACGGATGAGATTATCCCATGTTAAAATTTTCTCCCTCCATATAAGACACCCGAAGAGAATAACTTTTGTAGGAAAATTCCTCTTCCAGAAACCATTGAAACCCATTTACATGTGATTTAAATTGTGGAAGAGAGTAATGTTATATGCTCTTTGTTGAAAAACCCGGCGAACTGCCTTCTGTAAGCCCCCACCCAAGTCGAGAATGTCTCCTTAATAATAACACATTATATATATATATATCCAACGACTGCAAGTTAGGTATACCGATTCTTATGATTCGGCAAGTAGAGACCCACGGAAAGGGGAGAGCCTACTCTTGAGCCAAGATCATAGCAAGCCACATACTCAATGAGATTTGAACTACCGATATCTTGTTTCACCCAAAACTTTCCGTCAAACCACATATCACTGTAACTGTATTATGGAATATCGATATATTGAGCAAACATAGTTTTGAAAACCATTGGTACCTAGCTGCTATATCACCTTATATTCTTGGAGTCGTGCATACAAATAGTTTAAAAGTCATAATGTCTTAGGGTCAAAGGAAGGGCTAAAAAATTTATCCGGAATTGAAGCGATGAATTTCTTCATATTTTTTTTCTTTTTTTTCTGCTAATCAGAAGTCATTGTTGAGATTTCAGGTTCTCTGTGGATTTCCTGTCGGCCGTATTCATATTTTTGTCAAAAATCTGTTCATGTTTTTAGATCTCATCTTTGGCACTCGATAGACGATATAAAGATCCCTTTGGATTGCTGTCAGTCCCTTACAGATGTTTCCAGACATTGTTGTGGCTATTTTTTCAGGCTTTGTTGAGCTTTTTGCTGAGTATGTTTAACGAAAATATTTTTAATTAAGTAATGAATAGCTAAAACAAATATTGGATTCGATGTTCTCTTACCCAAAAGAAAATGGGGATGTTTTGGCAATTATTTGTAATTGGTCTTTCCAGCAATAATAGTGGAAGTGGATTTCATAAATTCTTATTATCAGGATTTATAAAAAATAATATACTTTATTAATTTAACATATGTAATATAAATTATATTGTTTAATATATATATATCTATATATATATATATTATTTGACTTTTTTTATATGGTATAATATTATGTGATAACTACTTAAAATTTTTTATAGATTATTTATTATATTAATTTACTTTACTAAATATTTATTATTTAAATTTTAATTTCAAAATTGTTAATTTTAAATAATCCTTAATTATTTGTTATTCATAATGAACATTAAAAATATTTTGGGTTGGTATTCTTAGTAATGCCATGAAATGCATGTTTTCAGGGTCACTTATTTTATGTGATTTGGTTCTTAAAAACACATTGCTTTAGTTTAGGCATCCTTCAACCTAATTACATGGTAATATTAAAAAAATTAAAACATGTTTTTTTTTAAGAGTCACTGTGTTTATGCAATTTTTTATTTTTTATTTGAAAATAAATTTATGTTGTTTGATTTTTCATTAAAAATTTAGTTGGTTATAAAGGAATTATGTAATGTTTTTTTTTTAACTAAAATTTTATAAATATTGATTTGTTAAAATAATTTATTAATATGTTCAAATTTATAAATGCATAAAAATAACTTAAATGTGTATATTTATTTTTTATGAATATTTATATTTCATTATATATAGTATATTTATTTAAAATAAATGCATCTATCATTAAGATATTTGACTACATTCACTATGCACTTGTTTCATTGTAAATATTCTCAATCCAAAGTCTTACTTAGTGGTTGGTTATAAGATTTATGAGGATATAAATTCCTTTCATAATTGACTTCATTTGTTGTAATACTAAAATGAAAAAAATTTATTTTTATTTTTATTATTTTACAAACATAACTATATAAATTAAATGATTGGTAAACATCTATAGATATAAATCTATAATAAGTATTAAAACACTAAAATAAAAATTCATAAAAAAAAACAAACTTTAATTAATTAAATATAAATTTATTGTTATTATTATTGATAATAAATTTAAAAAGAACTAATATATAAATCAAATACAATACATTTGAAAAACATGTAACAATATGTTTAACTATAGACATTCTCACCCCACTTTAACATTGAGATTCTTATTTTGTAAATAGGCTTTGTTACAATACTATGGGCCAATAAGATCTATATGTCCAAAAAAATCATAACTCATTTCATATAAAACTTGTTTACATGACCTTTTTTTTTAATTGATCAATTTAATTAAAAGGAAAAAAAATGACGTAATTACTTTAAACTTGATAAATCTCAACCTTTGATTTATGAATATTAATAAGAACAAAAAAAATCTAAGCTTTCTATTTGTAAATATTACTAAGAATATTTTAGAATATTCTATAGAAGTTAAACCCCTACTATCCACCTAATAATTATTAATAATTAAATTAAAATTATAAAGCTATATTCCAAAATAATCATACTTATCAACATAATAAATAAATAAAAACCACAAAAATATGAAAATTGTAAACCCATTCAACACCATCAAAAATCCCTAAACAAGCCTAAAAATTAAAATTCCCTAATACAATTTATCATTAAAAATTATAACATTCATCCACATAAATAAATTAACAAATTCAAATATCGTGATTTACATTACTTAGACTTACATAATTTTGTTACAAGTGTTTCCGAGATACCCACGCCAAAATTCAGAAAAGACTATTTATATCCCGCTTATCCTACCCCATGGATACAAAGGTGGATTCCCAAGGACTCTACGCTATTTTATTCATTTATATTAATATTATTTAATTATTATGATTATGGAAAGGTGCGCCAATAATGAGAGATAATAGCTAAGTAAAGCAAGAGAGACTCCCTGAGAACGATCTGCAGCCCAGTACTCCGTTGACACAAGTAAATTCCTTTGTTTGCATTTCACTGACTACGTCCCATTCGGGTTGAATATCCAAGCCACGCAAGCTCAATTGGAAGGAAGAATTCCTACCGTTACTTGATATTTTTTAGACTTTATAAAAATACTTTTCTTTTCTCTCTCATTTCCTCTTCTTGCTTATTACAATGAAATGAGATATTTATCTCACATTGCCACCGTGATGAATTTATTATCATATATATGTCTTAAGAACAACAAAATATTAGCATGTTTGTAGAAAGGAGAGATGGTTAGCATCTCCATCGACAAGAACCGTCTTTGGACTCTCTTATCACATGCTGTTAAGGCTTTCCATCCCGTCACTAGGGTGGATCTTACCACAAGTTTTTCGACCCCTTTTACTTTTAACACTCGTAAAGCAGTGTTTTGCAGATCTTACCACAAACTTTTCACCCCCTTTACCTTTTAACACTGGTAAAGTAGTATTTCGCATATGCTAGGCTCCACTTTTAGGAGGATTGCATCCGCCGGAGTCTTCCATGCTATTAGTGCAATGTGTAACAACAACTAGGAGTAGCAAAATTGTTTCCCTAGCTGTTGTGCTTCACACACATTTTCTAGGAATTCCTCGCAAAGGTATTTGGACCAGTTGTAGGTGACCCCCTTCTCGCATTGGCCTGCCAAGGCAATCACATGCGCATGGACTGTTTTTGGGCGACACTTGCGCATCAGCTTACATCCCAGGACTAAGGTTCCTAGGCGCACACTCGAGTCTGCAATTGTGTGTACCAAGAATGCTTTGTTGTCTCGCGCAACATGGCAATCTTGTCTTACCTTTGCAGCCACCTTAAGCTCATTTCTCTTTCCAAAATGAGCCATGGGATAAGGCCCCTTGTTGGGCAAGCTGATGATCCAGTGGATCAGCGCGGCATCGATTAGAATGCGTCCCTGGATCCACAGACATATATCATGCACTAATGCCAGTAGATGGCGCACGCAGATAGTGGTGATAAGGTACCTCCCAAAATGCGAAATCCTTAGCAAATTTAGGATCCCGGCGTTGCTTATCCCGCACACCCACGACATTGGCTCAACCTTCACCACATCATCATAGAGCACCCACTCCAAGTAGTGCTCCGGTGCTAGCTCAGCGAACATTTTCTCGTTCGCCAAATCATGATCATCGAACTTAACACTCGGGATCTTGCCAAACATATCGTCTGCAAGGGGAACGACCTGCGGGACAAGAGGCGTCTTAAGGTAGTCTCGCACCGAGTCAAAATTCTTTCATGCGTGGAGGGAGGGCCTACACGGCTTGACATATGGAGACCGCCATGAGATGGGCTCAACGAACGTAGCCTCCTCAGTGGTGCTCATTGGTCTCTTTGAAGGATCACCTATAGGTGACCTATCCTTAGTAACCTGACGCGGGGATGTCACATTCCTTGGAGAGGTTTGCGGCTTCGAGGAGGACCACTTTGATATTTTTCCCTTCCCCTTAGTCGGCATAGACACGACTTCTTCAACCTCAAGGACCACCTCATGGACATCGTCTGACCCTAGGTCAATCGATGTTGTGAGAGGCGCAAAGTGCTCCTTAGCAGGCACGCTCTCCGGATTGGTGACTGTCATTCTTAGGCGAAAGATAAATTCTGGATTACTTACGTCATATGGGGTCTCTCGGGCAGACATACAGTGCTCATAGACAAAATTACAGCACAAATCATAGATAATCTCAGGGCGCAATGTACTCAGAAAGAAAAGGAACCAATTGTGACCCGCGACCTTCCTTTTATAGGCAATCCAAGGTGAAAACAGTCAGATCTTCATTAAAAGAAACTTACCTCTGTAAAAATGGTCAAAAATCCCGTAATATCGCCTCATTAAATGTGTAAAACCCTCTCCATCCAAGGGTAAAATCAAATTTTTACCATGTTTCATTGTTCCAACGGCTAGTTTCTTTTCCTGTGCATCACCCCTGCGCTCCTGTCGCACCTGTCTACGCCTTTCCTATGTGCCGCGTGCAGACCACTAGACTCTTATGCTTAGGCCATATAGTCATTTGGTCGGCATAGGATCATCCCTATATGGCTCCAAACTGCTTCCATTGAAATACTTGGGAAGATTTTCACCGTGCCACATGGCCAAGCGCACTGCACCTCCATCAGTGATTTCCTTCATAATGTATGGCCCCAACCAATGTTTCATGAACTTCCCTGGGTGGCGCACAAACTGATTGTCATATAACAAGACCAAGTCTTCCTCCTTGAACACCTTTTGCCTAATGTGCCATCATGCCAGGATTTTTTGCACGCCTTCTGCACTTGCTGATGGAAGTTAGCAATGAATTGATCCTCTTCTAAGGCAACCAATTGCGCCAAACGTTCCTCCATGATGTCAGGGTCAGCGATATTAGTGAATGTTACGATGTGTAGGCTGGAGAAAATATACTCCATTGGCATGATCGCTTCTTGCCCATAGACCATCCTGAAAGGTGTTTTCCCAGTCAACTTCTTGCATGTGGTCCTATAATCCCATAAAACAGAAGGGATGTGCACGTCCCAGTCATTCTAATTGGAATTACAGATCTTTCTGAATGCATTCTCCAATGATTTGTTGAAAGCCTCTACTGCACCATTTGCTTGGGGTGTGATACGGGGTAGTCTTCTAGTGATGGATCTGAAATTCCTCTATCAAAGCTTCAATGGTTTCATTAAAAAAATGTGTGCCTATATCACTCATCAATATCATCGAGCATCCAAATCTAGTCAAAATATGTTCAAAAATGAAGTGCGCAATGATATCTGCAGTGTTAGGTCCATGTAATTTGTTAGATTGGCAAGACCAAATAGACAGGGGTAACATCAAACCAACTTTGGAGCCCTAGGACTTAGCCTTCCTGGACTCAGAGAGGGCTCTCTCTATATTTGTATAAATGATATGACTTGATAGATTTAGAATGTTGATTTTAGGCTAGTTAAAGTGATAGGGTTCTTTGTTTTGTTTTTTTTGGTTGGGTTGCTTATCAAGTAGAACATATAGAGTAAGAGAGATTCAAACCATTGGGCTATGGAGTCTGTGAAAGGCTTGAAAAGTACAACAATGAATTAAGGGTGTTTCATAGGGCAAGTTGACAAAGCCAAATGGATCTTAATAGCTTATGTGAGTGTGAAATGAACATTAAGTTGTGAGTGTAGTAGGTTTAAAGGGAAATTAAGAATCATTTAACATATACTAGAACAAGAAGGGTCTTTAAGATTACTATGTTTAAGAAAGAATCAAAGGACATGGCACACCATAAACTTCTTTGACCTAGCTTTACCAAGTAAACTTTAAAACAACAATCCAGCAAACCCTAGAGAGCAGGGAACTCCTAAATTCTCTAGCAATTTACCTTCAGAGAAAGAAACCATCTAAGATAACATATAAGTGATGATCAAAGAGAAGAGAACTCCTAAATTCTTTAATCAGACTATAAAAGACCTTCAAGGTGACTATTCAAGATGGACTAAAGGACAAGGAAAACCATAAACTTCTTTAGCCAAACCCTAATCAGTAAACTTCAAAGAAAAGGACTTAAAAACAATGTTTCAAGCTACACCAAAGGACAGGGCATACCATAAAATTCTTTGGCTTGACTCCATTAAGTAATTCTCAAGACAACAAGCTAAGTGGAACCAGAGAGCAACTAAGAATTCTCCAATCAAACCTAGCAGAGGAAAACATCTAAACAATAGAAAGTAGACAAAATTAAGGTGCCTCTCAACAACATATCTTAATTTAAATTTTCAACTCTGTCATAAGGGAAAAGATGAACAATATGGAAAACATAAGAGGGAACAATAACAAGATTAGTGTAATATCACCATTTGACAAACTCCATGAATCCTGTGAATGTGCATGCTCCATTAACATTCAATCCAAAACAGTCACAAAGCTCCAAGATCAATGTCTTCACAACTCAAGATCTATATCATATTAAGCTCAACAATCAACCAACAACCTTATGAAGCATACATGCAGTATTTAACTTCAAGATGAGGAGGTGAAACCCTAGCTAGGTTTTTAAAAGTAATTTATTACGTAGTTAAGTCACTTTGACCTTTGAGACCATGCAAGGCCCAAGGAAAAATATCTAAAACACATTTATGGCAAAAATAACTTCTAACATAACTATTTGAGCTAATTTTGGGAAAAAATTTATTTTAATGCTTCAAAATATCTTTTGCAATAACTCCTAAAAAGGGCGCAACTCCAAGGTAGAGGGGCACAACGCCAAGACTTGAAAAATTTTCTGTTTTGCAGCTAACGTTTGGAGGCCTTCCCGGTGTCCAACTGAGCTCCATGATAGCTCATTGGAAAGCCTGTCCTGTATAGTTTCCATATATACCTTTAGGTTTTAGATTGGTTCCCATTTACCTTGTAAAAAAGCACTTCTCCCAAGACTACTAAACGCAAAGCGCTAGTTCTGAAAAGAGGGCAGAAAGGTGATTGTTTGTGGTTTTTGGCCCTTTTGAGGGACCAGTTTTGCTCCAAATGGTTTGCAAGTTTCTGAGGATGATGTCCTTGGCATGAGGAACATAAATATGTTGAGTTTTTTGCATTTGAGTGCCCCAAAAAAGAGTGCAACACCAGTGGCGCTGCGCGTTTGGCCCAATTTTCTGCAAGCCAAACTGTCAAAAATAAAAAATTTGCACCAAGTGCCAAAATTTGGAACTTAATTTGTTGATCATGATTTGGATGCTTGGAGGGATACATCATCAAGGATATTTAGTTTTTCCTTCTCCTTTGCCTCATTTAGGGCCTGAATCTTTGCATGGGCTTGTTTTAGCTTGGCCCTTGCAATCCTGTTTCTCATGGCATAATGTCTTGCCATGTTCTTCTGTATGTCAATGTCCCTTTTTGCCTTGTCAAGTTGGCTCTCTAGGTGAAAGTTGGCCCTCTCTAGCCAAGACTCCCTATCTCCATCAATTTATGTGGCAAGCAGCTCACTTGAAGTGAGCTGCTCTGCCAATTCTGCTTCTTTCTCTCTTTCCCGGGCTAAAGCTTTCTTCAACCCAATTGTCTTTGGCCTCTGCCTAGGAAAATGTTCTTCCTCATCATCACTATCATCAAAAGTGCCAAAGGTATAATATAGCAAATCTTTGGCCTTTATGGCCTCTTTCTGAGCCCTGGTTGCTCTGACCTCACTGATGGCCTTCTTTGCCTCTAACTGTTGATTCTCTAACTCAAAATAGTTAATAACATTCTTGGCCCTACCAAGATTAGCTTGACCCTCACTAATCTTGGCATCCTTTCTTTTGAGAAATATGTTTGTGATCATCTCTTCATCCTCATCATCAAGGTCAATTAATTGAAACTCTTGCTAAGTTTCATGCTTGTTCTCCTCCTCTTCAACAATGACCTGCTCTGCAACCTTTTCCTTGCCCTTATCAAGTTGTTTGTTGATGAAGAAGGCATGGCCCCTTGCATCTCAAGTGCAGAAAACACATGTCTGTAGCCCCTCCAGTATCTCAAAGGAAATGGCTCAATGTCATGCATTTTAGTGCCATCTATCTCAATGTTCTCATCATTGCTTGATGCTTTGTCGTCATGATATGAGGGTGAAGGATTATGGAAATGTGATGTGGAAGGGTCATCATGAGGTGAAGGAATGTGAGTGGAAGTTGATGCATGAGTAGTGGGATGTGATGGAGAAGTAGGAATGGGAGGATGAGATGAGGAAGGGATATCTTGCTGATGATGGCCATGTGGAGTAGTGAAAATCTCATGGGCAATGAAAGTATCCCATGGAATGTTCTTCTGCTGGAGTTGGTGCATAACCACCATCTTGATAAGTGAATGATGAAACAAGCTCTGCATTTTCTGATTGTAGTTTCTCTTTTGCACAATGTGGGACATTTTATCACTGCTTCGGAAAAGATAATATGGTATATGCAGCATTATTACTCTAGTAAAATGCATGAGAATACGGATGTGGTATGAGTAGAGGCGGGAAACCTTCCCTCATAGGTGAAATACTTCATTATTATCCTCATCATGGGTGCATATCTATAAAGAAGATGAGAAAAACGAAAGATGGACTTGTGGTGGTCTTTATACCTAGGTTTAAGTATGGTTCAAAGTAACTCATGTCTAGGTTTTCTTGTTTGAACCACTTTTCTCCCACACTTGGTATCCCTGTAGAAGCAGCAATGGCATCATTGAACATCTAAAATGTAACTCCAACAAGGTTAACCTGCTTTTCATGTAGGTTAATGATGAATAGTCTTGTTAGCTCCAGGTGGTTTTGTACTTGCTGCACCTTTTCACAAAATTCAAAGTAGCCTACATGTTTGAAGTAGGAAACAGTAAGAGGAGATGCCCTAAGTTCCCTAGTATTGATGGGTTCAAATATATTTATCTTCCCTTCCTTGTGATCATGCCTCCTTGGAATTTGTACCTCACCACCACTGTCTTCACCCTCTGACATTTTAAACTCTGTTTTATAGAACCCCAGGGTTGATGTGAAATGAGATGAAGGGAGGGTAATGAAATGGCAGTTTTTCAAATGAAGTGAATGAGTGAGAATGAAGGGAATGGATTTTGTGACAAGCAAGATGAATGGTAGCCCTCAAGCAATATAATGACCCCTGCTTATGACTAATACTCTGTCTAGGAGGATGAAATAAGCATATATATAGTGATCTCTGATTTGTATCTAGGGTTTGATTAGGGTTGTATTAGGGTTTCATTTGGGTTTAATTTCTATTGATTAAATGATGACCAAAATAGCTTGAAAGCAAGGTGTATGTCAGGTACTTACCCCTAAAGAATTCTTGGAGGACCTTTGGAAAAGACTTAGAAGTAATTTGACTTGATTTTGATGGTTGGATCACTTAGAAACCCTTTTGTCCAAGCACACAACGCCAATAGCTGAGGGCGCAGCGCCAAGCTGACCATGCAGCACCAATGAAAATGAGAAGAGGGTGTGTCGAGCAAGAGCGCAACACCACCTCCCAGGCGCACAGGGCCTTCAGAATTTGTATGGAGGAAAATGGTCAAGCGCACAACGCCAAGCCAAGAGTGCAACGCCAAGACAATTTGCCCAAATTTACTTAGAGAACTCACAAATTATTCTCTCCTTGAAAATTCTAATGCATTGCAAGGAAACAATGATTCATTTGAAGTGTGAAATGGGATTTTATAGGCTCATGGATCTAATTTAACTTTGCAAAACCCACTTTCTAATGTCAAAGTCCTTTTTCTTTTCTCACTAACCCTTTTACACTTTTTTGCATGCAGATTTGCTGAAGTCATGAAGTTGACTTTTCTTTTGCTCCTTGAAGCATGACAAGTTCACTTTGACAACTTTAAGATGATTACACATAGTAGCATCTTCAAAATCTTCTGTAGTTTTCACCCTAAAACTAAACCCAAATTTTCACCTTCTCTGAACACTTTCTGCAAAACCCTAGCTGTCTGCAGTCTTTACAGCAATCATCAGTGTTGTCTTCTAAGTTCTCTATAGCCCTTTCAATTTCATTCATTTCTGTCCAGTTCACCTCACCTTTTTCCATATTCCATCAATATTTTCTGATAGACTTTCTTCATGTTTGGCCTTGTGTGCATCCTCCATGTCATTTTCTACAAGTGATCACTGTTTGGCACTCAAATGAGCTAACAAGTGTATAACCCTAGTCCTCTACAAGACCAAGTGTTTCCTCTTTCCCTTACTGTAAGTTATTTTCATTCAGGAGTAGACAATCTACATCATCAATACCTTTTGCTGGAAAATCCTTTAACACTCCTGCAGAAATGCTAAACATTTTTCATTTTTCTCACTTGCAGGTCCTGAACTGATAAGACAAACTTCTTTTGAAATTTTAGGTCCTTCTTGAATAACCATGTCTTGAAATTCTATCATATCTGAGCCAGATTATAGAAAGGGAAAAGTAGTGCCTGAAACATCCAAGAATGACATTAAACAATGTAAAACCCTAACGACCTAGTGGGAGTGTCCTTTGACCTGGTTTAGGCTAAAATTTGGCTTGGACATTTTCAGGTGACAACGGAGTATTTTTATAGGTTATTATGCCCAAAGGGACATGGGGATAAGTTAGCAACAAGAAACCCTAGAGGGATGGTGGAGTTTATTGATAGGGGAAACTAGGGCAGTGAGGTCTCAAGTAGGAAAGAAGGATGAACAAGACAAGGATAAGCCCATAAGGAGTTTTTAGGAGTAACATGGTGAATTTGAGAAGACCAAATGAGGAATAGTGAAAATAGGTTTATAAGGATAATGAAGGCAGTGAGATTTCTGAAACTCAAGATATTCGAGGAATATTTTTTTTCAGAAAGCTATAACCATCCTATAGTCATCTAAAGATAGTGGAAAATATTGATGACTAACAATGGCTCAACTTGGGGAGGGTAGATCCTTTAGGAGGTGTCAAGAACCTCAGATCTCTGATTTTGTAGATGAGGTGCCTCACATGCTTGCTAATTTCCTCCATTTTGCAATGTTGATCTTACTGCTGTTCCTTGAAGCTATGATCTTTGTTAGAGTCGGTATCTTCATCCCTCCATCAGAGATCAAATTTCTCTTGTTGCATTTCATTTTAGGTGTCTCATTCAGTTCTGTTAGCTGCATTCCATTAGGAGCATGGATCATCTGACGGAAGGGTCTTGTCATTCATATCCCTCATGTCATGTACTTGTTGGTCTGTGTCTGCTCATCAAAATCATTTACAATCATTTTTGGTCTCCTGGTTAAAAAAGAGTCATTTTAGGGTTTTAGTCTCATTAGGTCTAGGGTTTCGTTAATTTAGTCTTCAAAATGACTAATAATGTCAGCAGGCACATGAGGGAGGTTCGAAATAGGTTTTCATCGCAAAATTTTCATCGTCATAATGCTTGATAATGATTTTTCTTCAAAACTCTGTTTTGAAGAAAAATTGTCTATTTTATCCTTTTGTAATAAATGCAATGTAATTTTCAAAGTTTTTCAGTTGTAAAGTTCTTCAGGCATAGCCCTGGTCACCTTTGCTAAAATCCCATGCTAGCTATCCTTGCAAAGACAGACAAGAGATTCATCATTCAGCCCAAAAATCAAAAAGTACAAAGGAAACAAAAACAGAGTTTATGTGAAAAGTGCCAAAGCTTTTAGACTTTACAAAGTGGGTTTTTTCAAATCAAAAATCAAAATCTATGGCATAAAATATATTTTTGTGTTTCAATAATCCATTTGCAAGCCAAGACAAGAGTGAAGCCAAGAGAAATAGTGAAGGAAACGAAGCTAGTGTTTGAGGGTAGATTGTGTGTGAAATTCACTGTCGCGGCGCACTGGGTGGAGGTCGCGGTGCACTGACCGAGCGCGGCGCATAGGGCTGATCTACACCGTGCAAAGTTGAAATTTCGCGGCGCATAAGGAGAGCGTGACGCACTGGGCCACTGTCGCGGCGCATAGGGCTGAAACACAAAATTCTTGCTATCTCTCTCAATCATCAAAACGATTTGGCCTCCTTTGCTCCAAGTAAGTTTATGAGACTTTGTAATTGCCATTAACCCACGTGTGGCGTGGTTTGAGTTTGAATATGAGAGTTTGAATGTCAAAATTATAAACCCTATCCTCTTGTTGAAGTGCCTCCTTAGGGTTTTGAAGTTGAAGTGTTAAAATTTGTTTTGGTGCCAAACTTGTTCATTCCTCACTGTTTATTCCTCCTCTCACTGTTATACTATCAATACATCCCTCCCCTATCCCCTTACATCCCTAAAGCCACTCATATCATCTCATTCCCATTATCCCTATCCCTAAGTCATCTCATTTCCTATCATTCTCCCTTTCCCATCCCACTTGTAAAAAATTCCCAAACTCCAAGTTTCCCAAACAGTCAAGTGGCTGTCCATTGTCCTTACATTTGTCAAAATTCCAAAGGGTAAATTCCACTTGATTAAACCCCATTTTTCCCACTGTCCTATTTCTCCTACAGTCCCTCCCCTTTGACATATATTTGGCAATTGAAACAAAGCACTAAATTCCCATTATCATCTCATATAAACCAACATATACCTTGCATGGACATCATGGAGACAGACACTGATACATACTATGATAGAGATAGTGATTCTACCACTGAGCTACATGCACCTAGAAGGCCTCGTAAAGGTGGAAAACATGTGAGAGAAGAGCCCACCTCATTGACTCAATTGCAAGCAAGCCCACTTGCCATGGCATGTTTTCGAGAGCAGTCATGCTATCAGTATTGTGAGATGATTGCTAGGATTCATCATCATTAGGAGTTGGCTCGTTTGTTTGTATTGAATTTACATGATGGTCAGGTAACTCTTGCTGGTGTAAATTTCACTTTGACACCAGAAACCATTTCTCAAGCAACTGGGATACCGAATGTGGGTGAACAGTGGAACAAAAGACAGCAGGTGGACAGAGTGCATTATGAACCATACATCAGGCCTAGATTTGTGAGGTAGCTCAACAGGGTGTTCCCATTCTGGTTCCTAAAGGAATCCTATGCGCCTCTGATGAAACTTATTATCAGATATTTCAGTTGCGAGGGCCAGTTTTCACGCCTCTATGCCTACCACATCAGGTTATTGATGCATTTCACTAGAGTGAGGATGATGAACATACCTTATTTCATGTGCCGAAATATCGAGAGAATGACCACTCTTGTGCAGAAGAAAACTCCCGAGCAGCAGTACAACAGTATTTATCACTATGCACTCATCAAGATCGTGGTTGTACATCAGCTTGGATTGCAGGGCATTTCATGGGAGGATTTCATTTCCCGTGATTTCTTCACAGTTCCTCAGGTTCCTCCGGAGGTTGTTCATGAGCCAGGTGAACCTTCACATCAGCCTGAAGGTCACGAGACAGAGCTTATCAGTGTGCCAGTGTTTGTTACTTATCAGAGAGGCACCAGAGTATTATTTGCAGCAGCCTGACGAGTACTATCTCCACCTGGGGTGGAAGGGGTCTCGTTTCCATCATCATCAGCACAGGTACAGGTACAGGATAGAGGTAAGAGGCCTATGTACGATGAGGGCCCTTCAGGAGGCTAGGATACTGATTTCATACTTATTGATGAGGATTTGAGCTCTCCAAGCTCAAAGTTGAGGGAGACCATTCAAGAGCAGAAGGTGGAGATTGACACATTGACCGTCAAATTGCAAAGAGCCCAATGGATCATAAACTACTTGGAGTAATGGAACAAACATCTGGAAGATCAAAAAACAATCATGGAGTTGCAAAACATCCGTGAGAACCGGCAAGCTGCCCAAAGAAGCCAAACCGAGATGACACCCATTGAGTGGGAGATTGAGGCTAATAGAGAGACTTGGCTTGAGAGGGTAAATATTCATCTTGAGAAGCTGTTGGAGAAGGTGAACAAGGAAAATAACATGCTTAGGCACATGAAGAAAAATTATTGAGCACGAAATCATGTTTGCAAAGCGAGGATCAAAATCCTGAAAGCAAGGCTAAGAAGGGCACTAAAGCATTGTAAAAGGAATGATAGACTCCAAATTTTTGCCGAAGCTTCTTTGGCCCAGCATAGTGCTTGATGGTGGAAATTCAGCCCAAATTTCAAGAAATTTGGGAAATTTTTTGTCAATTTTGAATTTTTTGGCCTAAACACAGATTTTTCCGCCTGACGCGTAGGGCCACTTGGCGCGCGCTTATAATTGGTAGCTCCTTTGTAGGAAAAATTTGCATTTCTGGATTTTTCATCAAAATTTATGCATGCATACCCATTACATAAGAATTTTTACAAGTTCTGGGTTGCCTAAAGGGTCAAAAACACCTCAAAAATGGCCTTTCTGCCACTTTTTGGACACACAGGAAGCAGTGTTGGGATATTGGATTTTTGGAGGGGAAAATGGCAACCAAATTCAGAAATTCCACTTGGGTTGGAAAATAGACAGGCAAGGCTTTCCAACGAGCTATCTTTAACTCAATTTGGTCTTCGGAAAGGCCCTCAAAATCAGCCTCAAAGTTGTGCTACGCATAGAGATTTCAAGCGCAGCGCATTGGGAAATTTGGCCTATTTTTCACTCAGCAGCTCAAATTTTCGCCTAGTTTTGGCTAGTTTGACTTTTTCATGTACCTCTTGATGTAACTTGATGTAATTTCATGACTTTGATGTAATTTTGGCACATTTTTACTCATCTTAGTAGATTCATTCACCAAAAAGTGAAATGTAAGTGAATGAATTAGTTTCCTATCATATAGAGGCAGGTTGTTTCATTTCCTATTTTCCAGTTCTTAGTTTAGATATGGTTGAAACAGATCCTAGAATGATGAGCTCAACCCCTAGAAGCATGGGGATGATTTAGGCTTGTCTATATCATGTAGTTCTTCAGTCATTTTCAGGGTTGGACACTTGGGATTGCTTGGCACTTCATTGTACATTTCATCTCTACAATTTTGGCAATGGAATAGACCAGGGTTTGCAGCGCTCTTTGGGATCCATGTGGCTCTGTGTTTTGATGGTGTGTTTCTCTATTTTATTGTAATTTCATTGATGTTTATGTGTATCATTTCCCTTCTCCTTTCTTCTTAAATTAAACAAATGAGTGATAAAGGTGGAATTCATTAGATTGCTTTGCTCTGCCTCCAGTTTTGTTTAATTTTCCATGTTTTAATCTGTTTGAAGAGGATACTTGAAAGCCTCTTTCCCTCTTCAGCACCTCATTGGTCTAAAATATCTATTCATTCAATCCAAAGAATCAAAACAATTTCCTTCCTTGCCCTATTCAGAACTTTGCAAAAACTAGGCCTCATCCCCGAACCCAAAACTACCTTTCCCTTTGATTGCAACAAAACCCCCAAAATCAAAATAAAACTCCTTTAATTATATACCTAGCCTAAAATCAGCTTTTATTTCAAGTCATCTCAAGCCCTATTGATTATTTTTGCTGAGATTGACCCGGAGAGAGCCCTCTCCTGATCTGGTAGGGCTAGCTACCAGACTGAGCGTGGTTTGATGTTACCCTGAACTCTGCCTTCTTTCAGCCTGAGGTAGATTTAGACAATAACATAGTGGCGACCATACTGGGGAAAAATGGTTTGCTTGTTGGTGTTATTTGTTTTATAAGCTACAGACGGGCACGAGATTTATGCCGAGGTAGCCTTCGAAACACTCTTGCTTTGCATTAAGCGAAAGAAGATAAACGATGCCTTTAGTGACAGTCAATCTCAGGTCTATTTTGTAAAACGTGACCTTGACTTGTAAATTTCTCCCCGAGTATATTAGATCGTTCTGAACTTTTAGGTGATGAGTCTAGAATTGCATTTTGAACAAGTTCGTTTTTTTCCTCTGATTTTTGAAAATAATTCCAACTTCACGCTTCCGGAAAACATCTTAGAACAATCAGGATCCCGATCTAAGACGCGTAGCGCCACTTCGCATGCACTTATAATTGGCAGTTCCTTTGGAGGAAAAATTTGAATTTTTGGATTTTTCATCAAAATTTATGCATGCCTACCCATTACCTAAGGATTTTGACAAGTTTTGGGTTGCCTAAAGGGTCAAAAACACCTCAAAATGGCCTTTCCGCCACTTTTTTCACACACAAGAAGCAGTGTTGGAAGATTTGATTTTTGGAGGGGTGGAGGGGAAATGAAACCCATTTGAGAATCTACTTGGTTGAAGTAGACAGGTGGAGCTTTCACCGGCCTTCTGCACTCAATTTGGACTCCGAGAAGGCCCTCAAAATCAGCCTCAAAGTGGCGCTATGCATAGAGATTTCAGGGGCAGCGCATTGGGAAATTTGGCCTAATTTTCACTCAGCAGTTCAGATTTTCGCTTAGTTTTGGACATTTTGAATTTTTTATCCTCATATCTACAACTCTTGATGTAAATTGATGTAATTTCATGACTTTGATGTAATTTTGGCACATTTTTACCCATGCAAGTAGATTCATTCACCAAAAAGTGAATTCTAACTGAATGAATCAGTTTCCTATCTTATAGAGGCAAGCTGTTCCACTGCCTATTTTCTAGTTCTTAGTTTAGATATTGTTGAAAAAGCTCCTAGAATGGTGAGCTCGACCCCTAGAGGCATGGGGATGAGTTAGGCTTGTCTATATCTTGTAATTCTTCAGTCACTTTCAGGGTTGGACACTTGGGATTGCTTGGCACTTCATGGTACATTTCATCTCTGCAATTTTGGCAAAGGAATAGACCAGGGTTTGCAACACTCTTTGGGATCCTTGTGGATCTATGTTTTGATGGTGTGTTTCTCTATGTGATTGTAAGGTTCATTGATGTTTATGTGTATCATTTTCCTTCTCCTTTCTTCTTAAAATAAACAATGAGTGATAAAGGTGGAATTCATTAGATTGCTTTGCTCTGCCTTGATTTTGTTTAATTTTCCATGTTTTCATTTGTTTGAAGAGGATATTGAAAGCCTATTGCCCTCTTCGGCTCCTCATAGGTCTAAAATATCTATTCATTAATCCAAAGCATCGAAACAATGCTGCTTCTTCCCCTTTAGCTAGAACTACTGCAAAAACTAGGCCTCATCCCAGAACCCAAAGCGCCTTTCCTTTGATTCCAACAAAACCCCCAAAATCAAAATCAAAATCCTTTACTTATATACCTAGCCTAAAATAAACCTTTATTTCAAGTCATCTCAAGCCCTATTGATTATTTTTGCTAAGATTGACTCGGAGAGAGCCCTCTCTGATGCAGTAAGGGCTAGCTACCGGTGAGCGTGGTTTGATGTTACCACGAACTGCGCATTACTTTCGGCTGAGGTAGATTTAGGCAATAACAATCTTAATATATGAAAATGCATGATTTCTTCAACATCAACCTTACCTACCCATCATACCTTTCCTAGCATTTTCTCTTCATTTGGGTGCATTTGGATTGGCAAACCCTAAACATCGTCTTTTTCTTTTGGAAAGAAAAAACTATCTACTTCTACCCTTATATCATCCAAAGGCTCATGTTAGGCTAAAAGATCCCTTTTATTCTCTACCTAATCTACTTATCTGTCAAGGTTAAACAATTTGTGATTTTCATTCTCTCTAATCTATCGACACATAAAAGTTTAAACATGACTAAATCAAAGGTTGAGCGAGTTTGGTTTTTCATGCGCTTTGGTATTTTGGATATGTTGCACACGATTTTATTTTTGCACAAGTAAAACTAGAAAATTGAGGGCCATAATTTGGGAATTTTTCATTCATCCCTCTATTTTCTCTTTGGTTTAGATTTGAGCTTTGGGAACCAATATCTTTTCCTAACCTAGTCCTCTTGATAAACCCATTTTAAATGGTTTGGAAAATATTCATTTTATAACTTGTCGGCGAGAAATTTAAAACATGTTCAATCATGGTTAGCCTGTATGGTGAACAAGACTTTCCTTTCTCAAAAGTAGTGGCATTTGAACTTACACACTTTCGGACATAATATTTTTGGTATAGGGCTTTACCTCTTCTTTTTATACACCCTCTTTTCTTCTTTTCTTTGTTTCTGTGTTTTTATTTTTCTAAAATTTTATTCAAGCAATGTTATGTACAATTAATAAATATTTAAGCTAATAAATTCAACAAAAATAATGTTTGAGCATTACGCCGTGACAAGACCTCCAAATAACTTCTGTTCCATCCATTTTGTGTAGGAAGAATGCATTGTTACCTCTATTTGAATGGATGATGTATGGACCTTTCCACATATTTTCAAACTTTCCATGCTTGCCTTTGTCCTCTCTTCTTGAATCCCACTTCAACACTTTGTCTCCAATCTGGAAATAATTGGCTTTAGTCCTCTTGTCAAAAAGCTTCTTGATGCTCTCTTGTATTGCTTGTGTTCTATTGTATACTTCTTTCCTTGATTACGCAATTGAATGGTTTGGTTCAACCTCCTTTGTATATCATTTTTTCTCTGATTGTACCTCTTGAATAAGCTTCATCATTGGGACTCGAGGATGTTGGAAAAAGCTGCATCCATGCCATACACTAGGCTGATAAGAAGACATGTTAATTGATTTTTTGTTTGTTAATTTGTCTGCCCATAGTGCATGCACTAATTTGTTGTGCCATGACTTCTTGTTTTCTTTGACAACTTCTTAATGATGTTCACCAAACTTTTGTTAGAGGACTCGGCCAATCCATTGCCTTGAGGGTAATAAGTTGTGAAAATTCCCTAGTGTAATGTGATACTTGTGGCGAGAAATCCACCATTCTCTTGGATTTAGGCGGCAACATTATCGGTGGTGATTTTCTAGGACGACCAAATCTAGACAAGATGTGATTTTCGAGAATTTGATGATTGTTGAGGTCGGTGAAAAGCATTCCTTGGAGAGGATGGCTTCTATCCATTTGGTGAAATAGTCGATTGTAGTGAGGATCCATTTTGTGTTGTTGAGAAGATGCGGTGGATTTCTCTAATGAAATCAAAACCCCATTGTTGAAAAGGAGTTTCAGCAACGATTGGTTGTAAGGAAAAGAGCAGGTAGTTTTCTCTTTCCCTCAAATATTTGGCATTTATGGCAAGCCACTACTAGCTTGTGGATATCGGGGAAAAGAGTGGGCCAATAGAAACCGACTCTAAAGTTTTTGTTGGCGAGTGGTTTACCAATAGAGATGACCTCCACACTCTCCTTCATGAAACTCGCATGCATGATTCTGTCTGCATCATCTTCAAGTAAACATTTAAGCGGGATAACAATAGAATTTTTCCAATATAAAGCTTTATCAGGATGCAAAATTCCTGACTTTTAGTTTCAAGAATCTAGCATTTGTTTTGGACAAACCGGAGAAGCATTTAGATTAAAAATCACATTTAATATATCAACATACCAAAGTGAGTTCGAAATGCTTACGCAATAGGTGGAGTTGCCGGTTCCTCTTGTTCATCCGAAATGTATCATTTTCATGTCCAATGCTTGAAATTTTTCTTCAACCATCAGTCTAGCCAATCCTTGCCCTTTGATAAGCTTGGTGGGTTTGATTTCCAAATCACACTCTAAGATGACAACAATCCACTTACCTCTTTTACCATCGGGGATCCTGAGTTAGTATGTCCTTGCTGTTGCATGAGAAAAAAAAGCAATGACATGTGAATGCACGATGTAAACTCTAAAATATTTTAAGGCTTTGATTAAGGCTACAAAGCTTGTTTTCATAATGTTATATTCCCCAGTACATCTCTTAGTGCCTTTAAGAGAGATATGGGTTCTTTAAATCTACATTATATTCTTTGTGGCAGCTCTGCCAGTATTTATGTTTTTCTTGGGCTGCAAACCAGAAAGACAAAACCACATTACCAAATTAAAGTCAGGCAAGATAGAAACCCAGTGTTTGGGTCATATTGTTTCTTTCAGTTAAGAGATTACTCTTATGTAGGCAAACATTCTTCTCTTTTGACATGTTTGTAATGTTTCGTAGGAGTTCTACAAGGTTTGGTATGAACCTTCTTAAGAGATTGATCTTTCCAATGAAATATTGTAGCTCTTTGATTTTCCTAGGGTGGTAGGTACGCAATATCCCTTCAATCCTCTTTGGGTCTATCTCAATCCCTTCTTCGGATATGATTTTTCCTAGAATTTTTAATGGCAGGCCAAGGCGGGATTTTCTTGGGATTCACGGATAAACCATACTTTACGGCGAGTCTCAAATCTGCATCTTTCTATCACCTTTCTAGACCTTTTTCACATTTACTAAACACTTCTAAGTTGTCAATATCATTGCATATTAATTGTAAAAGAGCATCTAAAATGGTTTTTAACTATGTTTTAGTAATATAACTTCATTTGATTTATATTTTTTTACTCATTTAGCTACGGAATCTTTCCACTTTCGCAAGCTGCTTCATGACTTTCCGCGGCCATTTGTGAAATTCTATGTTACGGTGTCTTGGAGCAATTCGAGCCACATGGGCAAGTCGAGAAATGATGTGGACATGGATCGTGTCCTATTGGCTCGGGAAAATTCACCTAAGGAGGCTGTGGTCAAAGGTGGCCAAGTGGAAGTCAGCCGTAGAGTCCCACGGTGACGGACTACATTTCTCATCACTGTGAAGATTTGTATGACCGTTTCTAATTTACGGGAGACACATCAACACCTGACCTGCAGCTCCATAAGTCGAATCCAACATCCACTCTTCATAGATTTACTCCTCACCGCGGCCAACGATCTTTGGATCTGCGGAGCGTGATGGTTCACGTGTCTCTATCAACACAAACTTTAGGGAATTAGTTATATCACCTTTGTTATAAATAACGTGTTTTCATACGCATAATAGTTAGTCTCCATATAGCTCTGTAATGTAATTGCGTTGCCAGCTGCTTGTTTGTAATATCATTTCTATCTTGTTATGAAGTTTGCATTTTAATATATAAGAAGACTATGTTTTCCAAACGTAATTCATATACGAGAGTTGTTGCCGAGGTTTGGTGCGAGGGGCCCACTTCTGTTGAGGTTTTGTGCATTCTTTTGTATAGTTTCTTGTTTTATTTCTTTAAGTTCATTGTGCCATAAGTCATTCACGTGTTTATACATTGCATCTTTCATGGTATTTATGCTTCATCTTTGTTCATAATCTTTCATGCTTTACATTTTACTTAAGTCCATAATCTTTCATGTTTTATGTTGTTGTTAAGCGATCAGTGTTCTTGTTTGAATTACAAATAGGTAGCCGGGCATTTGCATATCTTTTGACTAATGACATGGAATCAATATTGTTCTTCTGCTAATTTACTTTTCTTAGTTTTTGTTTTTAATTCCAACACTTTGTTTGTTTTATTTCGGTCTTGCACATTTGCTTGATAGTTAGATTTAGATATATTAAATTGCTCATGTCATTTTCGATTTATAAAGCCATGGTGGACTAATGGTGAGGAATTGAAGTATGAGTGTGTAGTTTGATATTAGTTTACTGCCAAGTTAGATATATTAAATTGCTCATGTCATTTTTAGTTATAAAACCATAGGTTTGGACTAATGGTGAGGGATTGAAATATGAGTGTGTAGTTTGATATTAGTTTCTTTTCTGCAAACTAGATGTCGAGGTTGCTCAAGTTGTTTATGGTTACTCAAAGAAAGCCATAGTTGGACTAATGGTGGTGAGGGATCATAATATAAGTTGATGTAATTTGATTTAGATTTACTTTGTTGCAATTCTTGGATTTCTTTAAGCATAGTTTCTTTTGTGTTTAGGCAATGACAAGGATAGTTTGGTTTTCATGCTCAATAGTTCAACTGTTTGATTTACTAGGCTAGCAACACATTTTCATTTCCTTCAAGTTTTGTCATTGTGTGTTTCAAATTCATTTGAAGTTTGAAGTTGGTAAATCATTATAAAGGATATCATTGCGAACAATCATAACCATACTTGTTTTTATTTTTTCCATCTCACATTAGAAAACCAAAAACGACAAAAAGGAAAGAAATAGGTTATCTTGCACATATAGTGCGCCACACTTCATCGGCTTACGAATCCTGGATTGATAAATTAATGTAGCAATTTAGGATACACTAAATTGACCAAAATTTTGGCGCGTTGCGGGGAAGTGTAACTAGGTAGCCAATTTCTTAAAAAAAAAAAACAAAAACAAAATAATAAAGAAGGGAAAACTTGATAACTTCTTGAAGTATGCTCTCCTCTTGCACCTAGTGTGATCTGGAGGATTAGAAAAGAGAGTTATTGGTTTGATAACTTCTTGAAGTATGCTCTCCTCTTGCACCTAGTGTGACTGGAAGATGAGAAGAGGGTATTAGCCCAAATTTTAAAATAAAAAATAAAAAATGACATGCATAGAGACGAGAGATTCTAGGGGAAGGTTTATAGCTAAAGCCAAGAGAGTTTGATTTTCACAACTCCATCTTCTTGAGCATAGACAAGATTCATACCATCTACCCCTAGCCTTAAGATTTTGGAATTCAAGGGCTTGAAATTTGAATTAGAGGATTCTCCTATACCACCTACTAAATCTCATTTAGAAAAGGAAGAGACTCCTCTCATCACTCCCTTGATAGAAGAACCGGAGGACTTTAAGGACTGCAAAAGAAACTATCATGGCGAGAGGAAATAATAGATGGATTTGGAGGTGGAGGTAGAGGTAGAGGAGGAGGAAACAATGGAGACAACAATGGTGAAGATAATAATGGAAGAAATAGGGAAGGAGACAACTTGTTTGGATTCCCTATAGTTGATGAGGAAACTCATACAACAATGAAAAATATCTCACCATCTGTCCTCGACTTTTATGGATTGCGAAGTAAGGGATCACGAAACATTTACGTTTGAGTTTGAAGTCGTGTGCCGAACCTATGACTATATGGAAGACTCTCAAAAACTCAAGCTTGTTTCCTTCAACATTGAAGGGAGAAGTTTGCTTTGAAATGGTTCATGGGATTAGCCACTCAATCTATTAGGACTTGGAATGATATGAAACAAACATTTTTGGATAGATACTTGGACTATTGTATGCCCACCAATCACAAGGATGAGGTATTCAAAATGATGCAAAAGAAGATGAAAACTTGGAAGATTTGCTGAAAAGATTTCAATACAACTTAAAAAGAGCAAAGATGAGCAACTTAGATGATGAAACCTTGAAAGCCCTCATATTAAAAGCCCGGTAGAGATGAATGGATAGATATTTTAAACATGATGGGGAAAGGAGACATTTCTCAACTTCCACTTCGTGACATAACGAGAACTATGTGTCCATCTCTCAAGAGGAAAATCCTAAAACGAGAAGGGCCTAGGGATCCTTCTTATTGGGGCTAACAAATCGGCAAGCTGGATTGTTAAGTAGGCGAGAGATTGTTAAATATACTTGATGAATTCAAAGGCGATATCTTAGGGGCAGTAGACCTTTAGACACCCTTAAAAATCCAAAACAAACGACGAAACGAGATGCTCTAGCCATCTTTTGTCCAAAATGTAGGAAGAAACATGCTTTAAGGGAATGTCGCTTGGATGCAAAAGTTGTAGAAACATGTATAATTTGTAGAGAATCATGAGATCAAGGATTGTCCTTCAATTCACGGACTCAAAAGCTATCTTTCAAGAAGATCAAATTCGGTAGAGAATCTCTCTTTGTTTGTTTGCAAGAGAGCCTTGGCGAGGACAACAAACTCAAGGGTTTAACAACCCTATGAATCTTCAAACCCCACCAAATTGGAATCCTTGGCAACAACCTTGGCACCAAATCAAAATCCATATCGACCATGGGTACAAGGGATGCAAAATCCTTATGGGAGATTTGCTCAATTTTATCAATATTCTCCATCTTTTCAAAATCAACAAGCTCCCTAACTTCCAAACCCAAATCCACAACTTTCATTGCCATTTCCACAACAAAAACCTTCTCAACAAAATCCAAATCCTCAACTCATGCTCCCATACCAACGAAAAGACAAATCAACTTCCGGCTCGGCCATTGCCGAATCCTAGCAATCAAAAATTCTAGAATACTTACATGATGCAGAAGGACACAACATTTCCTACCATGTAGTTGTTCCTCTCAATGATGTACAACTCGGATACGGTAGAGTTTTGAAAAACCTTCTATAGATATTCGAAAATAAGATACTCTGAGGAGGACTCTCTTAAAGTCAATGAGGGTTATGAGGAAGCATCTCTTCAAAATTCAAACATTCAAAAAGAAAAGAAAAGTTAACACCCACAACTCCTATAGTTGAGCAACCTGCATCTTCATCTACACCTCCTTTCACGAAAGACTACAAATTGACAAGGGGGTGGAAAAACAAATCTTGTTGCCTATTTATGATTTCTAGATGAATTGAAGAATGTTTGTATCAAGATTCCCTTGCTACAAGCCATTCGAGAGATTCATATTCTAGAAAAAACAATAAAGGAGTTGAGTTCCAAAAGACCGGAAGGAAACTAAAAGACACGAAGAATCCCTGGTAGGAAAAAGTGCAGATATCATGATGGGAAAAATTACCATGCGAGGAAGTATGTAGATCCGGGAAGTCCAATTGTCAAGACACATATAAATGGGATAGAAATTCCAAACACATTGATTGACTTAGGGGTACCGCTATCAACATTATGAGTAGACGGAGACTATGGAACGACTAAAACTTCCTAACCTTCTTTACACCTACTTTACGCAACTTGCAAATCGATCAATTATTAAACCCGGATGGTGTATTAGAAGATATTTCGGTCTCTTTAGATTCTTGGGAATATCCGGTAAGATTTTATGATTTTGACTCCCAAGAGTAATCTAGGAGGCACCCACTTATCTTAGGAAGACCTTGGCTAGCCACGGTGATGCTTTCATTAGTTGTAGATGCAGGGATATGTACATTTCTAATGGTAATTCGACAAAGAAATTCAATTTTTATCCTCCGGCCAAAAGCAATCACGAGAAGTAGGAGAAAATGAATGGGTTGATGATGAGGACACTATACAACTTTGTCTTTTACCATTTTCGAAATCGATTGAGGATAGTCAAATTACAGACACATTAGAAAATTTTGAGACATCTTCGGAATATGACCCCACTAGAATTTCATTGAATCGACATAGAATATTTATCATCGAGGAAAATTTCTCTTTACTCTATGGTAGTTCTACTATTGAGATTTTTCCGGAAAAACATTGAATATCAACGAACTTGGAAGAAGTCACAACAAGAAGAACTAACCAAAATCTTGCGAAAAACATTCTCTTGCATTTGCATGGGAGTATACTTGACATGAAAGGTATTGATCCTAAGACTTGCATCCATCATATCTATATTGAGGAAAACAATAGACCAATCGAACTGACACTAAAAGAAGGATGAATCCAAATCTTAGGGAGATAGTGAAGAAGAGCTCCAAAAACTACTCGATGTAAACTTCATTTATCCAATTTCGGATAGCCGATGGGTTTCTCCTTTGGTTATAGTACCTAAAAGAATGGTAAATGGAGGGTATGCATTGATTACATGGAATTGAACAAAGCAACTTTGAAGGATCACTTTCCTTTGCCTTTTATCGATCGAGGTATTAGATACATTAGCGAGGTAAAAAGTACTTTTCATTTTTGGATGGTTTGGTGGCTATAATCAAATTAGGTGCTTTGAAGATCAAGATAAGACCACATTTACTTGTCCATGGGGAACTTTTTGCCTATCGAGTGCTTCCTTTTGGGTTATAGTATTTACTATAACATTCAAAGAGCGATGCTAGGAATTTTTACGATCTAATCCATGATTGTGTAAGGGTTTATATGGATGATTTTACCGGTTTATGGTAATTCATTTGAAGAGGCATTGAAATTTGGAAAAAGTTCTTATAAGATGTAAAAAAGCAAACCTTTCATTAAGCCATGAAAAAATTCTTTATGATGTTTGCGAAGGTATTGTTTTAGGACATCATATTTCGAGAGATGGGATTAAGGTTGATAGATCAAAAGTTGAAGTCATCTCCAAGTTGCTATTCCAAATTGTCGAAAAGAGATGTTAGAAGTTTTCTAGGATTTGCGGTTACTATAGAAGATTTATAGAAAACTTCACTAAAATAGCATCTCCACTCTTGAATTTCTTACAAAAGGCTGAATTTAAATGGGATCACGATTGTCAATCGGCCTTTGAAGCTTTGAAAACAAGAATATCTGACACCTATCTGAGAGGACCAAATTGGAAAATCCCTTTCCATATTTCTACGGATGATTCGGATACGGCTCTAAGTGTGTTGGGTCAAAGATTTAGTTCCTTATGCCATTTATTATACCGGTAAAAATTTTGACTCCCACAGAGTTAACTATCTTGTGTTGAAAAAGAGTTTTTAGTACATTGTTCATACAATAAATAAGTTTAGACATTATATAACGAGGCTATGAAACTTTTATTCATACGCAACCGATACTGCAATAATAAATTAGATATTTAATGAACAGGCTTTGTTACTAATGGCGAGGAGTGACAAGATGGCTCTTACTTTTACAAGAATTCAATATTCTTGTGTTGGATAGACCGGGGAAACAAAATACGGTAGCTGATTTCTTGTCACAGGATTGAGAATACTAAAGAAGATTCTCCTGTAGAGGATAAGTTTCCTGATGAATACTTGTTTGCAATAACTATTAAGACTCCTTGGTATGCGAGATAATATTGCTAACTATTTGGTTACGGGAAGCGCCTTCACATTTATTTCCAAGTGAAAAATGAAAAATTATTCGGGGAGAGTTCAAAATATTCATGGATTTCTAACGAATTGTTTAAAACGAGGGCGGATCTTGTGATCGGAAGATGTGTCGGGGAAGATGAAATGCTGATATTCTTAAGGCATGTCATGATGAACCATGCGACGGACACTTTGCGGACAAAGAAAAGGACGGCTATAAAATCCTCTCTTTAGGATATTATTGGCTGCCCTCTTAAAAGATGAAAAACAATATGTCAAAAGGTGTGACTTCCAAAGAGTAGGGAAACCTACCCTTTCAAATGAAATGCCATTGCAAACACGGGTACTCATTGAACCCTTTGAAAAATGGGCTTTAGATTTCTTTGGACCTATTAATCCACCATCTAAGAAAAATAAGTATATATTGGTTTGTCTTGATTATGTTGCTAAATGGGTAGAAGCCAAAGCATTGAAATATCTGCTACGAAGAAAATTCGGTTGTTCATTTTCTTTGTAGAGGATATTTTTAGTCGCTTTGGTGTTCCAAGAAAAATTAACGACGAGATCGAGAAGCCAATTCACATCCAACACAGTGGAGAAGAGCTGATGGAAGAATACAAAATCAAGCATAGAAGATCTGCTCCATACAATGCAAGAAAATGGTCAAGTGGAGTCTACCAACAAAGTTCTACAGAAAGTATCATCACCAAAGCTGTTCATCTACATAGAAGAGATTGGGCGAGAAAGGCTTCACGAAGCCTTGTGAGCCTACGAGAACTACATGGAAATACAACGAGGACATTCTCCCTATGAACTTGTTTATGGGAAGGAAGTCCCTACTCCCCGTGAGTTCCAAGTCAAGACCTTCAAGATAGCGAGTTCGAGTTGGGGATGGACTTATCGAAGCCCAAGAAAGCATAGAATGGAGCGATTCGACCGGCTAGATGAGATCAGATGAAAGAATTTTAGAGCGATCTAGTTCAATACCAAAGAGCTAAATGGCATGACAAGTACATCGAAAAGAGAGAAGTTTCAAGAAGGAGATTGGAGGCATTGTTATTTGATTCCAAGTTTAAATATTTTCCAAGGAAAATTTGTTGATTGGCTTGGGCCATATGATATTGACAAGATCTTTAGCAATGGAGCGGTAAGAATCAAGACCATTGATGAGTTTCAAACTCCTCTTATTGTGAATGGCCTGATTAGGAATTCTATCATAAGCCACTCTCAAAGAGGAATTTGTCAAAATGTTTCAAGAAAAATTCTATAAATCGGTGGTACGGAAGAATTCTTCTTCTCCACCGGCCCCAGCTTTTGTTCTTTTCGGTTAAAAAATAAAATAAAAATAAAATAATAATAATAATAATAATAATTGTATAAGCACGAAAACCAATCACGGTTGGCGAGTCTTATACGAGAAAATATTGGGTGAAAATCGGAGACACACGACACCCTATATTTTCCAAAAAAAATCTCTCTTTCATTTCACAAGTTTTGTGACCACCCACTCCATTCCATTCCACTTCATTCCACTTCATTTCACTCCACTTCATTCCATTTCACTTCATTTTTCATTCCATTTTACCAATAAAATTCACTTTCATGACCAACTTTCCATTTAGTCAATTGTCATCCGTTCATTTCCATTCACCCAAATAATAAGTTTGTGTCGGTTCACGGTGACATACATTTACCACGGTGACACAGGTTTCACGGCCAGAGCGATTCACAACTACCACTCATTTTTTTCAAAGAATGTACGACGGATGTTATTTCCATAATTATGAAATAAAATGCGAGGTATGAGGACCAATTATGAAGACATGGAGCATTCAGATATCAATGAGGAACAACTAATTGAAAGATCAAGGAAAAAAATGGCAAAATTCCAAGGTATGAGTAAAAATTTATTTCAAATGGCATTTAAAACAAATTTTTATATAGTTATAGACCATAAGCTCCATTATGTGCAATGATTGTATTGAAAAACTCCGTAACCACTCCATGATCTACGCTACAATCCTCCCACAATCCTTGCATTCATTCTCAAACGGTCCCATAGTTAAACCTCTAGATCTTCACTCATACTCGATATTCCACTGTGTGATGAAACGTAGTTGATTTGACTATGGCTTCTTTTAGCCACATAAAATCCGTAAGCGATTGTATAAACGTGCTTACATTTATTTTGCGGCCACCAAATTTTAAAACAACGGATGTGTTATACTCCTCCTATTATTCTACAGTAATCTCCACGGCCGCATTCGCAGTGCTCACGTAACCCTTTTAAATTTCCGCTTCACCCCATTTCTTTCTGCATTCCGCTACGATCTTGTATACCCACTCTCGATATCTACCTACAATCATCGTGCTCATTTCCATTCATTCGGCCGTCCTACTTCCATTGGACCCTCCTCACGCGGTGAAGTTTTAAAGAGCGAGAAGAAGGATGGGTAAAATTGTTGAGAAGCGGAACCCAGGAGGACCTAAATTCATGGAAGGATACTGCAAGTCGGGGATATATTGAAGAAGGCAAAGTGGGCACACGGTTTATCCAAAAGTTTAGAGGCTACCATAAAGAAGTGACAAAAGATTTTGCAAGGTCTTTCGATGGCCTGGAGGTAGAGATTGGCGACTTCTTAAGTTTATGGTGAATGAGGCATCTACATCATACGCCACGAACCTTCTTGAGAGAGGGTGAACGTTGGTTTAAAAACAAAAGCATTAATGATGAAGTACGGAAGTGATACCATAACCCGAGGTTTGGACATAACTATTTTTAAAAGGAATTCTGTTCATGCTTTGAAAGAGGAATGGGCTGCTTTCTTCACTAGTTGTTCAAAAATTTATCACCGCGAGGGCGGGTTTTGGGTCAATGTATATGTACCATACCCAGTTATTTGATGAAATTTCTAGATAACCCGGACCCTCAATACGCCATATTTTCTATTAAATAGTTTGAAGAAGATGTCATGTTCGAGAAACATTTGGGGGATGTAGAACCACATCTATATCACCATGGTCTTATCAAAATTTTGATTGAAAAACGATTAAAGGAAGAAGGACACATGGGAACAATTTTTGATTAGAAATTTCTTTGAGGAACCTCAAGAAATTCACAGAAGGTAACACATCAAGAGGTAGGAGAAAAGAACAAATGATGAAACTCAAAGTACTCCTACTACTACAATTGAAAGAACTAGTATGGAAGAGAGAATGTCAAAAAGGAAGAAGAAAGAAACCAAGGGTAAAAAACGATAACATCGAAAGAGAGAAAAGTATTGAGGCCCCATGCATCAAACCCCTTCTTAGAAGAGAAGATCATCAAGTGTTATACGAAAGACTAGTTCACCTTCAAGAATGATCATCTATGGCCAAGAAGAAGAGAAAGGAAAACAAAAGCAAAAGAACGGTGGTCCACGGCGTATAGAAGAAGTTCCCGGCTTGAGGGAAGTTGAGGAAAAAATGCAAACGAAAGGACCCCCGCTGACCAAGTTTGGGAGAAGAAACATCTGAACAATCCCCGGTCGGCCATAGTCCATCTCACTCTCGGTCGCTCGGGTGAACCCTAGTTCATTTCATTCTCGGTCGGACATTGAACATAGTCCATCCCATTCTCGGCCGGACGTTGATGTAAGCCGCTTCTCGACGGATTTTGGGGACAACTCTCCTCCACGGCATTTTGGGGGCCGGCCCAATAAAAACGACACACGAGATAGACCCAAAGCAACAAGAAGTATATGATTATATAGAATCTTTAGAAAGAGCGACTACGGGTCTCGATACTTCATCCACTCGACCTCACCCAGCCTGAAGATGATCAGTCCAATCAACGAAACAAGAAATCTTTGAGCTAGAGCTTTTTTAAATAGACACATTAAAAATGAAAATGAGACATTGAAGGAACAAGTAAATTGGACAAAATCATTCATGATAATGCCATGCTACATACGGGACTATGGCGAGAAGAAGAACGAAATTGAAGAAGAAATGCCGGAAGTTAAGCATGGCAGTTAATATCGATTCGGATGCTTGATGAAGAAGCCTAGGATGTTAGCGGCCACCAAGGAAGAGGAGGAGAGGGGCGGATGTCTTGAAATTTGAAGTTTCCAAGGCATATGAATTGAAAAAGGATTATCAAAATTTTGGTTGCATGTGAGGACCAGCCTGGCACCTTCACGGTGGGGGTATGTTGAGTCTCAAATACACTGCATCTTTCCTATACACCTTTCTAGACCTTTTTCATTCACACGAACCTTCTAAGTTGTCCAATATCATTGCATATTAATTGTAAAGAGCATCTAAATGGTTTTTAACTATGTTTTGTGTCTGTTTTGTTTGATTCTCTTTTGCTCATTTTAGGCTGGAATCTTTTCACTTTCGCAGTGCTTTTCTTTCCGTGACCATTTTGTGAAAGTCTATGTTACGGGTGTCTTGAGGAGCAATTCGAACCACATGGGCAAGTCGGGAAATGATGTGGACATGGATTGTGTCCTGTTGGCTCGGGAAAATTCACCTAAGGAAATTTTGTGGTCAAAGGTGGCCAAGTGGAAGTCAACGCCGTAGAGTCCCACGGTGACGAGGACTGTTTCTCATCACGTGGCGTTTGTATGGCCAGGTTTTCTAATTTATGGGAGACACATCAACACCTGTACACGGCTCCATAAGTTGAATCCAACATCCCGCACTGTAGATTTACTCCTCACCGCGGCCATGATCTTGGATCTGCGGGACGTGATGGTTCACGTGTCTCTATCGGCACAAACTTTGGGGTGGTTATATCACCTTTGTTATAAATAACGCGTTTGCATACGCATAATAGTTAGTCTCCATATATGCCTTAATGTAATTGCATTGCTGCTTTAACATTTGTAATATCAATTCTCTATTATGGCTGCATTTGTGCTTATAAGAAGACTACGTTTCCAAGCGTAATTCGTATGCGAAGGTACATTGCCGGCGGTACGAGAGGAGCCCACACTATGACCCGAGGAGTTTGTGCATTCTTGTATAGTTTCTTGTTTTATTTTTTTAAGTTCATTTATAGTCATTCACGTGTTTATACATTGCATCTTTCATGGTATTTATGCTTCATCTCATTCATAATCTTTCATACTTTACATTTTTACTTGTCCATAATCTTTCATGTTTTATGTTGTTGTTAATGATCGGTGTTCTTGTTTCGGATTAAAATAGGCGACCGAGAATTTGCATATCTTTTGACTAATGACATGGAATCAATATTGTTCGGTGCTAATTTACTTTTCTTCGTTTCTTTCAATTCTAAAACCTTTATTTGTTTATTTGGAGGTCTTGCACATTTGCTTCGGTAGTTAGATTGAATGTATATTAAATTGCTCATGTCATTTTCGGTTACCTTCGAAAGCCATAGGTTGGACTAATGGTGAGGGATTAGTATGAGTGTGTAGTTTGATATTAGTTTACTTTACGCAAGTTAGATATATTAAATTGATCATGTCATTTTTAGTTATAAAGAAAACCATATTTGGACTAATGGTGAGGGATTGAAGTATGAGTGTGTAGTTTGATATTAGTTTCTTTTTTTACCAAACTAGATATCGGGTTGCTCAAGTTGTTTATGGTTACCTCCGAAAGCCATAGTTGGACTAATGGCGAGGATCGAGAATATAAGTTGATGTAATTGGATTTAGATTTACTTTGTTGCAATTCTTGGATTTCTTTAAGCATAGTTTCTTTTGGTGTTTAGGCAATGACAAGGATAGTTTGGTTTTCATACTCAATAGTTCAGCACATTTGATTTACTAGGTTAGCGACACATTTTCATTTCCTTTCAAGTTTTTTCATTGTATGTTTCAAATTCCTTTTGAAGTTGAAGTTGGTAAATCATTATAAAGGATATCATTGCCTTGAACAATCACCTTCCTTGCTTGTTTTTATTTTTTCCATCTCACATTAGAAAACCAAAATGACAAAGGAAAGAAATAGGTTATCTTGCACATATAGTGCGCCACACTTCATCGACTTACGAGATGCGGATTGATAAATTAATGTAGCAATTTAGGACACACTAAATTGACCAAACACTTTCTACACTTTTCAAAGACTTTTCTTAAGTGAGCTAGGTGTTCTTCATCGATTTTGCAGTAGCCTGTGATATCATAAAAGGTATATCAAAATGAAGTAACATATCTCTTCGAAAAAAGAAATTTCCATGGCTCTTTGAAAAAGTGGCCACGACATTCATTAACCCAAAAGGAATTTTGACACACATGAAGGTGCCGTAGGATGTAGTGAAAGTTGTTTTGTCTTGATCATCGATGTACTAGCACCTATTTATACCCCGAAAAACCGTAAGCAAATATATTCTTTTGGAGCCTACTACCATTTTTGGTATATGGTCCATCTTAGGTAAAGGGTAGTTGTCTTTCGGGGGAGGCTTTGTTTAGGTTTATGAAGTATATTCATAACCTAATTTACCTTGTTTTCTTCCTCAACGATACGAGGTTTGAGACCCATTTTGAGTACACGAGTGGGACTATTATTCCGACATCATACATGTTTTTAATTTCTTTCTCAACTAGAGGCATTCGGATGGGGTTTATCCTACGCAAATTCTTCTTGAAAGGTTTTGGTTTTCCTTGAGAGGAATGTTATGTTGAATGATGTTTGTATCATAGGACTTCAAGTCCTCATAGCTCCATGAAAACACATCCTTAAATTCTTTGAATAAGCTGAATGTATTTCTGTTTTATAAGAGTTTGTCGGTGTTTTGGATAGTTTTATCATTTTAGGTTCTTCTTCACTACCTATGTTGCATTCTTCTACATACGGTTTTGGTGGATTCCATTTTAGGCTTCCTAGCAACATCATTGAAATTAAACGAGTTCTTCTAAGGGCGAGTCCTCTTCGCAGAGGTTGTCTTTGCATTGAAATATATCTCAAGGTCCCTTTTGTATAAATCTTCACAAAATTCTACCTCTTGGGGGTATTCTAAATTTATATCGGTAACATAAGGCAACTTTATTTTTTGTGTTGGTTCACGAGCGTAGCGATCCTCTTCATGATACGGTTTGGTTTTGGCATCTCAAATTCATTTTTGGATTGCGGAAGTCTTGATGTGTTTCACCTTCAAAAACTTTCCAATAATCTATGTTATGGAAGAATGTTGGTCTGCTTTTATTCACCATGTATTTTTCATTGGCATGAGGCGATTTGAAATGCTAGCGAGAAAATGCTAGTTCATTTTTTGCAGTACATTTTTGAGTTCTTGGGATAGAGGTAAGTTCATATTTTTCAAATTTTTTTAGGAGGTCTAAGGCAACATTTCTATATTCTCTTAGCCTAAGATTTTTGGGCGGAATATTCTCCTTTGATTTTCCTAATGATCAACTAGGAATCTCCTTGAATAGAAATCTTCCTAGCTCTTATAATTTCAACAATTGTAACACTAGGAGAAGAGCTTCATACTCTGTAGTGATGATATTTTTACAATACATTGAAAATCTAGTTTGTAAGAGTGACCTTAATTAGTATTGTGTATCCAAACACACGATCCTGAACCAACTTTTCCACAAGAGCCATCAAAGCTCATGTTCCAAATATTTTCAAGTTTAGATCCATCATTATGTTGTTGTTCATGTTTAACGCTGGGAGTTTAGGCTGTAATGTTCTTCATTTTGTGTTTGGTTTGATTGCTCTAACGGTCTTGCTCTTCCTCCTTTTGAGATACTTGTTCATTAATTTCATCTTCATTGTAAAAAATGAATGAATCAAAGGTCTGAATGGATAGAATAGAGAGGGGTGTTGTTTGGCTTATCTTGGTTGCTTACCATGTATTTCATGTGAGATTCTCTATACAATATTCTTGTTTGGTTAAAACGGGGATGGTAGCATATGTCATGTCCATTTGGAGGGTTCCTTGGAGTTTGGCTCCCAGTCTAAAGAAGCATGCCATATTTTGAGAGAAATTTGACTACTACAATATCCATGACTAGGCTTTTGTTTGTGGTATTTGTGTTAGGTTGACACATAGATCTTTGATTAGGCCGAGACATTTAACTCTACTTGAATCAAAAGAGTACAAGTATTTGTATGGTTTGGTTATTTCGAGGCCTAATCTTTCCATCACTACCTCACGGCACGAGGTTATGTGAAGCACTAGAGTCTAGCATGGCATTGTGTAGGATTTTGTCATGGATGTCCAAACCGAAATGAGATAAGGCCACACATCTCCTCTTGAAATTTTCCCTCTACCTTTGGTCCAAACAACAGTCTGGCTTGTCATCGGTCGGAATTTAGAGTATCGGTGTCATTTCCTATGTTTAAAGCCTTAAAAACTTGAGATCTATATACATCTTGAGTCACTAATTCGGTAAGGGGTATGGCTATTTTGATTTTGGGAATTTCAACCTCAATATTGAATGGTGTACGTATTTCTTGGCAGAGTTAGATCATTTTTATCATACATGGGATTTTTAGCAACTTTAGCTTATTTGATTTTTATTTAGGATCTTAGTTAAAGCAATTTTTTTAGGGCCAATAGTTGATGTACTAGGGGCGATTTGGTCACCATCATGTTGGTTGATTTTGTTTTTGTTTTGATCGGGATTTTTAGCAATGGTGTTGGTATTTTATGCTATCTTTTAGGAGTGTTTCCAGAGGGGTCTTCCTAGCAAAAATTTCAGTTTGTTCCTCTTGGGGATGTCTTGTGTTTTGCTACTTAAGGGTCATACTACCTATGAACCTCCATGATAACATTTTCAAACCCTTGCTTATATTCTTCAAATTCCTCATATGTTCTTTCAGTTTGGTTTGAGGAAAATAGACCTTTTCTTCTTCTGTGAGAAAAACAACATCCTCCTTATCGAGCCTATCAAATTTACATGGTCTTCTTAGGCTCCTTAGTCTCTCTTTCTTCTTCATCTACATAGTTTTTTTGGAAAGGAGGTACGATTTCTTTGATAATTTCTCTTTGTATGTGATTTGGGGAGAGGTCTCTTAGAGATTTTGGTTTCTATTTTTGTTTTGAGGATTTTTTTGGTTTTCCCCTAGGAGGTACTGCTCTTTCATTTAAGTTGATTCTCTCCATCATTCTTTCCACTGTCCTAACTAGGTTGTCAATTTTAGCATAAAGATGTGGAGGCCATATGTTCCTCTTTGTATGTAACCCTCTTTTATGTTCTCATTCTATCCCTTTTAGCAATTATATTGGCGTCTACACTTACACTCCCTTTGCATGTCTTCTAGGGTAAGGGGATCTCTTTCTCTTAATTGACGTAATTTCCAAACCTCTTTGCTGTGTAACCTCTTTTGTGTTCTCATTCTAGCCCTTTTAGCAATTATATTGGCTTCTACACTTACTACTCCCTTTGCATGTCTTATAGGGTAAGGGGATCTTTCTCTTAATTGGTAAGCCATTTCCAGGACCTCTTTGTATGTAACCCTCATTTATGTTCTCATTCTAGCCCCTTTTAGCAATTATATTGGCTTCTACACTTACTACTCCCCTTTGCATGTCTTCTAGGGTAAGGGGATCTCTTTCTCTTAATTGGTAAGCCATTGGGATCAAATCCATACGGAAATTTTACTAGGGCTAGGCCTTGTGGGAGTTTCATATTGAGAATACATTATATACACTATTGAACCTAAAGTGCATTAAGTCTTGAACACTTTCCCCAACATTTCTCTTAGTTTGTCACCTCTAATAGGATACGAAGAGGATTTTCTTGGTCTCCCACTTGTTTATGAGTGTTTGATAAAGGGAAGGAGATCATGAATGCTATTAGGAGTTAAGTTCTTGAACCATTTATTTTCTTTTCCTCCTAAAATTTGGGCAAACATTCTCATTTTTATGGTCTCCTCTTCTATTTCTTGGTAATCCCGAAAAGCATCATTCATCTTGTCTACATGTTGTTGGGAAGTTGTAGAATCGGTCCCATTAAAGTGTGGGATTTTAGATTGATAGTCCTGTGACATAGGAAGTAAAGGTTGTGGTAGTACCAATGGGGCATACCAAGCTACCATGATGGGAGGTAATGGAACCCAAGGAGGATTTATAAGAGGAGTGTTTATGAGTGGAGGTGGAGGATGAAATGAGTGGTTTTCATGGTGGATGTGTAGGTGGAGGGTAGAGGATGTACTTGGACCAACTAGCTGATATTGAGTAGATTTGGAATGAAATAGAGTCGAAGTGTTAGAGAAGCTGAGAATAAGGAGGGTTAGGAAGGCTTCTCTACTAGGACTTTGTTGTAGCTTGTAGGCTCAACGTACGTACGATGCAGCTCCAACTTTGAGACTTAGTTGAATAGGTTTCTTCTATGGTGTAAGTCAAATTGGGTATGCGAGGATGTAAGGTTTTGGGAAATGAACTTGCTTTGTGAATTGTTCTAACAACGAGTTGAATCCTCGGACGCGAAGTTTTTCTTAAGATTCTTTTTGGGCCATCAGCGCGCGGGGGAGGGTTTGGCGGGGTGAGATGCGAGTCTTTGATTCTTTGTGAGCGATTTCAGACCCACGACACATAGAGAAATTTCGAATTTTTGTAAGAGTTTTGAAAACGGACCTATGTGAAATATTCTTGAATTCACATAGTATGTGGGTGGGTTTATACTATTTAGGATTAATTAATACCTTCGGGGAGTTTGTGAGGACCGGTGGAGTGCGGCGAGGCCTACTAAAAACCGGTGGAGTCACCAGGTAGATGATGCTATATTTTTTTTTTGAGGATTTTTTGTTGTCCACCATCAACAATTGGATATCCAATCTAGAGATCTTTTTGAGTTTCGAGTTCTTTATATGACACGAGATTTTTAATGAGTGTTCCCCGATTAGAGTCACCATTATGTTAGGTCCTTGTAATTTCTCGGATTGACAAGACCAAATGACGAGTAACATCAAACCCAACTTTGGAGCCATGATGACCTGGCATGCCTTGACTCGGGAGAAGGCTCTCTCTATATTTGTATAAATGATATGACTTGATAGATTTAGAATGTTGATTTTAGGCTAGTTAAAGTGAGAAGGTTGTTTGTTTTGTTTTGTTTGGTTGAGTTGCTTGTCAAGTAGAGCAGAGATAGAGTAAGAGAGATTCAAACCATTGGGCTATGGAATGCAGCGAAGGCTTGAAAAAATACAAAAATGAATCAAGGGTGTTTCATAGGGCAAGTTAATGAAAGCCAAATGGATCTTAATATCTTATGTGAGTGTGAAATGAACATTAAGTTGTGAGTGTAGTAGGTTTAAAGGGAAATTAAGAATCCTTTAACATGTACTAGAATAAGGAGGGTCTTTAATATTACTATGTAAAAGAAAGAATCAAAGGATAGTGCACACCATAAACTTCTTTGACCTAGCTTTACGAAGTAAACTTTAAAACAACGATCCAACAAACCCTAGAGAGCGAGGGAACTCCTAAATTCTCTAGCGATTTATCTTGAGAGAAAGAAAACATTTAAGATAACATATGAGAAGTGATGATCAAGGAAAGCGGGGAACTCCTAAATTCTTTAATCATACTATAAAAGACCTTCAAAGTGACTATTCAAGATGGACTAAAGGATAGGGCAAAACATAAACTTCTTTAGCCAAAGCCTAATAAGTAAACTTCAAAGAAAAGGCCTTAAAAACAATGTTTCAAGCTACACCAAAGGACGAGACATACCATAAAATTCTTTGGCTTGACTCCATTAAATAGTGCAAGAAGACAAGCTAAGTGGAACCCGAGAGAGCAAATAAAGATTACTCCGATCGAGACCTAGCAAAGGAAAACATCTAATCAACATAAAGTAGACGGAGATTAAGGTGCCTCTCCAACGGCATATCTTAATCTAAATTTTCTACTCTTGTCATAAGGGAAAAGGTGAAAAATATGGAAAAAATAAGAGGAAACAATAACTAGATTAGTGTAACATCACCATTTGACAAAGTCCATGAATCCGTGAATGTGCTTGCTCCATTAACATTCAATCCAAAACGGTCACAAAGCTCCAGAGACCAATTTCTTCACAACTCAAAATCTATATCTTATTGAGCTCAACAATCAACCAAAAAACTTATGAAGCATACATACGGTATTTAAGCACCAAAATGAGGAGGTGAAACCCTAGCTAAGTTTTTAGAAGTCATTTATTACATAGTTAAAAATCACTTTGACCTTTGAGACCATACGAGGCCCAAGGAAAAATATCTAAAACAAATTTATGACAAAAATAACTTCTAACATAACTATTTGAGCTAATTTTGGAAAAAAGTTGACTTTAAGGCTTCAAAATATCTATTGCAATAACTCCTAGCAAGGGTGCGGCTCCGAGGTATAGGGGGTGCGGCGCCGGTGTAAATGCGTTGTGCAGGCGGAAATATTGCTGTTTGCGGTTGACTTTTTGCGGACCTTCCTGGTGTCCAAATGAGCTCCATGATAGCTCATTGGAGAGCTTCCTGCATGTCTAGTTTCAGATCTACCTTTATTTTTCAGATTGGTTCTACATTTTTCCTTGTCAAAAAATCACGTCTCCCAGACTACTAGCGGGTGCCGGTCTTTGAAAAGAGGGTAGAAAGGTGATTTTTTGGTGGTTTTGGCCCTTTTGAGGGACCAATTTTGCTCCAAATGGTACGAACTTTTCGAGGATGATTTCATTGGCATGAGGAACATGAATATGTTGATTTTTTCATTTGAGCACCCCAAAAAAGAGTGCGGCGCCAATGGTGTTGCGTGCTTGGCCAAATTTTAAGCCAAATATCAAAAATAAAAAATTTGCCAAAATTTGGAAGTTAATTTGTTGATCATTATTTGGATTTCTGGAGGGATACATCGGCAAGGATATTCGGTTTTTCCTTCTCCTTTTCCTCATTTAGGGCACGAATCTTTGCATGGGCTCGTTTGAGCTTGGCCCTTGCAATCTGTTTCTCATGGCATAATGTCTTGCCATCTTCTTCGTATGTCAATGTCCCTTTTTAACCTAGAAGTTGAATCTCTAGGTGCAAGTTGGATACATCTGGCAGAGACTCTATCTCCATCAATTTATACTTAACCCAATGACTCATGAGTGAGTTTTACGCGATTTTTCTTCTCTCTCTTTCCGGAGCTAAAGATTTCTTCCACCCAATTGTCTTTGGCCTCTGCCTGAGAAGTTGTTCTTCCTCATCATCTTTGTCATCAAAAGTTCCCAAGGTCTCATCTGTGATCTTTGGCCTTTTTACGCTTTTATTTTGAGCCACGATTGCTACGACCTCATTGATGGCCTTCTTTGCCTCTGCTTGCTAATTCTCTAACTCAAAATAGTTAATCACATTCTTGGCCCAACCAAGATTAGGTTGAAGATCACTAATCTTGGCATCCTTGCTTTTGAGCAATATGTTTGTGATCCTTTGTTAGTCCTCATCATCAAGGTCAATTAATTGAAACTCTTGCTCGAGTTTCATGCACAGTCTCCTCCTCTTCCATGACACCTTTGCAACCTTTTTCCTTGCCCTTATCAAGTTGTTTCTTGATGAAGAAGGCATGGCCCCTTGCATCTCAAGTGCGGCAAACACATGCACGTAGCCCCTTCGATATGTAAAAGGAAATGGCTCAATGTCATGCATTTTAGTGCCATCGATCTCGATGTTCTCATCATTGCTTGATGCTTTGTCATCGGGATATTAGGGTGAAGGATTGTGGAAAGGTGATGTGGAAGGGTCATCATGAGGTGAAGGAATGTAAGTGGATGGTGATCACATGAGTAGTGGGATGTGATGGAGAAGTAGGAATGGGAGGATGAGATGAGGAAGGATATCTTGTTGATGATGGCCATGTGGAGTAGTGGGAAACCTCATGGGAAATGAAAGTATCCCATGGAATGTTCATATAACGGGTTGGTGCATAATCACCATCTTGATAAGCGAATGATGAAACAAGCTCTTGCATTTTCTAATTGTAGTTTCTCTTTTTCACGATGTAGGCCATTTTGTCAATGCTTCGGAAAAGATAATATGGTATATGCAACATTATTACTCTAGTAAAATGCATGAGAATAAGGATGTGGTATGAGTAGAGGTCGAAATCCTTCCCTCACAATTGAAATACTTCATTATTAACCTCATCATGGGTTCATATCTATCGATAATATGAGAAAAAAAAAGATGGACTTGTGGTGGTCTTTATACCTAGGTTTAAGGTATGGTTCAAAGTAACTCATGTCTAGGATTTTATTGTTTGAACCACTTTTCCCCACACTTGGTATCACAATAGCGATAGCGATGGCATCAATGGACATCTTAAATGTAACTCCAGCAAGAGTTAACACCTTTCATGTAGGTTAATGATGAATAGTCTTGTTAGCTCTAGGTGGTTTTGTAGTTGCTGTTACCTTCTCCCCAAAATTCAAAGCGACCTACATGTTTGAAGCGAGGGAAACGATAAGAGAGATGTCATGAGTTCCCTAATATTGAGGGGGTTCAAATATTTTTTATCTTCCCTCCTTTGTGATCATGCCTCCTTGGCATTTGGCCCAACTACCCACTTTGTCTTCACCCTTTGACATTTTAAAATTTGTTTTATAGAACTCTAGGGTTGATGTGAAATGAGATGAAGGGAGGGTAATGAAATGTGATTTGCAAATGAAGGGAATGGATGTTGTGACGAGGGCAAGATGAATGGAAACCCTCAAGAAATATAATGACCCCTTCTTATGATTGATACTTTCTGTCTAGGAGGATGAAATAAGAATATAGCGGTGATATATGATTTGTATCTAGGGTTTTATTAGGGTTGTATTAGGGTTTCATTTCTATTGATTAAATGATGACCAAAATAGCTTGAAAGCAAGGTGTATGTTAGGTACTTACCCCTCATGTGCTTGGAGGAGCTTTGAAAAAGACTTAGAGGGAAATTTTTCTTGATTTGGATGGTTGGGTCACTTAGAAACCCATATTTCCAAGCACATAGCGCTGACGGCCCCGGGGGCACAATGCCGAGGCCCGAGCGCGCAACACTAGTCCACAGTGTCTGGCCTTGATAAGAAATGAGCAAAGGGTGTGTCGGGCAAGAGCACGGTGCTGGTAAGGGTGTAACACCACATCTAGGTGCATAACGCCTTCAGAATTTGTATGGAGGAAAATGGTTAAGCACGCGGCACGAGCCAAGGGCGCAACGCAGACAATTTGCCCCGAATTTGCTTAGAAAAATGACAAATTATTCTCTCCTTGAAACTTCTAATGCTTTGGAAGACAACAATGATTCATTTGAAGTGTGAAATGGGATTTTATAGGCTCATGGATCTAATTTAACTTTTGAAAAACCCACTTTCCTAATGTCAAAGTCCTTTTTCTTTTCTCACTAACCCTTTTACACTTTTTTCATGCCAATTTGTTGAAGTCATGAAAGTTGAATTTTCTTTTCTTCTTGAGCATGACAAGTTCACTTTGAAAAGCTTTAGGATGATTACACATAACAACATCTTCAAAATATTTTTGTAGTTTCCACCATAAAACTCAACTCAACTTTTCACTTGTCTCTTGGACACTTTCCTTCGAAACCTTGGGTGTATGCGGTCTTTACGGCAATCATCGGTGTTGTCTTCTAAGTTCTCTATAGCCCTTTCAAATTCATTCATTTCTGTCCATTTCACCTCACCTTTTCCATATTCCATCAATATTTTTTGATATAATTTCTTCATGTTTGGCCTTGTGTGCATCCTCCATGTCATTTTACTTGCGTGAACAACGTTTGGCACTCAAATGGACTAACAAATGTATAAACCTAGTCCTCTACAAGATCAAGTGTTCCTGTTTCCCTTGCTATAAGTTGTTTTCATTCAGAGTAGAAAATCTACATCATCGGTACCTTACGCTAGCAAATCCTTAAACACTCTTGCGGGGTGCTAAACGTTTTCATTTTCTCACTTGTAGGTCCTAAACTAATAAGAAAAATTTCTTTGGAAATTTTAGGTCCTTCTTAAATAACCATGTCTTGACATTCTATCATATCTAAACGATTCTAGCAAAGGAAAACTAGTGCACGAAACATCCAAGGATGACCTTAAACATTGTAAAACCTAACGACCTATTCGGTGTCCTTTATTCCCCAGTTTTGGGGCGGAAATTTGGCTTGGATATTTTCGAGTGACAATGGAGTATTTTTATAGGTTATTATGCCCAAAGGGAGCACGGGGGATAAGTTAGCAACAAGAAACCTAGAGGGATGGTGGCGTTTATTGATAGGGGAAACTAGGGCGATGAGGTCTTAGATAGGAAAGAAGGATGAACAAGAGAAGTATAAACCCATAAGGAGTTTGTAGAATAATAGGGTGACTTTGAGAATACCAAATGAAGAATGATGAAAATAGGTTTATAAGGATAATGAAGGCAATGAGATTTACGGGGAAACTCAAGATATTCAAGGAATATTGTTTTTTATAAATCTATAACTTAATCTATAGTATCTAAAGATAGTGAAAAATATTGATGAATAACATGCAGTATAGTCCTTAATTGCCTTAGCTTCTTCCCATGCGGTTACATAATCTATGGCGGTGATGATATAGTGCACTCCGGTCTCCTTCACGGAAGGATTGATAGGTCCAACAAAATATATAGCCCATTTATCAAAGGCTTGCCGCGAATTTCATCTGCGCGAGAGGGCTTCCCGGATCTCTAACATACCATCACGGGCTTGGAAATCCATGTTCATCATTGTGTAGTTTGGGCCACCATAACCCGACACACAGCACCTTAAATGCCGGTAGCCTTCCCAACATAGTGTCCTTGCCACCCCTCCATGAGACTCAACCAAGATATCATGTCTCTCATGTTCCAAGACGTATCTTCTCAATACTTCATCTTGCTCCCAACTTATCCAAGCTGACTACAATCGAGGTAAAATTAGTTGCTCGCGCAACAAAATCCTTATTCTGCTACACGAATATTAAATGAGGCATACTTCCAATGGTCATAAAGTGAATAATATCAATAAATTATGTCAACCAACTTGATGGCAAAGATATGCACATCAAGTAGCCCTTCCTCTGGGCGGTTGGTTCTTCTCAATTCACAGTGTGTAGGCAAATGATCGGGTCTATCATTTAATCTTCCAAGCTTCTTAATGATTTTCAAAATCATAATCACGAAATAAAAACAACCATTTGCCAAAATCCCCCCCAACACAAGCTTATTAACGGGTACTTCAAAGCAAAATAGTTAGTGAAATTTTTTTGAAGTGTCCTCCTAGTAGATAGTGCACGTATTTCTACGAACATAGGCCATGGCCAATCCTTCCCTTTCTATGGTTGAGTAGTTTCGTTGTGCACTAGAGAGCTTCCTACTAGAAAAGCAACAGGATGATCAATGTCTCCTTCTCCTAGCTATGTTAAAAAAAACCCCAAACACTCTACCGGATGCATCCACATGTACATGGAACACCTTAAGCCGGTGCGGGAATATCGGAATGGATTACGGTAACCATTTTATCCTTCAACAACTCAAAGCTTTTTTGACGTTCTTCATCCAAAAAATCGACACATCAACTTCTTCGGTAACTTCTCCATTGTTGCGGTGATCGGAACGCCCTAAATAAACTTCACCAATAATGTCAAGTGTGTCTAAGATGGAGCACAAATGTTTCTCATTGGTAAGAACTTCCAAGTTGATGATAAACTGCTATCTTGAATAGGTCTACCATCAATCCTTGCTAACACACTACATGCCCCAAAAAATTCCAAAGGGCACGCAGAATATACATTTCTTCGAGTTAAAAGAAATTTGGTGCTTCCTACAAGTGTCAAGCATCATGCGTAGGTTTGACATGTGTTTCACCAACCCAAACAACCTGTCTAGTCATAAAAATACACCTCCAAAAATTTATGCATAAGTGCTTTAAACACAACCACTACCACACGCGAGAAGATCGCAGGTGCATTCTTCAATCCAAAAGGCATGACGATTAATGCGGAAAGACCACCATTCTATTGTAAAGGTGTCTTGTTGTGGTCTTCGAGCACAATTACGATATGGTAATCACCTCAAAAATCCATTAGTAAACGAATAGCCTCTTGTCCTCCCACATTATCCAAGATCTCATCTAAAAAATGGAGTAGGAATGGGGTCAGCTGCCCCGAGCATCATTCGGGTTGCGCAAATCTACACGAATCCTTATCTCTCCTTTGGTCTTGTTTTCTTAGAACCACCATGGGGGCTCACCCAATCGGTACTCTACGAGGCTCAGCTTTGTAGCCCACCCATATTTTCTAATTCCTCTTTTACTTTCTACTTATACTTGGGATTCAATCGGTATGGTCATTTCTTAACAAGGCGTGCATACGGGTTTCAATGTGATCTTCATAACACGTAGGTCTCCTACAATTCCATTGAGCTTAGAGAACTTTGTAGGAAACATGTCATGATACTCTATGAGAAGCTGCGCAATCTTCCCTATTGTATCATCATCCCGGTAATCCCCAATTTTGGCCAACTTGGGCTGCTCTTACATCCCAATGTTGACTTCCTTTAACTTCGAGTTTTGTTACATCTACCATTCCCAATGAGGGCCACTGAAACTACGTAATCCCCTTGAGACTCGGGATGTTGACATTTTCTTGGATCATTTTCATTATCCTTGATTGACAAGTTCTTGCAATTGACAATGACTTACATTTGCGTGTCCCATTCTAGCACAACATTTCCTTCGAGTGGAAGTCATCAAGATAAGAGCATATATGCCATGCATGGCTTCATCCAATTCTTCCGATCCCCCAACCAAGGCGAAGGTTGATAGGAAATCATTAGTCATTGTAATCCAATGGCGAGTCCCTCAATGCATATCATTCCAAATACCAAGTGGTAGGTACGGCCCCAACGAATGAATAAACGTATGAACCCACTCATTTGGAATTCTTTTCCTTCATTCCACCCACATGGCCGGGGGCTTGCGCGAGGTCTCCTTGACCATATAAAATCTCCTCGGTTGGGGTAGCGGGGCCTCCAAAGCGCATCATCATCATTTTCTACATTCCTCCTAGTCCCGCCAAGCTTTCCTTGTGCATCTCCCACCGATGAGTTGGGGTTGCACGCATAGCCCGAGTCAAGCACCCGAACCTTCATTCTTCTGCGGGAGAGCCTTTTCCAATTCTTCCAGAGAAATACTATGACACTACCATAAACATCAAAATAGGGTACTTCTCTTATCTGCGAGGAGATGCATCGGAAGTTCTTAGTGATATTGAGCGAACAATGCGGGAACATCATGGCGGTGCACGAGTTCTCCATCTCTCCATACAGATAAAAAACAGCAGGCTATATGTAATTCAAAATTCCATCGTTGACGGGGATTTGATCAATCCTCGTCCCACGCATTGACTTGTAAATATGGTCGACATCATCTCCTTCGCACACTAGCTCTATATATCTTTCTCCTTCTACAGAGTCTAGTGGTAATACTACCATTGTGTCCTGCATCATTCTCAAGATCATGATTTTGTGCTTTAGGTTGATGATGCCTCCCATATACGATACATTTGTAATCTAATCCCCAACATCGTAGGGTAAGGGCATGCATCATCAAAAATTTGTATTAATTCAAAATCTACGCATGCTTTTACTCTAGCAATGTCTACCGAACTTGGCCGAAGGTCTCCCAAGTGGAATGATCACTTACTTGCTCCGTAGCCATGCGTAATGAATGGTGGACCATTCCGGCTTTGGTTCCCCCATCTTCTTCCATGTCTTCTTAGGTAAAAAACTTGCATGATTCTAAATCCAGATAACTTGATCCATCTCATACTCTCAATTTGTACGGTCATGCGCATCTCCAAGCCAATTCTCTTCTTGTTTTTATAAATATTGTTCCCACAACCTTAGAATCGATTCGAGGTACTTCTTTTTATATGGCTGTCTATCAAGGCTAGAAGATTATCTACTACCTTTTGATTGCGTAGTAACTTAATACAAGGAATTGTAGGAATAGTTGAAAGCTTCATCATATGTCTTTGGTTCCATGATATACTTTGATGTGGATGCTCTTGCGATAGTAAAATCATCACAGCTTGATAGAGAATCTCATTTTCCTTCTACGGGTTGAGTCCTTCTTTCTTGTCGGATGCCTTTCATCCCGATGGCTCTGCATCGGCCCTCTTTCCTCATCTCCTCCAATGGAAACACACACACATGTAATCACGTTCACACTTGGGCTGTTAATGTCCCATGATTTAGCGATTGGTAGACCAAATGCACGGGGTAACATACGGACCAATATTTAGAGTCCTAGGACTTATCCTTCTTGGACTCGGAGAAGGCTCTCTCTATTGTGAGAAGGATGTGAACTTGTTCACTTTAAGTTTTTGATTTTAGGCTAGTTGTTTAAATGTAGGTATGTTGTTTATTTTTGGTTAAGGGATAGATCGAAGTAGGATAGGTGCGGTGAGGGTTATCAAATCAATGAGACTCACGAACTCTATGGAAGTCATTGATATCTTGATAATGGACGGGGTACATCACGGAAGCTTGTTGGAAATATGATGCGAGTGTTGTCCTTGATGGCAACCCACTAAATGAAGATGAAGACATGCGGCTGACATGTGTTTGACACGCCAGTGGCAATCTACGATGAAGTTATTCTTGACTTGATGGACTTGGTAAATGATGTAAATCTGATGTGATATGATGTAATATGATGCGGCGTTGTCCTTGAAAGGCAACCCACTTGATGAAGATGATGACAACTTACTTGATGAAGTTGTGCTTAAGAGAAATGTGTTCTGATGATGAAAATATGATGTTTCTACGGTATGTACGGAAGGCTATGAAGAAAGGATTTGAGGTGTACTCAAAGTATGATGAAAAGAGTATGTCTCTTGATATACGCGGATTGGCCTAGGGGAAGTCGCGTATGCACGCGAGAAAGAACGTGCCAAGTCGCGTATGGGCTAAAGCGCTCAAAAGTGCAAAACCAAGGGTAGCCACCATGGTATTGACCCATTGTATTGGGTAATGATCACTTTAAGAGCTTATGGTATTGTTTTGGTCCATGGTATTGAAAAAGGGGCTCATGGTATTGAAAAAAGGGTAAACCTATATAAGGAGAAGAAATTCATTGTGCAAATCATGAGAGTGAGTGCAAGATGTACAGGCTTGAATAGATAACTTCTCTGCGAAGTATATACACGATATGAGGGTTACACTTGAATGATAAATACGATTGTATGATGCACAGTGAAGAAGGGATCTAGATATGAATTGCTCTTGTGTTGTTAGATACGATTATGGAAGGCTTAGATGCGCGGAAGTGGGCGAGCATCAAGGCGAACTGGTTGGCCGAGAAGAAAAAGGGTAGATCTGAGCGAATATACGATCGATGAAGTATCTTTGCTCTGTAATGATTGAAGATCTATACGCTACTTCGCCGCGCCGGAGGAAGCGCGTATATGCGCGGCTTCGGCGAGAGAAAGCGCGTATGCGCAATAAGAAAGTATGCAACGAGGTATACGGTTTGTGTGGACGGAAGCGCGTATATACGCGACATCGGTAAAGTAAAAGCGCGTATGCAAACTAGGGTTTGCTGAAGCAAGGGTATGAAATATCTTATACGATACTGCTTGTGTTTACGCTATCGATGCAGTGTTGATATGTATCTGTTGATGATGTATGGTTATGCTTAAAAGTATGGAAAGGGTTCGGTGTTTGGAAATATGATGAATTGTGGCTATGAGTTGTGTTCTATTGATGGGTGGATCCCGGTGTGAAAATTGATGAAACATGGTCCAAGGTGGTGCGGGGTTGTAGCCTTCGGTCGGGGGGTTGTAGCTCCCTTCCGGGAGAGGTGGTAAACGAGATCGGGGGTCGTAGCTCCCTTCCCGAGAGAGAATTTGGTAAACGAGTCGGGGGTTGGAGCTCCCTTCCGGGGAGAGGGCACGGTAAACGGCGCGGTGGGTGCAACGTCTTTGGTCAAGTACGCACCGAAAGCACATATGTTGTAATATGTTTTCTCTATAATAAAATATTGAAGGGGTGAGCAAGCTGTAATGGTGGTTTTCTCCGGAAAGCTTGGGTTTCCACCTAAAAAAATCACAGTGATTCACTATTGTGATGCTTTGTGTGATGGTTCAATGCATTCTTCTTGCTCATGTTTACTAGTTTATAGAACATCTAATGAATGAATGATGGAATGATATAAGTGAAGAACTCATGGCATAATTAGATCTGCGAGTATACGCTAGTTTCATAAAGGGGATCCGCGTATATACGGTAGTTCTTGAAAAGGAAAGTAGCGTATGGGTTTTAAGGAATGAAAAAGTAAAAAGAATTGATTGTGCGATCATCTTGATTCACCCCCCCCCCCCCCTCTCGGTATTTTTTCCCAACAATTGGTATCAAGCTAGAGTCCTTGTGCGAGAAGCTTGATCGCTTAAAGGAGATGCGTCGCAATGGGAAGTCAAGAAGGAGTAATGTCTATAAAGCCACACTCTATTCAATGGAAGCAATCTGATATTAGGAAGGTACGTACAAAAGCATATACGCAAAGTCTTGGTGCGGATGTATGGGCGTCGCTGAAGAAGTTCATCCAATACCGGCGAGTATTCCCTGCGATGCGGTGGAAAGAAAGAAGTATGAAATCAATGCCAAAGCGATGAATGTCTTATTGGGAAGCATGTACGAGATCAGAATTTGATAAAGTGATGCGGCTACATTCGGCAAAAGACATATGAGACAAAATCATTCTAGCTAGAGGAGACAAGGTAAAAAGTGCAAAACTTAAACTCTTAGAATTGAATATGAAAATTTGAAGATGCATAGTATTGGGAGTGTTGCAGTTCTTTCTTCGTACGGATGATATTGTAAATCGAATGAGAAATTTGGGTGAAACCATGGCTGATACTACTCGGTGGAGAAAAGGTCTCTTAAGATCATTGACCAAAATTTGACTCTAAAGTTTCAGCAATTACAGAAAAGGCAAAGATTGCAAACTCTTACTATTGTTGATTACATGGTACTCTGTTGCTTTTGAAATGAGACAAGGAGGCCCTTCTCAAGTAAGAGAAGAAAATTTCTTTTAAGGCATCTACAAAAGGAAAAGGAAAAGGAAGTTGTCAAAAGAATCCGGCTATATATCAGATGAAGAAGAAGCGAATTTCGTGAAAACCAACTAGGCCTTTGGAAGATTCAAAGGTAAGCTTCCCTTCAAATGTTTTGAGTGTGGAAAAGTTGGTCATTATCTTGCTAAATGTCCTTATAGAAGAAAAGCATGGTGAGAAACAATTTGAAAAAGAGAAAGAGTTATTATGCAAAAGAAGATGATGATGAAGTGTCAGGAAGGTGAAGATGAAGAAGATTCGACGAAGATGCGAAAGTGCTCATGGCCCCAAGCAAAAGAAGAAGGTTACTCAAGGAAAGATGCCTGAAATCATGTATAAGCAAAATTGAAGAAGATGAAAACGGATTACGACGAAGATCTACAAGCACTCATGGCAAGAAGAAGAAGGCCACTTGTAATACTCTTCTTTGTGCAAACAATAGTAAAGATAGTGAAAGTAAAGTTGTGGATCTAGAAGAAGCTTTCAAAATTAAAGAAGAGAACTACAAAGTTCATACAACAAAGAAAGAAACTATCTATAAAGAGATGATCTCACAAATGAAAGATCAGAGAATAAATCTTTGAATGAACGGTGGACAAGTATCAAAAGTTTCTTCTTGTGCATCCCAATCGAATTAAAGATCTAGAAGCGGATCTTGAAAAATCAAGCAAGAAGAATGAAGGACTTGGAAAGTTGCTATCATCTTTACGCAAGCGAGCTAGAAGCATCAAGTAAGGAGAATAAGGAACCTCTACAATCCTTTGAAAAAGGAAGGCCTTAGACGAGAAATCATCTCTCTCAAAGAAGATGCGGAAAAATAAAATAAGAAGAATGAAGAGGCGCAACAAACATGTGAAGAAATGAAGATTGGTTGAAAGAAGAGATTCTAAATGCGAAGGATCAAGTTGAAGATGGAAGAAAAAAGAAGAAAGCACAATGACAATGTCAAGCCTTGGAGGTTGAGGTAAACATTCTCAAAGGTAAATTAGAAGAAAAGGTTAAACTTTTGAGGTTTCATGATAGTACTAATATTTTGGACAATATTCGAGTAATCGAAGGTCTCCTTCTATCAAACTTGGTCTTGGTTTTCATGAAGCTGTCGAAGGAGAATCTAGTTCACAAGGAAGTGCTAAAGATTCAAGGAAGTCAATACAAAACACGAAGAGTTGAAAGAAACAAAAGGTCAATCAACAATGATGAAATCTCAAAGGAAATCATTCAATAATGTTGAATGTTTCAAATGTCATAAATACGGAGCATGTTGCGGCAAATTGCGGGAGCGGATCATTTCGGCCTCGATCAAACGGTTCCTACATAGAAAGGTACTTTCTGGTTTCTTCAAGGGATATTGTTTTTCATGTAACAAGTATGGACATAGAGCAAGTGATTGTAAAAGAAGGAAGATCATAAATACTCATTATGATTCTTATGCTTATTTTTCTGAACATATGAGATGTTATTCTTGTAACAAGTATGGGCATGTAGAAAAGGAATGCGGATCTAAGAAAGTGGACAATTTTCAACTGCTTGTTAGGAAGGACAAACAAATTTGGAAAAGAAGGAAGACCAATCGGAAACGTAGGGAATTCGACCCTACGCGATCATCGAAAGCACGGAAACACTTTACGATTGTTGCGGGGAATGATGTGAGATACATTATAAGATCTAGTAATGTACGTCCATGAGGAGCAATGCATGATGACTCTCATGGTTGATTTGATTACTTTGTTTATATGTATTACGACGGTTGTACGGGTGTGAAAAGAAAGACGAACGAGAAGGTAAATTTGCGAAGGAGATGGAGGTGTGAAATTTTCTATATTTCACTTTCTCTGTGAGTTAAATGAAACAAAGTCGCGTATACACGCGATTCTGACGGTCTGATCGAGCGTATGCTTTGATGATAAGAAAATTTGTACGATAGCGAAGATCGAAGCGAGTTTCGGGGGAGCATCGATGCGATTATTGTACGCGTATTGTCTCGGTGTCGGCTTAGTTTCTCGGTTCTAAACAAATGATGATATGATACATGGGTTCTTGTGTTGAATATTATAGTTGAAGCTTGGTTGCTTTATAATGAAGAGCTTTCGTTGTTGGAATGAAAGTCTTATAATTCGAGAGATTAGGACGGATCATGCGAGAGATTGTTCTTGATGACTTGCTTCGGATTGCACAAGTAATGAGAAACCTTTATAAGTTTAGGGAGCGACGGAGTTGAATACTAATGATTGCATTGTTGGCAATATGATTGCTTATTATCTGGTTTTGTGATACTCATGCTCAAATAGAAGATGACACCGTGCATGGTTTATTATGATGAATTTTTGAGCCCTGGTTGCTATTAAGTATCTTTTGTACTCCCACATGGATGAGTTGGATGTCATTTGATTCGGAGGAAATAAATCATGCGGAATGTGTTACTATGGTTGAGAGATCTTTTGCCTTCATATGTTACTTCATGAAATCTGTGGTGATGTTGGACCACATGGATGATTGCTTGACACCTATGTGAAGATGTTGTTCTGATATGAGAATATTTCTTGGAAAGATTGTATTGATCTTGCCAAAATGCGAAGGCTTGGTTACTATTGTCTTGATGCTACAACCGTTGGATGACGCTTGAAGACACAACTACACTATTCTATCTATCTGTAGTCCGGGGAAGCATTCAAATGTCTCGAAAGAAGGTAAGTTCTTGTCTTTGCCTACGAAGAATCGGATACGGTTGAAATTTAGAAGATGTCTTGGGATACGCGGGTTTCCTGAAACACGGTCGCGTATGTACGCGAGTTAATGCACATAAAACCGCGTATGCATGATTGGCGACAATTTTTGCTTGTTTCGGCTCTTCGGCCACCAGTACACAGGTCTTCTGTATCGACATCTACGATGCGCATTTGGTATCTCAGTGGTGTTCCGGTTCTCTGAATTACGTTTCTAATGTTTTGATGAAGATGCCTTGATGTTTTGTTGGTGGAAGTTTTCGGGATGCACAAACTAAGGGGAGCCTTAGTCTTTGGAAGGGTGCTTGGTTGCACGGATTCGGGGGAGCATTAGCTTTCTGGCGAGTATAATGCGGTGTTGGCATTATGATGGTTCTGAAATATGTTCTCTTTCTTGAGGACTTTTTGGTATTGGTTATGAAAAGTCATATTTGTATTTGTATGAAAAGGTCATGTATGGAGACCCATGATGTAAATTGTAATTTTCGATCATGTAAAGACTTGTCAAATTTGTAAACCCACTTGGTTGGGTATTTGAGTCATTTTTGTAAACCCACTTGGTTGGGTAGTTGAGTCTCATATGTAAAATCCACTTGGATGGATAATTGATGTAAGTATGAGTCTTTGGTGATAGGAAGTTCATAGAGTCATGTACTTCATTGACAAATATGTTTTGAGATTCGGCATGAACTCGGGGAGCTTGGCCACTTCGGCACATATCAGATACGCGAGAATGTTTCTTTCACATGAGGAGAAAAGGGGGGAGAGTGTTGGTTTGATCCGCCCTTTGCCCTTGATGTCAAAGAGAGAGTGACATGGTGTTTGAATGAAGAGAAGATAATGATGTCAAATATTTGGGAGAGTGACATATTTGGGAGAGTGACATGGTATCTATCTGTTGTGGTAACCAAAACACCTGCATCATGGTTGCCATCAAGTCCAAAGGGGGAGATTGTTGGAAATATGATGCAGTGTTGTCCTTGATGGCAGCACTAAATGAAGATGAAGACACATGTGGCTGATGACATGTGTTGTCCTTGATGGCAATCCACACGATGAGATTATTCTTGACTTGATGGACTTGGTAAATGATGTAAATCTGATGTGATATGATGTAATATGATCTTTGACGTTGTCCTTGAAAGGCAACCCACTTGATGAAGATGATGACAACTTACTTGATGAAGTTGTGCTTAAGAGAATGTGTTCACATTGAAGAAAATATGATGTTTCTACGGTATGTACGAGAAGGCTATGAAGAAAGGATTTCGGGAGAATGTACTCAAAGTATGATGAAAAGAGTATGTCTCTTGATATACGCGGATTAGCCTAGGGAAGTCGCGTATGCACGCGGAAAGAACGTGCCAAGTTGCGTATGGGCTAAAGCGCTCAAAAAGTGCAAAACCAAGGGTAGCCACCATGGTATTGACCCATTGTATTGGGTAATGATCACTTTAGGCTTATGTGTTTGGTCCATGGTATTGAAAAAAGGGGCTCATGGTATTGAAAAAGGGTAAACCTATATAAGGAGAAGAAATTCATTGTGCAAATCATGAGAGTGAGTGCAAGATGTACGACTTGAATGAATACTTCTCTGCGAAGTATATCTGAATGTAAAGGGTTACACTTGAATGATAAATCTGATTGTATGATGCACAAATGATGAAGAAAGGGGATCTAGATCTGAATTGCTCTTGTATTTGTTAGATCGATTGGAAGGCTTAGATGCAGCAGTAGGCGAAACATCAAGGCGAACATGCAATACAGAAGAAAAAGGGTAAGTACGACCGAATATCGATCGATGAAGTATCTTTGCTCGTAATGATTGAAGATCTATACGCTACTTCGCCGCGGAGAGACGCGTATATACGCCGGCTTCGGCGAAGAGAAAGCGCGTATGCGCAATAAAAAGTATACAACGGGGTATGTCTTTGGTTTTGTGTGGACGGAAGCGCGTATATACGCGACGCCGATCAAAGTAAAGCGCGTATGCAAAACTAGGGTTCTTGAAGCAAGGGGTATGAAATATCTGATACGTTACTGCTTGTGTTTCTGCTATACGATCTGTGTTGATATGTATCATTGATGATGTATGGTTGTGCTTAAAAATGTCCAGAAGGGTTCGAGTCTGGAAATATGATGAATTGTGGCCTACAAGTTGTGTTCTATTGATGTGATTGGATCCGGTGTGAAAATTGATGAAACATGGTCCAAGGTGGTCTTGAGGTTGTAGCCTTCGGTCGGGGGGTTGTAGCTCCCTTCCGGGGAGAGGCTGGTAAACGAGATCGGGGTCGTAGCTCCCTTCCGGGGAGAGGCTGGTAGCCGGGCGGGGGGTTGGAGCTCCTTCGAGGAATCTTTGGTAAACGAGCGCGGTGGAGTGCTGCGTCTTGGTCAAGTACGCACCGGCTATATGTTGTAATATTTTTTCTCTATAATAAAATATTGGTGAGCAAGCTAGGCGGTGGTTTTTCTCCGACTTGGGACTACCTAAAAATCCTGGTGTTCATGTGTGATGCTTTGTGTGATGGTTTATTTTGTTCTTCTTTGCTCTATGTGTTTCTTGTTTATAGAACATCTAATGAATGAATGATGGAATGATATAAGTGAAGAACTCATGGCATAATTAGATCTACGAGTATACGCTAGTTTCATAAAGGGGATCCGCGTATATACGCTAGTTTGCGAAGGAAAGTAGCGTATGGGTTTTAAGGAATGAAAAAGTAAAAAGAATTGATTATGCGGTAATCTTTTGATTCCCCCTCTCGGTATTTTTTTCCCAACAAAGCTAGTGTAGTTAATGGATCTTTAAAGTTTATGTGTGATATGAAATGGACATTAAGTTTGGGGAACCAAGGTAGGGCAAAGGGCGGTTAAGAATCCTTTGTCAAATAACTATGAACGAGAGAGATCTTGAATCTTTTGATAAGAAAAATATACTAGTCATGATGTAGGGCACACCATTCACTCAATAACAATACTTTTAAACGAATACACATTCAAGATATACAATCCAATGGAGAAAATGAAGTAAGACAACTTATATAACCCGGTGATTCTACTTTCAAGATTTGAAAACATATGAGAGAAAAATAGCATTAATAATGAAGAGGGAACTCTAAACATCATTCATTAAACTATAAAGAACTTTGAAGCAAATTGATAAGCATATACAAAGGGCAATATCGAAACAAGACCTCTTTGGCTTAACCTAATCAATCGATACATCAAAGAGATTTCAAGACATAGTCTAGATAGAATCAAACAAGCGGGGGCTCACCATGAATCATGTTTGTAAGCTAGAATATTAATCCAATAATGAAATTGACAAGCTTAGGCGGGCCTAAGGAGAAACTAAAGAATTCCTTAATAACTTGAAAATAAGGAAAAAACATAAATACAATAGCAAACGGGAGGGCGAGGTGCCTCTAACAAAATTTCTCATCCTATACTCTTTTGAGCTATTGCAATATGGAAGGATGGAAATATGACAAACAAGAAAAACATGAGAGAGAAGAAAAAATAAGAGATACTTCACCTTTAAATAAACTCGGGGAATCCTACAAGCAACCTTCGTCATTCTCAACCCGAGGAAAATCATCCACTGACTCCTGACACTAGATTGTTCTTCAACTTCTGAAAACCATGTATTTCTCTTAAACACATAAAAATCCCAATGTTACAATATCCCCATGCCTTACATAAAAATCAGGAGAAAGCCCAATAGATCATAAAGTGTCTATTGGCTAATCATGAAATATATTGTCCTTGAGGCCTTGCAAGGCGCCAAGAGCACATCCATAAAATAATATCTTTCTTGCCATTTTTAGCAACTAAATTGACCTTTAGGCTCTGAAAAACCTAAAAAAACTTTCCAAATTCACATTTTGACTTGTCAACCTCGGGACGTAGCCTTGTGTGTCAAATTTGAATTTGCATGCGAGAGCGCAACACGGAAACGAGAAAAAATGGGTCTTCTTACAACCATGTTTTGAAGGCCTTCTCGATGTCGAGAGAAAGGCTGCGTGATGGCTCATTGGAAATCCCTTGAAGTATAATTTCAAAATATATCTTTTTTCTTCAATATAACCTCTAAAACCTATCCAAAAACTGAAAATTCCAAAATTTGGTAGGAGCGCGGCACATGCTCTAAAAAGTGGGCGAATGGTGAAAAATGAGTGTCTTTACCCTTTTGGGGGACCAAAACAACTCCAATTGAGCTGAAAATTGGTGAGCATGCTCCTCTCATGATGAGGAATCCAAAAAATGTGAAGTATTGCTACTCTAAAGGTGCCACGAAAAGAGTGTAGCACGGGGTGTGTTGCGCTCCTAGCCTCGAAAATTTTACAAAAAACAAAAAACTTGTTCAATTTCTCCCAAATTTGGAAGATAGGTGCCTCATGGGTCTTGAGAGACATGTAGAAGCTTGAGCCAAAATACCAAGGCTATCTTGGTCCTTTTCCTCCTTTAGTTCTTGGATCTCAATTTTGGCCTTTTTGAGTTCTTGCCACCACAAATTGTTCTCTTTGAGCATAATGTTTATCCATCCTTATTTGTAGATCCAAGTCTCTATTGGAATTCTCCAACTTGGCCTCGAGGTGTGTGTTAGCCCTCTCAAGCCATGATTCCCTATCATGTTCGATTTCTAGTGCAAGGAGTTCCTGGAGAGAAAGTTGTTCCTTTGGGTTGATTCTTCTTCTCTACTGCTTTACCCGATGCTTTCTAAGACCCATAGTTCTAGGTCTTCTTCTAGTTTGACCCTCCTCATCACTACTCTCCTCATAAGTGCCCATGAATTCTACCAACTTCACTTGTGCCCTTTGAGCCTCTTTTCGGTGCTGAGTGTTTTTGTTTCATGGATGGCTTGTTGGACAATCATTTGCTTGTTTTGCATTTGATAAAAGTGAATAACATCCTTTGCTCTTTCCAATTCGGTTTCCAAGTAATTTATTTGTGCATTCTGTCTTGGAGGAGGGAGTTTGAAATTGTTGTTTCATTCTCATCATCTTGTCTATGTGAATGAGTTCAAACTCTCTTTCTTTTTCATGATCTTCCTCTTCTTCTTTCACTTTTTGCTTACATTTGTCCAATGGTTGAGCTTGAAGTAGATGGAAAGGTCCCTTGCCTCTTAGAGCTAGAAAACACTTGAATTAATCCTCTTTGGTAAGTGAGAGTACAAGTTTTAACATGTTTTATGAATACCTTGATCATTGGTGACCTTAGGGCTGTTTGTCTTCTCATTAATGATTTATGTATGTGTGTCTTCCTCACTTTGCCCTTGGCCCGCCTTTTTGAGAGACATTTTCACTTTCTCTCATGCTAGCATCCTTGCCAATATTTTCATGATTGTTATCTTCTTCCATGTCCTCTACATTGTTATCTTCCATACTTACATCATTATCATTATCATTTTCATTTTCTATGTTGTCATAGGATTAAGTGCTTCGTCATGGCTTGATGCATTTTTATCTTCATGACTATCCTCCTCTTCATTATTTGACCCATTGTGTTCTCTTTCAAGCTCTGACTTTGTCACTCTTCTTTGCTGGAATTTTACCTCCTTCCTTTGTTTGAATGTTCCTTAGTCATCCTTCCTCTTTGTCTTCTTCTTCTAAATGCTGCCTTTGTCTCTTGGATGCTATCTCCATCTTTGTCACTACTCATTTCTATCATTGTCATTAGGATCATTGTCCTTCTCTTTCATCTTGTTGTTGTTCCTAAAGCATTATTTTGTTTCTTAGTTGTCATCAATTCTTGATCTTTACCTAGCTCACTGTTTTGTCTTCTTGTTCACCCTTTGTTCTTTCCTTTTCTCTGCCCATCACTGAATCTCTTTCATTTTGTTTCTTCATCTACATTTAGCTCCAACTGTTTTGTGGGTCTTACTTGTTGCCTTTGGCTTCTTTGCTTTCTTCCTTATTATAACCTTATTATTACTACTTTCATACACTTCTCTTCTATTGTCTTTAGCAGTATCTTCTTCATCATTTTCCTTTCTTCCTTTCCTTTCCTCTTCTTCATCACTTGTTTCTTCTCTCCTTGACTTTGTTCTTCTTGTCCATAGCTTTCTTCCCATGTTAGGGACTTGGGGAAGGTGAGAGGGAGAGTTTGTTTGAGGAGAGGATTCATGTGAAGGATGAATCATGGTCAATGGAGGGTGATGGAGGTGTGGGAGGAGGAAGTTGAGATGATGATGGTAGACACACGAGAAGAGGCACATGGGTTTGTAAAAACCACTAGTGAAAACTTCCTGGATGCCTTGTTGCTCAATTGGTGTAAGACAATGTTTGATAAGGAATGGTGGAAAATACTTGACTTGTTGGTATTTGGGAGGGAGGCTTGTTTTTAATGGATGACATTTTCTCAATAATTTTACAAAATTAGTAGGGAAAATGGAGCGGTTCACTTTAATAAAATGTGAGTAGTCTTATGTGGTAAGAGTAGACTCTAGAAAAACTACCCTCATGGTGCATTTCTGGCCAGTCTTCATCAAAGGAGCATATGTATCCCGACAAATGAAAAGGAAAAATGGTTTTCAATTAGCTTGGAAACTTGGTTTTGAAAGGGATGATAATATTTAGAGTCTAGATACTACCTTTTTGAACCATTTCTCCCCTATGCAAGATATTCTAAGTGGCCATGGGAATTACAATGGTGGTGAGCTCAAAAGTCACTCCGGCTAAATGTACTTTGTGGTCATGGAGGTTAAGAACAAAAAGCTTAAAATTAAGCAGCGGGTAACTGGACCATACACTTTCTCACGGAACTCTTAGCATCCTACTTCTTGGAAATATGAAACTATAGTGGGAGAGACTATCAGACAATTATTTCGTATTTGCCGGCTCAAACCTGTTCTTTCCACCTTCCTATATACTATTCTCTCAGGCCTTTGACTTGCCTCACGAGTTGTCAACACATTGCCCTCTCAAGGCATTTCAACCTTCCTTCACCCCTACCTTAAGATTGCTTTTTTTTTTTTAAAGGTTGACACTGCTGTGGAATGATGTGAATATTGTGGTGATATGGTGGAGTTGCAATGATGTCAAGGCGCTCGGTCTGTGGAGACCAAGTATTTCTTTAGGATTTAACTTCCTTTTCTAAGATTCACCCTTCAATTTTCTTTATAATCCTACCTTTGAAAAATAGGAAAAGGTGGAAAAAAGCTTAAATACGTCTCAAAAATATTCTCACCGAGTTTGGCTCATAATCCAAAAAACATCATGGGCCGTCGAGCACCTTCTACACAATGTATTCGGGTGACCTGCGCACGTGGGGTCCGGCCGGAGCCCACGAATGTGAAGGAGCGTCGCACACATCTGCATGTGGTTGGGGGTTTCGAATAGCCGATCAGGGTCCTTAGGGGTGGCGTTGAATGGCCCAAAGAGCGACCCACCGCCTCTACATGCGATGCGTGTTCCCTTCGGGCCGTTGCGGCGGGGTAGGGCATAGCAAAAAACCCCGGCGGCGGACACGGGCTTTCGGGTCCTTCGGGCGAGGGCGCACGGTGTGTTGTTTCTATGGGCGCACGATGCCATTTGTACGAGTGCAACACCCGCGTGCATAGGCCGCATAGCACGGTTTCTCGGGAGAGCGCGGCGCAGCCAACCTTTGCACCGCTTCTGTCGAGAGACCACGAAAAGTCGAAAATTTCCACTTCTTTTTGCTAATGAACAAATGGTGTTTGGGAAGTGTTGCTTGGGTTGTTTTTATACCTTTGAAAAAGAATTAAAGATAAAAACCCACTTTACTCTTTCCTTTTGCATAATATCATAAATACTTTATCTTCACATTTTCTTTAGGTTGGCACTTTTTAAAAACCCTCGGCGGTACTTTCCGGGCTCCGGCTGATTTCTTAATTGACTTTTAATACTTCTCTCTTTTGTGATCATTTTCTGAACTGTGTGTTTGTGCTTGAGAAACTCATCTTTTCATGGAATTTTTCTCTAAAAATTGTCTTTTGTTGTATTGAAAAGCTAATGCCGAGACTTAACTTATAAGTCATTCTGACATCATATTTTAATCTGCATATAGTCACCAAGGGGCCACTTTGATTTCTTGCTTCAATGCATCTTTGGATTGTGCCACCAAATTGTTTTTTATGTACTGCCTGTCTTTATGATCATTTGTATGGGCTCTTCAACAGGAAACACCTTACAAACAATTGGTCTGGCTTCTTGATACTCTTTATGCTTCCCGGGCATGTTTTCTCCTACGTGGAGAAGCCCTTGAGGAGTTTTGGCTTAGGGTACAGTCTCGTATCTTTTGCCTTTGACTTCTTGGTGGATGAGGCCCGAAGAGAAAATTTGACCTCTTTCAGCGACATTCTGTGTATTTTCTCTTTTGACAGTGATAACTTCTTGGGTGCTTGAAAACTATGGAGTTGATATCATAGATACACTTTAGTCTTTATATATACATCATTGAGATGCATCGAGTTTGTTTCGTTTTATCTTGATCTTTTATCGTGTATCTTGTTGATATTGTAAATATCTAACTCATGGGTAACTATCTTTTACGAATATAATTTGTTGGATATGCCCTTGTAGGAGGCTTTTCTACTTTTTTTTTAGACTAATTATATGTTTTGTCAACGGCTTTGATTCTAGCTTTCCCTTTACTTAAGAAACAATGATTCTTGAGAACACCAACCTTAGCACCTATAAGCTACGGTGACCTGATGGACGGGGTCTTTTTTGACTCTTTTTTATCAGTGAAGTTTGGACTTGGGGCTTTTTAGGAAATATGGAGGGAACTAAGTTATTTTTGACAAGATAGATCATTTGAAGATTGACAAACCACTAAAATTGATGCGCTAAGGAGTTTTCAAAAGGAAATTTTGGGTTTTGAAGACTTGAGACGTACAGGTCGACGCTGGTAGTAGAGCGGAAGAGGAGAAAAATGGAGTGTACATTGTGTTGGTTAGCACTCACCCCAGTGATAAAAGTTATAAATTAGAAAATAAAAGAAAGAGATGGCGAGAGGAAAGTATAAAGCGGTATGTTTTGAATTTTTCTAATGGGAGCGCGGGCACAATACTTAAGGTTTTTAACAAATTAAGAAGTGGGTCATGTTACGTATATCAAACGGCCAAAAGGTGCGAGCCACATGTACATGGTTTTGGGGGTACTAAGGATGAGTGGGTCAAGTTGGAGGTCTACCCACGAAAGCATATGACGTGTGCGCGGGGGCGGGATGAATGATAAACATTACGTGGGGTGTTGAAAGGAACGCAAATCTTTTCCAAACCACTGCTTGAGATTATGGTGGACGCTGTGGGGAACACACATATTTCTGTAAGTAAAATTAAGGTAAGTCCTAGAAGTCGTACGGGGCGGTACTAGCATGCCCGTGCGTGTCTCTCATCTACCCGGCCACCTTTAATCCAATGGTCGCGCCACCACGTGGCCGATGCGCCCGCAGTGTCGACCTAGGTTGTTTGTCCTCGCCTTGTTCTTCTGCTTCGGGCCAATTTAACCTGTCTCATTCCCCGATTACGGTAAAAAATATTTTTTATGGGTTTGTCGTGCGATAAGGGTGAACTCTGAAGTACCAAGTCATTTTCAGTCTTGCATCACTTTCCCCTCGGAATTCCTCGTATTTTAGGTATTTAGCCATTCCTCATCTCTTTTTTTCCTTCAATTTTTGTTTTCGAATGGCCATGGGGAAGATGAGTCCGGAAGTGGGCTGCAGGAAACCCTGGCCGCCGAACCGGACTATCCCTGGACCGAACCCCTTGTCGATGCACGCCTAAATCACAAGTCCATCCTACCCTTTCGGTGCAGCCCGGATTAGATCCGGGTCGTTTGAAAAGTATTCAAGGGTCGGGATATATTCGGAAGTGGTTCAGGTTGGGTTTTACTATCGAATGGTCACCGAACACCACCCGATTGCCCAAATTCCATCCTTGGCTGCGAGGTAGCGAATTTTCTGTCCACTCGGGGAAATAAATCATCTGGCCTCATAAAGAAAGCCCTTTGTTTTCCCCACAGTCAAGATTGTGTTGGGTTCTGGGTTATCTCTTTCTCATCGGTTCTCAAAGCGCAGCGAGAGATAGAAAAGTGACTTTCTCGGCCTTATATCCGGTGCTTGCCTAACTACGGTCGTGTCCTCGGATGTGGTTCCATTGTCCTCCTTCATAGATTAGGTTCAACCAATCTGCCTTGGTTCTTATCGCGAGGATGTTAGGTCTCAACAATGTTGAGCGCGTGCCAATGAGAATGCATAGCACTTTTGTGTTTTATGTCACAAAAGGGTATGCTTTTGAATATTCCGTGTTCCTTGCTTCCATGATTCAAACCCGGTTCGAAGTTCTCCTCTACGGGTCTTTCAATTTTTCTCCTTAGTGTTTTACTTATTTTGTTTGAAGATGCGGAAGTAGGTTTGAGAACCTAGGCCTTGAAAAATATTTGAAGACAAATTCCCAACTAAGAACGATCTTAGAATGGAACTTTTTAGTTTGACAATAGCCTGGGGGGAAGGGTATATCCGGTTCTTGAATGATTTCTCTGCACATGTCCATGCTTTATACCATTGTGCATGACGAGTCCTCCTTTAAATTTTTTTCCACGAGCGAAGGACTAGCTACAATTCGACAAGAAGATAGCACGGGATTGGTACTTATGTTACGAATACACTAAGATCGGGGTTTATGGCATGGAAGTACCTCCTTACCGTTTGCCGGTGTTTCCAATAATGCACATCTTCGCCCTCGAATACATCCGTCAAACCCTAAGAACGACTAGATCCACTTCGTGCCTGGAAATAAGGGATATATTATCAAACTCCCGGCCCTCGGTCGGCCCCTTCACCATAAACTCCAAGGCACGCCCTCTCCACTATGGAAATGCTGCTTGAGGATGGACTACTCGGCAAGGGGAAAGTTTGGCCATATGACACAGATGAGTCCTCTCAAATAGAAAAAAAGAAGATTAAGTCGGCCCTTTATGTACATGAGGCTTGGGCCCCTCATTGAATGGAGAGCTAACCTTGATGGATGGTCTTTGAATGCACGGTCTCTGGAAGCCAAGTCTTCAACGGTAGAAGGAAGGGGCGAAAATGCATGCGCGAGAGACGAAGAAGGGGACAAGTAGATGAATTGGGTGCCTTACGGAAGCCTTGCGGGTATGAATATTGATGAGGAAATCCATCCCCACAAGAAACATAGAGCTTGGGGGCTAGAGGAGATCCCGGAGGAGCGATCTCAAGAGGATTTTCCTAGATATGGGAAGACGATAAAAAAAGGAGGATTCATAGTAGCTATTAATGACACACTCTTCGTCGGGGCCCATGCAGGATATCATAGGAAGTTTCAATCGGACGAACGAAGCAAGGAGAGATAGGTACAGGAGGTGGGACGGTGAAAAGCAAGCTAAAGGCTGAATTTGTCGAGTTTGTTGACAAATACCATACCGGAAAACTCATCGTTGAGCTAAACATGGATAAGAAAGCGACTCATAATTGCCATTCGGTGGCGGTGTCTCGTACCTCTAGCCGATTGGTCCTACTACGGGAGCCTTAGAGATTGCGCTTAACTTGACTAATGTCCCTTGATAGATAAGCTTGGCTTACATCAATGTGTTGGAGACATCTTTGCCTTGACGAGTAGTGAAACTAGCGCTTGCCTTGAGAAAATTGGAGGATAAGCACAACGTTGTTATGGAGTAGCGAGAAAAGGGATAAATATAGCACCGAGCCATAAGTAACCATTAGAGACCCTCGGGAAAGTATTATAAAAAGACAAAGGGGAGACCTAGAATCGGTGCGACAAAAGCTTCTCAACGGCACCAAGTTGAGAATTTTAAGGAAAATTTGAGAAGAAGCTCAACATACCCAATGGCGAACACGTGCATACCAATGAGTTGGTCCAAATGGAAAGGAGAAATCGGTTCTCACTTGTTTCTGCAGTCAAGCTTCTTAGGAGGACATTGCTAAAATGACAATTGAGATTTCGAATTTAAAATAGATATTGTACGGTTTTGCGGACGGAATGGGACCAACATGTGCACGTGTGTGTCAGAGCATGCGACGCGCACGGAACTATGACAAAGCAGCGGCCAAGGCTCTATACGACTTAAAAGTTTCGGAAAACCGAAAGCAAATACAACTGCCCAGGTGAATGCGATTTGGAAACTACACTAGAAGCAAAGTCGAAGGCATTCTCATTCTTACGAGATGGAGGTTGAAAAGTTTCAAAGAAAGAGAACGGGGTGCAGACAAATCCATCGGAAATAATTGAATGTTTGGATAAAAGGTAACATGACATACCGGAGGCCAAAAGTCTCATGGACACAGTGTCCATAATGATGAGGTCCAACAACACTAGAATTTTCTCACTTTGATGGAAGCTAAGAAAATCGTGGTTCGCACTTTCGAAGGGCGATTACGGGAGGACGTGCGGAAGGGAGGCAAAGGTCACTATAGCTAAGAAGTAAATCCGTGCTGAATGGGATCGGTCCGGAGGAGTTACTTGCTCAAGGAATCCCCAACTATTTTCATAAGGGTGATGGAAGTCGGAAAGGGTAATCGAGAAGGAAACCGCCGCACGAATGCATTGAATGGCCTAAAATGGTTTCTAGTGGAGTGGAACGGTTTTGATCAATAATGGAATAAGTTGGCGGAGGCGAGGCCTCCCATCATGTTGGAACTATGACAGCTTTGCTTTCCTCGGAGGCCATTTGCCTATGAACATAAAGTGACGGATGAAATAAACGGGGCTGATTTTCCCTGCGAGAATATTGCCTTTAAGCCGAGACAATTGTAACCACTCTAGGCAAAGAATTATTCCTTCTCTACCCGGAGTCGGAAAATTTTTATGCGTTTCGAAGTGGATTATGTTGGCCACCTATAAAATTTGTTACATCAAGGTGGCCAAAACATTGTTTAACCTTCAAGAAATAGTTTCATTGCCAAAATGTTACTCTCTTGAAGCCTACGGAAGATCTCATGCCCTTGTCTAAAAATCTTACCGGTATTTCCCGCGAGGAGCTCGAAATTCTTGCTAAAAATTCCCATGAGAAATGCTAACATAGCAAAATCCCCTTTTATCCCCTTCCTTCACTCGAGAAACTAACCTTTATTTTTACTCTTTTTTTTTCCCATCATTTCCCTCTTGTTTTCCTTTTTTCTCATCTCCCCTTCATAAAATCTCTTTTGCGAGTTTAAAACTCTTTTCTAAGCTCTGCAAAACCTCAAATCCTTTTAAAATCCATGTTTTATTTTCGGACTTAAGCCCCCCTCGGGCTAAGCCTTAAACCACTTCCCCTCCCTTGCTTGCTCCCGCTAGCCATCCAAGGCGCTAATCACCGCCGCAAGTTTCAAATGGTTAGATTGAAAGACCGGGCCCGGACGGTTCAATGCGATTGGCCCTTTATATATATGCCCGGGCATATTATATTTTCCACGAGAGACCGAGCCCCGCAATCGCGCGCCTATCCATATTATTACATACATATTCCGCCCGGCTTGACAAAACTTTGTTTATATTGAAAATTTGGGTTTTCATGAAGTATTAAGGTTTTCCGCCATGTATGATAAAAACAAGTCTCCATCGTTGATTTTGAGCCGATCAAATGGCTCGCGCAATATCGCATCACAAATGTTTGATAGGCATGTTTCCATTTGCATGCCACCTCCGGTGTGATGACGCAGATTGCGTAATCGCATCGACCCTCCTGCCGATCGCACCAATCGCATCGGTGATTTTTCATTACACCCTCCCTCTTTCCCCCGCTGATTTCGATCCTGCGGTTGGATGCGGATTGACCACGTGTCCGGATCGGATGGCCTAGAGCTTTCACTTGCGGTTTCATCGCCTTTTGCCTTTTCCACGTTATGTTTTTTTGACTAATCCCCAACCTTCGATCTCCAGCGCGGTCGACGGCTCGGTTATTCTCTTCTTCCACTCTCCTTTGACGCCTCTAATGAATCCCAACCGTTACGATGTTGCCATCCAATGGCCCTGCTCTCTTCCACGCCCTCACAAGCCCGGTTTAACCCCGAACGCGAGGATTTTGTAAATATTGTTCGTATTTTGCGGGTGTTGAATGAGTTTTCTATCATATTGAAGGGGGCAAAGGTGGGAATGGCAGATTCGCGCCTTTGATTTATAAAATGGAACCATTCGTTGGGCTCGAAGCTCACTTCTGAAGTCAATGTTTCATAGAGCATTGATGCCATATGAGCAACGCGCGGCACCGCATCAACAAGACATGACAATACATAAAAGAAGCAAAGAGTATCGGTGTTAAAAAGATCTAAGCCAAAGCGAGGGAAACTCATGTTTGAAGATTTCCTAGCACGGTTTGAAGGATTAAGGCACACATTGACAAATCAAAAGCCTAATCCCACGGATAAAGACGTTATGAGGCGGCCCCGGAAGACACAATGGCTTTGATCGAGACCTAAAACACGGATCTCAAGTAACTTAAGGTGTTTTAGGAAGAGACAAAGACATACGGCGATCCAAGAAAGCCTCCATCGCCACGACGAGAGCCAATCGAACCCTCTCTAGCTCCTAAAGGCACTGCGGCCTGCAAAATCAAAGAAGGCTTATTCATTACACAGACAAGAGTATTTTCTTGAAGACGGCTAAAAAATTAATACAAATCAAAGATCTTATCTCTAATTGTCGGCAAAACTATTTTCAAGATTAAGAACGACCCGGAAGAAAATATTTTTGATCATTAGGCCTCGGGGATCGGAAACGAGTTACTTCAACATGACACGAGCCTCAAAAGTCAACAAAATCTCCCATCGAGCTTAATCCTAAGTGTAAATCAATTAATGCGGATAACATTTGTAAATTTCTTCATCGAGCTCCTTAAAGGTGAAAATGTCAATGTTTGTATTAATTGAGCCGGAAGATCTTTTATCATATCCCACCTCCCCTCCCCTTATTCTATTAATACTTACGTAAGATGAGAAATTGTTGGTCTGGACATACGAGTGCATGTAATAGTTTTAGGAAGCTACGTGCCACAATTTCACAAATTGAAGATACATAGGCCGATATGAGAAGTCTAAAGTTGTGAGACCTTTGGGCTTCTTTGATTGTAAGCATTTGGTTTGAACATCAAATACAAGTTTTTGGTTATGGGATCTGATTTATGTCAATGGTGATGTGTTTCCTCATACAACATCATTGTTATTCTTTTTAATGTTTTCACTACTGTCCACTTTCTCTGATAAAGAACAACAAATGTAGAGCTAGGATTTACTCTCAATAGTACCTGGCTCTTACTAAAAGCTTTATTTCCATGTTTTCTTTATTCTAAGTTCTCTTTAAAGGGTATATTGAAGCGAGGTTGGTTTCAAAGAACACGATCTAAATTTCTCTTTGGGATTGTTATCTATGTTTTTCTTATAGAATATCTTTTGAGAAAGCGAGGGTAGTTTGAAAGCACTCACGATATTAAGCTATTCCATATTTGTTTTTAAAATGTTTTTAAACTAAAAAGTACTTCAATGCGAGCTAGTTTAAAAGCACTTACACGATCTTAGAATAATTTTATGTTTTCCTTAAGTACATGCCGAAGCAAAATAGTTTGAAAGCACTTATTTGATCTTGGTTGTTTCATTGTTCTTCATTTGTTTTGTTATTAAATTTCCTATACCCATCCCATTCCATAAAATCAACTTAAGAGATCCTTTTGACATAAGTGACTTGCCCTATAGATCCTTCTTGAACCTTGTTGTCCAATTAAAATCCTCCTATGACTCCATAGCCCAATGGGTTAAAACTATTTTTGCCTTTTCTGTCAGGCGGAATCATTCCTTCACTTGCATACATATTCATCCTTTATTTTGAATTGCCTTCACCTTCATCATGTATTTTCCCAACTAAAAAACAAACAAACAAAACCCATGCTCTTCATAACTAGCCTAATATCACATTTCGGTTTAAATATCACATCTTTAAACTCATTCATAGAGAGATCCTCTGGATTCGAGAGGGCTAGATCCTTGAATCCCAAAGAGGTTTTATGTTGCCTTGTCTTTTTTGGTTTTTCCAATTTGGCCAAAACATAGGAACCCCAATAGATTACACGAACTCACAAACATACGAGACCTTTGGTTGAGACATTTCCACGATTCCATCTCGGGGAAAGAGCGTGGCAATGTAGTGAGTATGCTCACATTCCGGCTCCACACCCTCTCAACAATATTTTCTCTTTCGAGCCACGAAATGAGCTCATCACCATGTCCAGTTGACCACCTTTCGGACATCGGGCGCTCTATCATGCCGAAAAAACATGAAACTCATGATGTGGCCCACACGACCTTTTTTACTTTTATGTCTTAAGTTTGTAACATTGGGTGAAATCTCAATTTCACCCTATGCATTTTCTATTTTCAGTTTACTATTGTTGTTTTAGTTAAGATCCTCTCCTAGGCCACAATGTATGTGATGAGACGTCGTGTTCCTCATCATTATTCTTTTTTTGATAGAGACCCCAAACGAAAGAGATCTCGAGGAATATTTTGTTTGATAAATATCTTTGAAAAGGCTCAAGCGAAATCTATAAAGGATAGAATCAAAAGGCGAGACGAGTTCCGGATTTTCCGAACGGTACGCATAGTCATGAATGTTTCTTTTTCTAAAGTTTTAAGGCATTTTCACAGTATATGTTGAAATATCCCGTGGGGAAATTGAAGCCGATGTTTTTCCGTTGTGTAGTGGATTCCTTATGAGATAAGTTACGGTTGTTTTCTCTATTATATGCATTAATACAAATGTTTTTGGTATTCCCATTACTCACTTTGTATCGTAAGCTTTCGGAATGCGAGTGCTTGATTATTTAGATGTGAATTTATACGTATGCATGTACTCATGTCTATTTGTCTGTGCACTTTAAATATGGCTCGAAGCATGATATTATGTTCATGTTTTGCATCACATTTACCATATTTCCTCGAGTATTATCTTTATGGATTCTTATGCTAGAATAAGCCTTCACATTGTTAATATTTCCTTCATTTGCTACCGTTGTTTCCACACCCATTTATTTTGATAAGCTGTTCTTGATTTCATGTTTGTCCCTCCTCAAGCAAGTTAAATCCGGGTTTGAATTTGATGTATGCTTATTGACCCTTATGTTCTACTACGGATGTCATTATTATCTACTCTCTGTTTGATGTCTTGGTCCCATCCTAGAAACTCCTAAATCCTTTTCATAAAAAAGAGAGTCTTATATTATTAAGTCGACAAACTATTCCTAAACCCTCTTCGCACAGATGTCCTAGGCAACGGTCTTTAACAACTCGGGGTTGTCTCTAGGAATTACAACCCAAACCATGGGAGTGTAAAAATGGGATGGGGATGAGTGACGTAGGCTTTAAGAGGGATTCTTTAGGAGTGGTAGGCTAGCAAAGGCATGGTAGAGTGGTGGAAGAGTGAAAAAGAAAATTTATCCGAGAGGATAATGAAGGCAATGATATTTCTAGAACTCACAAGATCCATGAATTTTGTTTCTAGAAATCTAGGACAAGTTTTTAATCATCTAAATAGGTAAAAAACTTGCGATGACTAATAGGGCCATCATCATGCGATTCAAATTTAACCATTTGTACATTTTTCATAGGCGTCGGTTGATTCTTTTCCTACATTCTAGTAATTAACACGGACAATATTCAATTACATGTTCAAATTTCCTATGGTACCTACACGATTGTCGCGTAGGGTTTGAAATTACCATAGTGTCCAACGTCCCCATAGTTATGGCAAATTAATTTCCCTCTTCCTCGACTTTGTGCCTCCACCTCTTACCCCTCCCCTTCCTCTTGTTGGAGATCCTCCACGTCGAGGGAGATGTTGGTGAAGAAGGGTCCGCCCCCCGCACTCTATATATTTTATGCTTGTATATCATTAGGTTGAACGTTTGATAGTGATGCTCATCATGACCAGCGGAAAGAGAAAAAAAATTGCACCAAATCTTTTGCTTCATCTCTAGCATATAGCTTCCCCAGCAGGGATAATGGTACGTATCATGTCATCCATTCCCACTCGGGTAGTGCACCATAGTGTGGGGGTACTTGGCTAGCAACATCCCTGGGGTGTGAGTGGATTCGGTCCCACTGCTTGCATGTAATATGAAAACGAGTGCATTGATCCTTGGTGTGGCTTGAACCATTACAATGTATGCACCGGACATACACATTGCCAGCTTCTTTACCCAATTTTACTATTGTAAGTTTGAATTTCTAAGTGCATGGCCTCTAGTTGGCTTTGAATTTGTAGCGTTCTGAATTGAGCATCTTCTCTTGGCACAACTTCTAATTTCATAGCAACTTCCCGGAAGCTTCGCCACGAGTCAATCTTGTTGACCCATAAAATGGCACGGATGTGGCAAGAGCATGGAAATGAACCATTCCATATGTTGCTTATCATGTAATAAAATCCTCCTTCGACGATTGTGCGCTTCGGTCGTTGATCGGCTTCAAAACCGATTCGTCGACCCCTGTTTGATATCTTTTAATTCGCATCACACAACGTGAGTGGGGTGGAAGTTCTTGAATTTTTTATTTGTTAGACTCTGTATCTCACGGTATCACAAGGTGACTAATTATTGATTAGATTTTCATTCATAGAAAATAATATGCCATGGCTATCATTTATTTTTTAGAGAAAGAAAGAGAACTCCTAGCTATAAAGAGCTTTAAAGGAATCGATACGCACTCTTCATCCAATAGAAGGAAGGAAGTGTTGTTGACAAGGTGTGATGGGGATCAGCTTCAGCCTGCCACCCTCGTTCCATTTCATTCATTCACCCTCTTTCCCCCCTCCATTTCCTCCATATTCTCCCATGCTGCGAATACCATTTCAAACCCCCTAAAATCCACATATATAACCTTTCATGGCTAATTATTTTATAAACCCACTTATATAAAAGGCCAAAAGTGTTAAATGTTGTAGCTCCACCACCCATCTCAAACAACCATGTGATATAAGCGTAAACCTTCTGACTATATATATTCAATATCATGTCGCAAAGCCGTTGGTAGGACCCCTTACATTCATCGCATATCATCACAAATCATAACAATTCAACGGGGATATTCTTAACACTAAAATTGTAAATCGGCGATGCGATATGAAGTGGGACCCATTCCCCACAACGCTTCCCTTCCATATCATTTTCCATTGAAATATACTTTACCTTACCTTTCTTCCACCTTTCTACTTTACTCTTCCATCTTTACTATTTCATCACTTTTCATTCCCAAATCGCGATAAAAGTGGGGCCCTCATTGCATTTCGCGGTTTTGTGTTTTGCATTGGAGATAAACTTTGTGAATAATCATGATCGCGGGTTGCGTCTCGCATCACATTTATTTTACCTTTGTGAGCGCCCACAACATGTTTTATTTTAATTTTCTATGCGATAGGTTGGCCTCACCTCGGTAGCTCATTACATTGCACAGTAGTCACAATACATTGATATACCATATAAACTTTGTAACACTTATTGCTTAAAACTTCAATGATTCATAAAACCTCACTACATAGCCGGTGGGTCCCTCCTCCTTGCACTTCACAAATTTTAAGAGTTAACCTGCGGCTTATAACGAAAACTTAAGAATTGTGATGTGCACACATGTCCGGTCCACTTCTTCCCTACCATGCTCATCTCCTCCCACGGATCGCAATTCGCAATTTTAAAGCTTACACTTCAGCGCTTATAATAACTAAACGCTATGAATTTCGATGTGCACGCAATGCAGGCCCCACTTACCCTCATGTCCCCCTCCCCGGCGCTTATAAGCTAGCGCCAAGGGTTGCGAAAGTGCGCGAGATGCAATGCCACTTTGTAACTAAAAGCTACGAAATTTCAGGTCGGGTGAACGCATTTCTTATGTTTTGTGTGTATAACAATTCAAGTCGGGCCATTATGAAACTAGCTCCAAAAATAGAAGAAAAGAGAGATCAATGCCTTAGAAATCAACCTCTTTTGAGGGGAAACCTCAAATACATTACATAAATGAACAATTCTTGGATGATACAAATGACCAAAACCTCCTTCTATATATATGAATCCATGGGGCCACAATATAATCCTAGACGACACAACAATAGTAATGTAGGCACAATAATAATATTGGGGTTACGGGGGTACATGATAACAATAAAGGGTCCACACTAATAACAATAAGGGAATAAACTAGTAATATAGGGACCTAACATGCCCATTGTCCTTCAAAAAAGTGTTGTCCTCAATGCTTGAGTAGCTTTGAATGCTTAAGTATAAAATTCTCATCCTCCCATGTAGAATATGGGTGTGACAGGATTCTTCACTTGATGAGATACTATGAAATTGATACATTTACCGTAGGCTGTCGAGTTATTGTTTTAAAGTATTTGCTTTAGGTTCCAACATGATTTTTCCTTCCTCATTAAGAAAGGTTTTGGAAATATTGTTTGGTAAGGATAATTTTCACCTATAACCTTCTTTAAGCATGAAACATGGAAAATTGGATGCACTCGCAACAAAGCGAGGAAGCTCTAATTTGTATGCCATAGTACCGATCTTTTGCAACACCTTGTAGCCATAGTACTTTGGCAATAATTTATTATCCTTCTTAGCTTACTTGAGGGAAATTTGTTTGTATGGTTGTAGTAGTAAAAATACCAGTCTCCTATAAAACTTCTCTCATTGCGATGTTGATACGCATTGTTTCATTCAATTTTGTGCCAAATTTAAGTTATCCTTTAAGAGTTGGAGAACTTCTTGCTAATACTCGATGTGATATTCCACTAATTGAACCTTATAATTTCTCTTAAAGATGTTATGATGGATGGTGGATGATATCCATAAAGTGCCATAAATGGGGTCATTTTTATTGCGGTTTGGAAGGAAGTGTTTTACCACCATTCAACGAGAGGTAACCACTTGACCGTTGTGTTTGTTTATTAGATACACAAAACAATGAAGATGTCCTTCAAAAATTTATTCGCTATCTCGGTTGACCATTGGATTGAGGATGATAAGATGAGCTATGAGCTAATTGAGTACCCAAACAAGAAAATAACTTTGTCCAAAAATTTCGGTAAAATGGAGATCTCTCTTGTCACTCCTGATAATCTTTGGGTTTCCATGTAGCTTTTGAATTGTGTCCATAAATGTAGTAGCAATTGTACTTGCTTTAAATGGATGAGATAATGCACAAAGTGTGCATACTTGGTAATTCTATCAACTACCACCATGATGACACTCTTTCCTTCGGACTTAGGTAAGCATTTTGTGATAAAATCCTTTGGAAAATATCCTCCCAACGTTGACTTGGAATGGATAAGGTTGTAGAAGACTTGGGGTCTTAATTGTCTCAACTTTATTTTGCGGCAAACCAAACATTCCACCACAAACTTTTGAATATCGATTTAAGGCCATCCCAAAAAAAATTATTTCTTCACCCTGTGGTAAGTTTTAAAAAACCTAATTTTCCTCCTAACGGAGAAGTGTGAAATTCCAAAAGAATCTTTTGTTTTAGTTGGGAATTCTTTAAAAATATATAAGCAATCTTTGTACCATAAGGAATCATTTTTCCACCTAAATGTATCGGATGTACTAGGATCTAATTGCAACTTTTGAATGAGTGTCCACACTTCTTTGTCCTTCTTCCATTTCATCCCTTGCTTCGGTTATTGAATGCGGTTGGATAATAGAAACGACACAAAGCTATGCTTCCACCTCTTCATTATTTCTTGAGTGCATACATAAAATTTTTTTGTGGAGATTATTTCAAATTCATAACCCAAAATATTTGTGACCAATTTTTGTTGTACTTGTAAAGAAGATACTATTGTTCCAAAAAGTGTTTAAGACTATCATGATCAATTTTACTTAGAAATGTCTTCCATTCGTAAGGTTGCCATTTCTTTAGTACATGTAGTATTGCTCATTTCCTTCTCTTAAATAGCTTTACCTTAAATACTTTCCTATGATTGGATGACTTTCAAAAGCAATGGGTATTCCTTCTTACATTAAAACAACACCAATTCCATTTCTGAGGCATCATTTCACAATAAAAGTTTTTGTGAAGTACGGGTGTAGCTAAGACCGGTGTTAGGTACATTTCCTCTTTAAGATGTTCGAAGGCCTTAGTTGCTTCGAGTCCATGAAAATGCATCTTTCTTGATAATGTTGTTAGAAGTTCTGCTATTCTCCCATAATTCTTAACAAACTTGCGATAATACCACAAGTAACTTCAAGAAATTCTCCCAACTTCTTTATGGTTGTAAGGAATTTCCATTCCTTAATGGCTTTAATTTTGTTAGGGTCTACCTTAACACCCTCGTGAGGTCTGATATGACCCGGATATTCCACCTCTTATACTCCAAAGAAACATTTGGATGTTTTTTTTTGCATATAATTTTTCTCTGCAATATTTTGAGCACCATGTCAACATGTTTAACATGAGTCCTTCCAAGACTGTTGGAGATTATTATATCATCAAAAATACTAGCACACATTTTCTAAGGAACAATTTGAAAACGAATTCATCAACCCTTGAAATGTAGAAGGTGCATTGGTAAGGCCAAAAGGCATGACCAAAAATTCATAATGACCCTCATGAGTTCGAAATGTTGTTTTTTGGAATATCTTCGGTCTTCATTCTAATTTGATAATATCCTGAATGATCCAACTGGTAAAATAAATTTCTCCATGTAATTCATCCAATAATTCATCGATCGTAGGAATGGGAAATTTATATTTAATGGTGAGCTTATTGAGCTCCCTATAATCTGGACACATGCGCCATGATCCATCCTTCTTGTGCACCAATAATGTTTGGAGCGGAGAAAGAACTTTGACTAGGTTGAATTATACCGGCCTCTAACATTTATAACGATCATACGTTGATTTCACTCTTTTGGACATAAGGATATCTATAAGGCACGATGTTTGGAGGAACACTTCTGGAATAAAATGAATGGCATGGTCATGATAATGAATAGGTGGGAGTCCTTTGGGGTTCAAACACATGGAATGATTTTCAGAGACCTTTTGAATGTCTGCGAGAAATAGATGATTTTGATGTTGGAACTTCTAGTGAGCATAATGGCAATTACGCCTCATTTTTCTTTCTTCAAAATATTTTCCATGACATTAGATATTATTATCTTTCCCTACTTCACCGATACCCATTAATTCGACTTCCTTTCCTTCTGAAAAAAAATCAAGAAACGTTCTTGAAAATTAAAAGCTACCATCCCCAAAGATTGTAACCATTGTACTCTAAGTACGAACGCCAACACCTCCCATTAGAATGGAAAGCATTGGACAATTCAATACATATTCCCCCATGGTTAGCTTTATATTATGGAATTTTTTCTAGAGGAATTTATATTTCCTCCATTTGTAACCATCACTTGACATTCGAGGTCTTTGGGTATAGGAAACGATTCAATTCCTTGGCTACCTTACAATGAATAAAATTATGGGTACTACTAGAATCAATCGAAGACTAGTACCTTTTTCTTCTTGATATGTCCTTCTATCTTGAGAGTTTGAGGAGTGGTAATTCACGCAATGCATTACACAATATGGTCGGACTCATTTCTTCCTCTTCTAGGGTTATTTCTTGGTGTATATCCTCTTCTTTTGGATATTCTTGTTCATTTTCTTCTTCCTCTTCACAATCTATGTAAAATAATATCTTCCTTTTACTTATGACCTATAGTGTATTTGCTATCGCAATAGCAGCAAAGCCCTTTTTCTATTTTTCTTCCAATTTTTTTGGTGTCAACCTTGTAGGTTGTGGAAGTCTAAGAGTAGCAACACTTACACCTTTATATATGTGAGTGGTAGGCTTCCTTGTCGCCATAATTTTACATTCAATTTTTCTTTCCAACCTGAACGCATTTTCTAATGAATCAGGTTCCCAAACCCGAACTTCATGTTGGATGTTATCCTTTAAATTCCCTATGAAGACATCAATCCGATGTTCCTCGGGAATATCAGTTACTCTTATATTCAATTTTTGGAAGTCCTCAATGTGCTCCACCACTAAACCCTTTTGTTTGAGATTTATCAATTGGGTAAAGAATGTGTTGCTTTTTGTATCCTCATAATGTGCTATCATTTCCTCCATAAAAATTGACCAAGTGACAATTTTTACGGAAGAAAGCCATCTATACCATACAAATGTATTTTGTTCTAAATGTAAAGTTGCAATGCGTACCTTTTGTGTGTTTTGCACATTATTAAGATCAAAATATTGCTCCATTTGTAGTATCCATGTTACGGGATCCTTGACATCAAGCTTCCTCATATCCATCTTTGGAATATGGTGGTTCTTTCATCAACATTAGAGTTTATGAAATGACGATTAACATTTATTTTTTTTCTCATCATTAGTTTCCTCTCTTATCTTTTCGGTAGTAGGAAACATTTCTTGTATCAACTTTGTCAAACCTTCCATGTGTGCATTTAGATCATTCTTCATGTTTTCGATGTTGTATTTCATGTCATCCATCTTGGCTTCCATGCCGGCTTCCATGCCATCCATCTTAGCTTTCACGCCTTTCTTCAAACCATCCATCTTAACTTCCATGCCCTGCAAAACTTCCATTTCATTTTTTGTTTCTCTTTGCGAGAGCGAAATTTGGTGCACTTGCTCTTGTAATTTTGATATGTCATGTTGCAATTATTAATCTTAATGAGTCATAGTAGAGCCTTCTAAAAGAGCAGTGGGTGTTGAATTATTTTTTAAGGGAATTTTATAACCGAATACGATATCTATTCTACAATATTTCATGAAATCAATTCAAGCGATTTTTGTGATTTTTGAGGAGCTTGATATTGAAAGCTTGAATTATATACGGTATTTCAGATCTTCAATATCTAAAATTTGGCCTTGCGGTAGCCCTGCGAAGCTTCTTTAAATTTCCACGAGGTCTCACACGATTTGGATTCTTCAAGGTAAAGTTATGCCCAATCTCCCACAATGACCTAATTATGGATTGGTTCGGTAAGCGACCTTGTACGATGTGCCACGTATCAACTTTGTTTCCTCCTTTGGCTGCGAAATTGATCAGAGATGAAACTAAAATCTATGTAATTACGGTCACTTTTTTAAGGAATTCCAATCGATGCTCGGAGAGAGTTATGATGATTTACCCACGGTCGCCTCTTTGAGATGAAATTCGGGAGCACGAAAAATTCCTAACTTCCACGAGCCTATCTCCTAAAATATTGTGAATCAAGCTTTGAAAATTTTCCATGGTGTTCCTCGGGAATGTGGCTTTGCTCTATAAATATTTCGACTTTTTGAACCCTCATAGAAACAAATTGTTTGTGAAAATTCCACGATGAATTGTTTAGGTTAAATTTTGGAGCCTACACAAATCCCCTAACTTTCACGGATCATATCTCCAAAAATATTGCAAACCAAAATGCGAAATTTTCCCGACATTCCTCGGGATTTGATTTGGTCTACAAAAATTTCGACTTCTAAACCTTCATATAAAATAAGTTATAGCGAAAATTCCATGATGACCTATTTGGGAGGCAGGCGAAACCTAGAATCCAAGCTCTAATGCAAATGTTATAAAACCAACTCCAAAAATAGAAGAAAAGAGAGATCAACACCTTAGAAATCAACCTCTTCGAGCGGGGAAATTTCCAATACATTACATAAATGAAAAATTCTTGGATGATAAAAATGACCAAAACCTCCTTCTATATATAGGAGTCCATGGGACCACGATATAATCCTAGGCGACCTAACAATAATAATGTATGGGCATGATAATAGCAATATTGGGGTTACGGGGGTACCATGATAACAATAAGGGGGCTACATAATAACAATAAGGGAATAAAATAGTAATATAGGGACTTAACATGCCCATGGGGTTTATAGCTCTTTCATGAATAAATAGGCCAAAAGACCGGGGAAGGAGCAAAGGCTTTCCACCTCATCATGCCACCATCATCTTTAAATCCAGCCTACATTTCATTCCAACCCCTTTGCTGTCCTAACTTTATCCTTGCGGGGGGGGGGGCCCGAACGAATGGTTTTCAAGAAAGGTACGCCTTTATGTGTGTCACTCTCTCATGAATTCGCACCCCCCCTTCCTATTACCACTTACCACTTCGAGAGGGGTACGGAATGCCATTTTTTCTCCTTAGCCACTTTCCCTAAATAAGGCGGTATCGATTTGTAACAAAAGGGGGTAAGATCGGAAAGCGGTAGTGCCACCACTACGTTGGAATTTATCATCAGGTAAAGGCGGTTCGAATAACAAAGCCGGATGCTCGGAACCTCCATTGGTTGCCTCTTTGAAACCATCACAAATTCCTCCAAAGCTTCTTGTTTGATCTTCGAGGAGCCATTGACATTTGGATCTATGAGGATTTTCCCATAATTAATTCGAGAGGTGGTTGTTGTCGGTGATGTTTGAATCGGGCTTTTCCTTGATCACACTTATCTAATTTTAGTTTGTTGTTTGTAATTAATGAAGTTTTCCGGAGGATATTGTGAGCAGAGCTTGGTTATTTAGTTAAATACGCACAAATTCTCATTATCGGGGGTTGGACAATTAGACAACATTGAAGCTTGAATTGTAATAAGGTAAATGGAACTACAATTGTTTGAGTTGGGAATCAATAATAAGATACCATTCACATGATTCTTGAGCTATGTTAATGTGATGCAATGAATACGCAAGAAATTTGGATTTACACGGAATTTAGAGTTCACACTTGCTTTATAGTATTAAATATCGATTTTCATAGTCTTCAACGAAACCATAATATATTTAAACAGTGAACACAAACAAAATACTTGAATATAATAACAACGAGGAAATTATAGATTCAAACCCTTCTTTGGCCGAATATTACATTTTGCCAGTGGCCCTCTCACTCTCACCTTTACAACTCATCACATTGTCACACCATTCCTACTCTATGCTCTCTTTTTATTTTCTGTCCTATTCCATCCCTCTACATTCATATCCATCCTCACTCTAAACTCATGTTATACATAATTGTGGATTAATTTGAATCCATCATTTCCTCCACAAATAACTCAACCAAATCCTAAAATAGCTTTATCCCTCGTTTGAGCTCAACTAGAAGTTCTATTGAAGGAGTTCATAATCCTTAAGATATCTATACAACCCAACTCCACTCATATTCTCATTTATGAGAGAATGTTTATTGAGATTTTCCTCCTAATTTATTTAAAATGTACATAATTTTTATAATAAAAAAAACATCACCCCTAAATCACCCAAATAAATAGTAACAATTGAGTAGGATGTCACTGCATCATCATGGTGATTTTCTTGATCCTAAAAGAATTTGTATTAGTTTGTTGTGCTAAGTGTCCTTTCCAATTATTGTTCAACTTACTCATGGTGAAACACACACAAGGAGAAAGATAGGATAAGTGTGAGTTATATTATTATTCAACATAGATGTACATTTATATTACATTGGTGTGACCCTTGGATTCCCATTCCAAGTGGTCTCTTGTACTCCATTTGTCCATTCGCCTTCCCACACCTACTAGTTGAGGGATTAGGTGTCCAACATTCCCCCCTTAATCCAAAGGGGTATGTGTGAGTCCAAGAATAGATTTGTAATACAAATGCGCAAAGTATGCATGGCGGCACTTGGGGTTGAATCAACTCTGCGAAATGTTGGCATAAAGAGGTGGTTTAAGGATGACCACCAACACTCGAACGCTTAGTACGTTCCGGAACTCTTCCAAATATGGCAAGAAGGTGAGGGCTTCTGCTAGAGGAAGTGTCCCTCATATTTTGAAGAGGGAGACCTTTAACCTAGAAGAAGGAGGTCTACAAACTATGATGATTTAACGATGACCGACAACTCTAGAGAGTGCTTGATTCATTTCTCGGAACTCTAACATAACTAGCGAAGCTGAATTATTCGCCCAGAGGAAGTGCTCTAAATTCTTTGAAGAGGAAGAATATCAACCTCGCATAGATGGTTTAAGGTTTTCCACCAACGAAGGAATGCTCATGGGCATTTGTGTCTGCGGCTACAACTGCGAATGCGGAGATGACGGGTTGTGGCGCGACTCGCTTGAACTGTTGTGTCTGCGGCTACAACTTTGAATACGGAATGAGATATTATGGCTCGGGCTACTTGATGTAGCTTGACTTGTAGATGACCACCATTTTACCCATCGGTACGAGGTGAGATGATGGCGAAAGCTCAGCGCAGGTTTGCTCGATATTTCGAACAAGTTCGACCATGTGACTTAAACATCTTCTTGGCTATTGATGCCCATTTCCAAGAAAGCGATCCATCAAATATGAATCTTTTTTCTTGCGGGGAGGCTTGTTTAGAAGCATACGTGAAGAATGGGTGTCTTGAAACCACGGTTCTTGCATGGGTGAAGATCAAAACAATGATATTTCATACATATGGCCAACTCGATCATAGTGTTGGCGTTTTTCAATATATTATTCTTTGCTTTCTGGAAAGAGGAGCGAGGATACGGAACAAGCCGAAGGTGAGAAATCATGAACAAATGCGGCAATGCGAAATTTAATGGGATTGGAGTAGTGCGGAATATAAAAGGACAACTCCTTGTCATAACCAAGACTGTTTTGTGCTTGTTATGGACAAGCTCTTCCCAAGGTCTAATGATGGGCTTGGGAAGTGCGGTGTGAACATATGCATACGCATAAAAATCTATTTTATCTTGGGCATTGAATGTGAATCAGCAGTAGCATTATTGGCTTGTTGCTTATGGGAGTCTCTTTCAATTTTACGAACGGAAACATGTTCGGAGACAGTGACTCCACTATTGTAATTCTTCCTTAAGTTGCTGGTGATTCAGGCACCAAAAATTCTATTTGTTCTTGTACATTTTGCAAAAAGAGGTTTGAATGCTCTGTTAGAGTGTCTTTCTTGAAATTAGCTGTGCTTTCGGTAGTTGAAACGATTAGAGTTTAATAACTCTATTAAATTGTCAATTCCTACTTGTTTTCCAACAAATGATATGATAATAAAAAATACACCACTTGTACTCTCAATAGATTACCAAAGAGAGTAGAACAATCTTCCGGATACGATAAGTGAAAGTAAAGCCTTGGTCTCAACGAGAGAAATAGAAGCACCAACAAATTGTTTCAACTCAACACAAAATTTGGGGAAGGAATATAATGCATTTAGGTGTATGGCCCTAATAATGAGAAGAGCTTTTTCTATTAAGTCAAATAGAAATCACAACCGATAGAAAATTTCTGAGAAAAAGAACCAAAAATTAAAGCTTTCCTACTTGACATCGCTCACTCTTCTACTTTCAAACTATGTGCAATTTGCATCTTGTGGCTCGTGATCATGATAGAGATGAAGCGTACTTTTAACGAGCTATGAAACTTTATTCTTTCGATAGAAAAATCATTGGTAAATATGCACACTTTTTGTGTTTGGATCATGCTAATATTTCCTACTTAGAAGAAGCTTTTCTAGATTTTATTGCAACAAATCTTACAAGCTACTTTCCACCTTTAAATGCATTCACTGCACACTTTCTATGGAATACGGAGGTGCTTGAAACCTTAATTTAATTTTTTTTAAAACCCAATACGAATTTTGGATCGTAAATCTAGCGATATATCATCATCAAATTTTTTTGAATATAACAAAATAATATGAATAATACCACCCTCGAGTCATGCACAAACTTTTAACGATGGGAAACCCAATCATCTCACATTGCATATGGTCGAAAAGAAGCTTGTCATCGTGAGAGAAAAAATATTGCAGAAAGAAATAAAGAAGTGTGTTCTTTGCTTCCCGGTCAATCTACGATGTTCCATATGAGCAACAATATTAATATATTGATTCCAAAGATCGAGATAGCATGTGTAGAAGTCTAAACGCGTGGGAAGTCGAACCGGTGTCGGTGTTGTTGTGGGAGACACGTGGTATATAAGGTGGCTTTGTGAGAGGAAGCCCAGAAACCACCATTGGTACGGAATAACGTATATCACGCGAGGCTATGTATTGCGGGCCGACAGAGCCAAGGGTGCTGTAAATGTATACAAGTCACGATGGAGCAAACCGCACAAGGCCACGAGGAATTTGACTCCGAGGATGTGTGCCAAAAATCACCGCCGGTTGACACCCTTACTACGAGTCCTCCGGCTTCGAAGAAACTAGAAACCACGAGAAATATCGCTTCCTTAAACAACCCTTTAAAACATCATTCAAAGTTGGCCAACGAGCATTCTCTAAAGATTGGACTTTCGAGAAGCACGAAATCGCTAAGCAAAAACAAAATCAATTTTCAAAGCTGAGCCACTCGAGCCACAAGTTGCGAACTCACCAAAAAACCGGCGAGATCCGAGGGGGAAGCCCACTTCTCAAGGAGGCAAGATTATTGGTCTTAACGAGTGTGCATGGCGAGGCCGAGCTCATTTTCCTCATAGCAGCTTTATAGGCCATGAAATAAATCCAAGCGCCTTGATTGCAAGTTAGTTTCACATCGGGTTCACCAACACCATTTAACACATGTTCCGGCTTCATAACCGGCGTACAAGCTTTCAACAAGAGTCATTCATCACTTCAACATTTTTCAATGACTAGCCTTTGATTAACACATAACATTTAGGATTCAAAAACTCAATACACGAGGATTAATCACTCCAAAAATACGACATAGAGAATAATCTACTCTTCGGGGATCGATGCGAGGAGGGACAAAGGACAAATGAAAGAGCAAGTAATCAAAGACATATTTTCTATAAAGGAAGAGAGGAGTTACGGGAGGAGAGAGCTAAATGGGTTTGTTGCTCAACATTGATATGTCCTCAAGCTTTGCTTTCATTGAAACGTTTCCCGTAATTGATTTTGTGGCACAAATTTTGAAGGAAGTAGGCGGTGTGAAATAATGTGGAGGAGGGCGAAACGCGGAGACCATAGGAGAGCTACGGGCGAAGACTGCGAGCGAGAGGAGTCTAATTTGTATGAGACCAAAAGGCTGGCGTAGTCGTTGTTTATATGTTGTGGGAGGAGGTAGCGTACATAATATCTATGTGGATGCATTATTAGAGACGTTGTTGAGGCATTATTTGAACCTCTTACATAAAACGAGCTTTGACATAAAAATTAAAACAACGGCGCGATTTGGCCATGGAAGATAGATTTCCATCAATTAATGACCACGGTTTTCTTGATGGCTTCCCCTATTTACGCCGAGTGTGAAGAGACACAATTCCGTTTTTCTATTTGGAGAATGTAGACAACACATGGAATTCAATCGGCCACGAGAGATGAATGAGTCATTTCGGCGTGTGAATGCATAGAGCGTTGCAAACAAAATATTGTGTAGTAAGAAATAAACATGACAAATTTAACGAAGAAGGCATGACCGTCATGTAAATAGAAAAGACCACAAAACCGGTGGTTCAAACAACATGAGACGAAATTTGCCATCTAATACCATTTTAAACACACGCGTGGTGAAACACACACGAGGAGAACGATAGGATAAGTGTGAGTTATATTATTATTCCACCATAGATGTACATTGTATTCATATTGGTGTAACCTGATTCCCTATTCCCAAGTGGTCTCTTGGACTTAGTGCAAACTTGTCTTCCACACCTACCCGTTGAGGATTAGATGTCCAACAATTATAAAACATGTACATATTTGTCTCCATTTGTTGCTTAATTATTGAGAATTTAACCATGAAACATAGATGAAATTATGAGTTTTAAGCATGTAAATTAGTCTAAATAACCTTGAACAACGAGTGTATAACAAAAGAAATAAAACCACACATAAGTTTTACACGGTAGGCATGATGAAGCGGTTCACCCCTCCTAGGCTACATATGTTGGTCCAGCTCCCATTAGCATGTCCATTTTTTTGTTATGCTTTCATTGCAAATAATTGTGTTTACAAGACACCAATGGTTGTTTTCTCTTTTTGGTAACAAAATGCTCAAAATTAGTCTAGGTAGACTCTTGTTTCACCAGGTGGTCGAAAAATTGACCTGGCTAAGATTTTTCCCAATATACCCTAGAAAACCTCCCGCAAATGTGGAGAATTGCACTTAGCTGCGGTAAAAAATAGCATTTTTCATAAATTTATTGGAGCTCCCAAAAATCCACTAGCAACGCAAGCCGTCTACATTTAAATTTTTTTTTATTTAAGGGCGGGGTGGCCACATGGACCCCCTTAAACCTCACATTCATGTAAAATCTGGTATTTAAGACGTGGGCGGAACTTGGATTGGATAAGCGGGCTTGAAGAGCGTCAACTCGCCGAGTGTTAGCATGTGATTGCTTAATGTTTAACTATGTCTCCCGCGAAACCGTCGGATGGTTCTCTAGACGATGTTACAAAAAAAATGACGGTGTAATGATATGTCATGTGACCATAACATTTGGGGGTCCGCAGAACGGGTTGGGACCATGGCGGTCCCCCCGCCCCCCACTCGGCCCAAACTTGCAAACTTTAACACTGGGAGTTATCGACGCCCTATAGGGGTAAGCTTCACCCGGTAGCGAGAGTTGGTCGGAGACGTATGCACGCTTGGATGTCGGGGGGGGGTGGGAGCACGCTGAACCTGTAGAAAAAATTTCACCACTATACGAGGACACATGGTAGCCTCGGGACGCAGCCCGTGTCACCCAATCATTGGTTCTTCAAAATCAAACATATAACATCAACGAACCAAAATATGCCACGTGGCAAAACATCATTGGTCTAGAGAATGGAATATTACGAGAATATTTCCCTTTTTCCAATTGTACTTGCATGTTTATTTGGGCATCCTACATAACCTTGTCACAAAATTTTAGTCGTTTGGGAAATCGACCGAACGTGATATCTCCTCATACGACATCGTTTTTTCGAACGTTCTCGTGCGGGAATCGGAACAACAAGATCTACTGGTCACTCGGGTTTGGTACAATTTCGAGCATTTTCAATTTTAGGAAAAAATTCATGAACTCCTAATCACACCTCCCCATTGGGAATCACTGGACCCCAAAATACTTTGATTACTTCTTCGGTAGATGAGGTAAAGAACTCCCTCACCTTTCCAACTTCCATCCACTTTACCTTGTTTTTCTTCTGCCTTTGAGCCCAACTCGAAAGTGAGTCGACACTTCCCCTCTTAGATGCTCTTGTCCCTCCTGTCAAGAATGGTATCCTCCTTGAGCTCATCTAGAAATTACGGCAAGAAAAATATTCAATAGAAGGCGAGTTGAACATCACTCCCTTGATCATCGATCAAATGTAGCTCATACGGACGTAAATTTTCAACATTAACAACTAAATAAATTTTCATATATGAAGGCAAGTCAAGTTGAAATGCATTGTTACCAACTTTCCTTATGATCTTGAATGGACCATAGTGAATGGGCTTGATCTTTTTACCTTCTCCTTTCATCCTTTCTTTGTATATTGCAACCATACCTCATCTTCTTCTTGAAACTTGTGTTCAACTCTATATTTGTCATGCCTCTCCTTGTATTTTCTTTGACTCTTCAAGTTGTCCTTGAAATTGTTGATGAATAATATAAATTTTCTCAATGAACTTTCGAGCCTTGTCGATATCGGTATTCCCATCAGTTACGACATCCTTCTCAAAGATGAAGTCTAATGGCGATTTCGGAAAATACTCAAATCATGCTTCAAAAGGTGAAGTATTTTTAGAAAGGGGGTACTTTACCCGAGTTGTAAGAGTGTTGAATGTAATTCGATTGTTCATCCCACAATTTTGGATATTTGTTGCAATATCACTCTCGATAGATGCACGATGGTTTTGTTCATCACCTTGGTTTTAGCCATGAGTTTTCGGATGAAAAGCAATACTCTTTTTCAACTTCATGTCTATCATTTTCCAAAGATTTGACCAAAAATTCCCAATGAACCTGGACTCCCTATCACTAACAATAGAAGTTAGCGATCCATAATGAACCCATACATGTTGAAAATAAAGTTCAACGGTTTATTCGACGATTATGGTTTTCTTGTGGCATAAGTATACACATTTTATTGAATCTATCCCAAACTACATAAATATAATCATGATGTTTTCTTGACATAGGTAGACCTCCAAAAAAGTCCATGTAGACACTCTCATGGCCTTGATGGTACCGAAGTAGTGCGTACAACGCAAGCTTCCTATTGCTAGGCTTGCTTGTTGCCACGCATAGAACAACCTCTTATAAAATGTGACACACTATTTATCATGCGAGGCCAATAGCGATACCTCTTGTAGATGCGCCATACATTTCTTACCCCAAAGTGTCCAGCAATAAGAGACAAATGAGCCTGCTCTCATTACACTTAGCCTCTCTCATACCATAGTGTCCTAAATGTTGCCCGAATGAAATAACAAATTTTTATGCATGTGATAATCATTTTCTTCAACTTGATTCCCTTCACTCAAACTAGCATACACATCTTGAAAATCAATATCATGTGCATATTGTTCTATGTAAGTCATGTACAATAGAATCATTTTTAAGTAAAGTAGCACTTATGATTGGCCTTGAAAGCGTATCAACAAAATTTATTGAAAATGCTTTCTTGTACCTTATAACTAAGTGAAACATTGAAGAAATCCCATCCACACGAAATTTCATGATTCTTTTTGCCAATTTTGTTTGTATTTTGCAAGAAATCTTGTAATGGTTGGTGATCAGTATGTATAATCATATCTTTACCCATCGAAGTGAGTGTTTCCACTTCTTGACACTTTGTACCAACACATACAACTCTTTGTCATATGTAGGATAATTAGTTGCAACACCATTGAATGTGAATGAAAAGCGATAGGCTTACCATCACTGCCACAAAATTCTTGCGCCCATGGCATAATCACTAGCATCGGTTGTATCTCGAATGGTTGTCTAAAATTTGGTAATGCAAGAGATGGAGCTGAAATGATATTGTATTTTAAAGCTTAAAATCTTGTCATTTGCCTCCCCATTGGAAGCCTTTCTTGACACTTGTCACGCATGCATAGGAGGCTGCTATAGGGCAAATAGCGATAAATTTCTCAATGCGAGTTGCGCCTAAGAAACTTCTTACCTCGGTTCTTGTTTTGGTGGGAAAATTCAAAATGGCTTCCACTTTAGAAGGATCATTCTCAACTCGTCTCCTCCTCTGATGTGTTGTGTAACTTGACTCCAAAAATAGAAGAAAGAATATAGAACGCCTTAGAAATAAGCACTTCGAGGGGGCAACCTCCAATCATTACATAAATGAACAATTTTTGGATGATACAATTTACAAAACCTCCTTTCTATATATAGGAGTCCATGGGGCCATAATGTAATCCTAGTGGAATGCAATCATAATCCTAGCCAACCTAACAATAATAATTTAAGGGCACAATAATAACAAAATGGGGGTTACAAGGGTACAATAATAACAATAAGGGGGTTACACTAACAATAATAAGGGACTATACTAGTAATATGGGGACCTAACATGCCCCTCTCCTTCAAAAACGATGTTGTCCTCAACGCTTGAGTATGCAGGTGTTTTTGTATAAAATTCTCATCCTCCCATGTAGAATCTTCGGTGGGTAAGTTCTTCCACTTGATGAGATATTCTGAAATTGATCGATTTCGGGAAGTTGTCAAGTTCTTGTTTCGAAAGCTTCCCGGTTCCAATATGATTTTTCCTTTCTCATCGAAGTTACGGCAATATTGTTTGAGAGCTGGAATAACTTCACCTATAACCTTCTTTAAGCACGAAACATGGAAAAGCGGATGCTTCTCGCGAAGAAGCGAGGAAGCTCCAATTTGTATGACATAGTACCAATCTTTTGCAACACCTTGTAAGGACCATAGTACTGGCGATAATTTATTATCCTTCTTAGCTTGCTTGAGGGACATTTGTTTATATGGTTGTATCACAGTAAAAATACCCAATCTCCTACATCAAAACTTCTCTCGGCTGCGGTGTTGATATGCTGTTGTTTCATTCGATTTTGTGCCAAATTCGGGTTATCCTTTAAGAGTTGGAGAACTTCTTGCGTGCTCGATGTGATCTTCCAACTGCTTGAACCTTCGAATTTTCCCTTAAAGATGATGTAATCAATGGTGGATGATATCCATAAAGTGCCATAAAGGGGGTCATTTTCTTCAGAGTATGGAAGGAAGTGTTATACCACCATTCGGCGAGATGTAACCACTTGACCCATTGTGTTTGTTTATCGGATACAAAACAACGAATATATCCTTCCAAACATTTATTTACTATCTGCGATTTTGACCATCGAGATTGAGGATGATAAGATGAGCTATGAGCTAATTGAGTACCCAAACAAGAAAATAACTCCGTCCAAAAATTTCCCGTAAAAATGGGATCTCTGTCGAAAGCTCCTGATAACCCTTGGGCTTCCATGTAGCTTTTGAATTAAGTCACAAATGTAGTAGCAGTTTGTACTTGCTTTAAATGGATGAGATAATGCACAAAAGTGTGCATACTTGGTAAGTCTATCAACTACCACCATGATGACATTCTTGCCTTCGGACTTGATAGGCTTGTGATAAAATCCTTGGAAATCTCCTCCCAACGTTGACTTGGAATGGATAAAGGTTGTAGAAGTCTCGGGGTCTTAATTGTCTCCACTTTATTGTTGGCAAACCAAACATTCCGCCACAAACTTTTGAATATTAGATTTAAGGCCATCTAAAAAAAACTTTCTTCACCCTGGTAAGTTTTAAAAATCTGAGAGTGTCCTCCTAAAGGAGAAGTGTGCAATTCGAAGAATCTTTTGTTTTAGTTGGGAATTATTACAAAGATATAAGTGATCTTTGTACCATAAGGAATCATTTTTCCAACTAAATGTATCGGATGTACTAGGATCTTGCTGCAACTTTTGAATGAGTGTCCATACATCTTTGTCCTTCTTCCATTCATCTCTTGCTTCGGTTATCCAATACGGATTTGGATAATAGAAATGGCACAAAGCAATGCTTCCACCTCTTCATTCTTTCTTGAGGTGCATCTGCAACAACATTAAGCTTTCCCTTTTTGTAGATTGTTTCAAAGTCATAACCCAACATCTTTGTGACCCATTTTCTTTGCTCTTCGAAGATAGTCTTTGTTCCAAAAGTGTTTAAGACTATCATGATCAATTTTACCTTGCGGTGTCTTCCCATTAGGTAAGTTCGCCATTTCTTTAGTGCATGCGGTATTGCTAACATTTCCTTCTCATAAATAGGTTTATGTAAATAATTTCCCTTTGATTGGACAACTTTCAAAAGCAATGGGTCTTCCTTCTGCGTAAAAGCGCACCAATTCCATTTCCTGAGGCATCACATTCCACAGTAAAGGTTTTGTGAAGTCGGCGTAGCCAGACCGGTGCTAGGCACATTGCCTCTTTAAGATGTTGAAAGGCCTTAGTTTCTTCGAGGTCACGAAAGTAAAATGTAACCAATAATGTTGTTAAGTCTTGCTATTCTCCCATAATTCCTAACAAACTTGCGATAATAGTCATTAACAGAAATCCTCGCAACTTCTTTCTTGTCTTGGGAATTTCCATTCCTTAATGGCTTTAATTTTGTTAGGGTCTACTTTCACACCCTCATAGATATCTACTACTTGACTAGATATTCCACCTCTTGTACTCCAAAGAAACATTTGGATGTTTTTGCATAAATGTTCTCTTGCAACGGTTTGAGCACCATTTTGTCAACATGTTCAACATGATCCTTCCAAGATTTTATTTGTAGATTAGTATATCATCAAAAAATACTAGCACAAATTTTTCAAGGAAGGGTTTTGAGAAATGAATTCATCAACCCTTGAAATGTAGAAGGTGCATTGGTAAGGCCAAAAGGCATGAACAAGAATTCATAATGACCCTCATGAGTTCGAAATGTTGTTTTTGGAATATCTTGAGTCTTCATTCTAATTTGATGATATCCTGAATAGAAGATCCAACTTGGTAAACTCTAAATTGCTCCATGTAATTCATCCAATGATGCCATCAATCACAGGAATGGGAAATTTATCTTTAATGGTGAGCTTATTAAGCTCCCTATAATCCGGACACATTCGCCATGATCCATCCTTCTTGTGTACCAATACTACGGGGAGCGAGAGAAAGAACTTTGACTAGGTTGGAATTATACGCCTCTAACATTTAACATAATCATACGTTCAATTTCGCTCTTTTGGAAGTAAGGATATCTATAAGGCCTGATGTTTGGAGTAACACTTCTACGGAATCAAATGAATAGCATGATCATGATCACGAATAGGTGGGAGTCCTTTGGGAGTTTCAAACACCTTGGAATGATTGTCCAAGACTTGTTGGAGATGCACGCAAAAATAGATGATTTTTATGTCGGAACTTCTAGTGAGCATAATTGTGCAATTACGCCTCGTTGTTCTTTCCTTTAGAAGCTTTAGTCTGTAGCATTCGAGCTTATTATCCTTCTCGGCTTCCTTCAATACCCGTAATTGACTTCCTTTCCTTACGAAAAAAAAATTTCAAGCAAAGTTCTTGAGAATTAAAAGCTACCGTCTAAAAGATTGTAACCATTGTACTCATAATACAACATCGGCACCTCCCATGGGAATGGGAAAGCATTGGACTAGTCAAAACATATTCCCCCATGGTTAGCTTGATATTATGGCATTTTCCCGAGCAATTTATAGTTCCTCCATTTGCAACCATCACTTGACATTGTTTGGTGTTGGGTATAGAGCTCAATTAGTCCTTGGCTTTACCTTACAATGAATAAAATTATGGGTGCTACTTTGAATCAATCAACACTATTACCTTTATCTTCTTGATTTGTCCTTTTATCTCCTTTGAGATTTTGAGGAGTAGTAATTCACCGCGGTCTGATACATGATATGGTCGGATTCATTTCTTCCTCTTAAGGGGTGGTTCACCAGGTGTATATCCTCTTCTTGTTCATTTTCTTCTTCCTCTTCACAATCTATGTCCATCATTTCTTCTCGGCACACTTATGACCTTTAGTGTATTTGCTATCACAAACGCCTTAAAGCCCTTTTGCTCTTTTTTCTTCCAATTGTTGTGGTGTCGACCTTGTAGGTTGTGGAAATCTGAGCGTAGCCACACTTCCTTCTTTATAGAATTGAGTGGTAGGCTTCCTTGTTGCCATAATTTTACATTCAACTTTTCTTACTTAACTGATGCCTTCTCCAATGAATGGAAGTTCTGGAAGCACTCGAACTTCATGTTGAATGTGCTCCTTTAAAAGTGCACATGAAGGGAATCAATCCTTGTGTTCTACTCTGAATATGATTCCCTTATATTCAATTTTTGAAGTCCTCGATATGCCCCACTAAACCCTTTTGCTTAGAAGATTTATCAGTGCATTTAAAGAAGGTGTTCTCTTTTGTATCCTCATAATGCGCTATCATTTTCTCTAGTAAAAATTGACAAGTGACAATTTTTTTATGGGAGTAAACCATCGATACCATACAAATGTATTTTGTTCTAAATGCAAAGTTGCAATGGGCCCTTTTGTGTGTTTTGCACATTATGGAGATCAAAATATTGCTCCACTCTATGTATCATATTCTGGGATCTTTCCATCAAACTTATCATATCCATTTTGGAATATGAGTGGGTTCATCCACTTCTTGTTCGAGTTTGTAAATCACGATTAACATTTATTTTGTTCTCCATCATGAGGTTCTTCTCACATATTTTTCTCCATTGGGAAACATTTCTTGTATCGAAGCTTTGTCAAATCTTCTGATGTTTGATTTTAGAATCATCCATCTTAGCTTCCATGCAGCTTCCATTCCATCCATATTAGCTTCACCATCCATCTTAGCTTCCATGTATAACTGAGCGCGTCATATTCACTTCCACTCCATCCATCTTAGCTTCATGCCTTTCTTAGACAATCCATCTTCACTTCCTTTCTTCAAAACTTCCATTTCATTTTTTTTGTTGTTGCTCTTTAAGGGAAGTGAAATTGTTGCACTTGCTCTTGTAATTTTGATGGATGTGTTGCAATTCTTCATCTTCATGAGTCATGGTAGAGCCTTCACAAAAAAGGCTTAATGGGTGTTGAATTCTTTTTAGGTACCGTTTTTAGGGGGGGGGTCAATGATGATGCCTATTCTACAATATTCCCACCGGAATCAATTCAACTTGATTATTAAACAGACTTATGCAATTAGGAAAAAAATACCTTTACTTGCTTTGGGGAACTCGATATTGAAATTGAATTATCTCTGTAATTGAAAATCTTCAATATCTGAAATTCAGCCTTGTACAGTAGCCCTGTGACTTATTTCAAATGCCCCGTGTACGATCTAATTGGATTCCCCAAGACAAAGTTGTGTCGATCTCCCACAATACAACTGGTACGAATTTGGTTCGGTCGATCAAACTTGTAAGGACATTTCTTCCCGTGTCAACATTTGTCCTTTGTCTCTGAAATTGATAGCAGCATACGATCTGTTTAATTTCAACCACTTTTTACGACACACTCAAATCCTATGAGAGAAGTTGTTAGACTTTTTACGATCACCTCTTTGGATAATTTGGGATCTGAAAAAGCACTGCCTTTTGATCATATCTCCAAAAAATATTGCAGACAAGCTCTGAAAATTTTTGTGACTTTCCACCGAGTTTCAACCTTTCATGTGAATTTCAGATTCTGTGTGTCAGAAAAACTTTGTAACGAAAATGCCACGATGACCTATTTAGGAGCTTGAAAAAAGACCTAACTTCCCTGAATGATATCTCCGAAAATATTGTGAACTGACTCTGAAGTTTTTAGAAAATATTTTCCTCCAGATTTCAGCTTCGCACCCTAAAAATTTCAGCTTAAAACCGTAGAAAAACGTTATAGTGAAAATTCCACGATAGGCACATTTTGGGCGAAACCTAAATCAAGCTACGTGCAAATGTTGTGTGAAACAAAAATAGAAGAAAAAGAGAGATAAACGCCTTAGAAATAGCCACTTGGAAGGCTTCCAATACATTACATAAATGAACAATTCTTGGATGATACAATTTACAAAAAAACCTAAACTTTACCTTAACAGGATCCATGGGGCCATAATGTAATCCTGGTGGGCCACAATATGAAATCCTAGCGAGGCTAACAATAATAATTTAAGGGCACAATAATAACCAGTAAAGGTTAAAAATTCAATAATAAAAATGAGGGGTTACACTAACAATAACTAAGGGACTATACTAGTAATAGGGACCTAACTTACAATGTCATCCCAAATAAACCAAATGAAATCTTCAGAATTCACACTTAGACATCTATAAGAAATAATTTCTCTTTCTTTAAACATCGAAGCACCTAATTCACATGCATGACAGCATGTATTTCTTCTCATATTTTTCTGAAAATAAATATATCATCTAAATACACAATCACACAAAGTCATCGAAATAGGACGCAAAACATTATCCATAACACGCATGAAAATTTTTTAGTGCATTACCTGAGCAAATGGCGTAACCAAAAGCACTAAAGAGTCCTTGTTTGGTTTTGAATGCGATCTTCCATATATCACTTTATGCAATTCTTACTTAAAACAATATCCACTTACAATAAATATAACTTGGTAGAAAAAACTTTTGCTTCTTTAGAACAGTCAAGAAAATAATCTGTATCCTTGAAATTGGGTATCGATTCTTCTCTTGTTATCTTATTTAAAAAGCTCACGAAGTCTACACACATGCGCCAAGTCCAATCTTTCTTGGAATGAAGACTATGGGTGAACCGCATGGAAAGAGTGTGAATGTATAGGTCCTTGTCTAACATGTCCGTTATTTTTTCTTTATTTCAAAATTCTCCATTATAGACATGCAATACATGCCAATTTTGGAATACAATCTTTATGTTGAATCTCCCTTTTGGAGGGGAAATCTTTTGGCTCCTAGAAACATATTATGATGTGCATCAACTACCTCATATAAATACGATTTCAACTTAGGATCACAATCCTCAAATGATTCATGATTAACATCAACTTGAGGATTAATCATTAGAAGAATAAAAATTCTTACTTGAATTTGACCTCTTTACTGTGCGTGACATTTACCATAGCAATATTTGTCTTATTGAGATGTGCTATTTCAATGTACTCCTTGCCATATTTGAATGGTATTTGTTCTCATGGCGATGGAATATCACTTTCCTGTCATACAAGTAAGGATTGCCCAACAAAATACCTGTAATATCAAGTGGAACCACATCTAATTCAAGCTGTGTCAACAAAAAGTGCGATTGTTGTAAACCACAATATGCACTTATTTGAAACCCCATAAATTTGCATCCTTACAAATCCAACCATCTGGATATGGTTTTGGATTTTTGAATGGTATAAAGATTAAGTTTCTTGACCAAGTATTCAGAGATTTAAGTTTTCTTGTGCGAGAATTTGCTGAATAAAGAAGATTTATCCTGGGGCTATCCACGATCACATATCAATTCAAATTCATATGCAACACATAATCTTTTCCACTGAGATCATCACACATGCGGAAATAAAACAAGCGGTATGCGATCAGGTCATCAAAATATCACACACATTACACGAGTATATATGGGGAAAGCTTATAGTTGAAACCCCCGCGACTATTGTGTATATTACAATGGAGAAAACATGTCACAAACTCGGTACAATACTCCTCACAGTGCTAGGTACTATCTCATGAAGTTACACACAAACTAGCTTGGTTTTGAACAAGTCACGGGTTCAAAACACATCCACTAATTACTGCCTCTATTGCGCAATCAAGGCTGGTCCTAATGAGAGATCCAAGGTTCGAATCTCCTTGGCTTGGCAGTACATGATACATCATGGGCAATTCCTCCAAGTGTGGTGCAAATCTCATGCCTGGCTTGATAGCTATCTCCACCCTTTCATCTACCTCTTTCAACGGTCTCCTTTGAACTATCCATGCCTTGTAGTGGTAGAGTGTGTTCTTGAGTTGAATAATGAGTTACTAATTAGTGAATTAAATAATATTTAATTCACTCCACTCATTACTAGTTGATTAGCTAGTTAAACTAATCTCAACTAGTTCAACTAAGTTAAGCCAAGACACAACTCCACCAACTATCTCATCAACTCCACCAAACTTTTGCCTTTGAAGTCCTAACTAAAGTCAATATGCATGAGCTCACCCGGACCCCTAGGAATAGGCATAGTTTCTACGGCATCGGTCGCAGGGCCCATACGTGGCTGTTAGAAGTGCTCAGAAGTAAAGGCGAGTTTTAGAGTCCGAATATTATTAAGGGTAAATAATATTTGACTTCCCCTATTTTAAGATAGGCGGTCAAAAATAGACTTCGACCTATATGTCTAAAAATAGAGGTCCAATGACACCAACATGACCAATACTCCAAGAATAACATACGCAACCCTACGGACCATTCTCCATATGTCTAAAAATAGACTTTGCGCCAAAATTTTCCTGTGGGCCCACTTAGTGAAGCGACTTCATTTCACTAAGCTCCATCATCTTAGTGCATTTTCAACACTCCCTCTACGTAGGAATGTAAGGTTATCTGCAACTATCACCGCCTGCTGTGGAATTTGAACTTGCTCCTGGTGAGTGCCTTCGTCAAGATGTCGGCATCACGATCCTCGGTGGGAACATATGAAAGCATCATGATTCTCCACTTGAACACAATCTACGATATGATGGTACACGATGTCGATGTGTTTGGATCATCATGAAATCTTTTTGGATTAGCCGAGAGTTTTAGTGCAACTGCGGTTATCACGATGTTGTTAAATCCTTAGGCTCAAATGCCAGCCCGAACAATCCAACGAGGATCTTCCTCATCCAAATAGCCTCGCATGCAACCAAGCTTGTTGCCATGTACCTGAAGCCTCTCGCCGGGCGAGTGCCACGGATCTGCTTCTCTTGTACCGGGAAACTATTTGTCGACCCAATGCGAAAACTCCTCCAAATGTGCTCTTCGGATTCGTTGGGCTCCTGCCCAATACGCATCGGTGAAGCAGAGACTTCTCTCCATCCTCATGCGTACCCTAGACCATATAGATGTGCCACTAAGATAATGCAATACATACTTGCCTGCCTTCCAAAAGAGCTTGGTAGGCTTAGCTATTTGAGCCTCAAAATTGTGCTTTCTTTCACCTCATTTTTACCTCATTTCCCTTGTCCATTGCTATACAGATCAATTTGATCAATGAATATAGTTAAAATTACTTCTAGAATGATTTACATGACTGACTTGCTAAGTTTTGTGATTTTTGCCATTGTAAAGCATTTTGACCGGAACTAGCTGCAGAATGCAGACATTCCGTAGCTAACCGGTGATTCTGCAGCTTCCTTCACATTTGAGTATGTTCCAAGTGGCCTCTCAAGGAAAACCGCATATGGGCATAATCCACGTCATGTCTACATGGTTCGTTGCTCATCATGGAGGAAGAAATGAATTCTGGGTATGGTTTTGGAACGTGGGAACACATTTAGTAAAGCAGACTTCTATTAGGACTGTCTCAGTCTAGATGTCTTTTTCCTCTTCACGCAGCCACTTCAAGAGTCCTAATGTGATTCCGATAAGGAAAGACAGTGTTCCTGAATTGTTGCAAGTCTTGTTATGTGCATTTGCTTTATAAACACTTGGGAAACCGAGAGTTATGTTAGATTTGATATTAGATTTTATGCTAGATTTTGTTTAGACTCTGTGCTACATTTCTGAAGACGCAGAGTGTTATGTTCAAGTTATTTCATCTTTAATGAAGCAAACAGTGTTGTTGTGAAGGCGTTGATTTAATTTGGATTTGAATTCCGTCAGGTGGTAGAGGGCCCCTGCCTCTTGCACGGATTTATTTTGCGTAAATTAGATAAGTATTCTAGCTGCCTTTACGTTTTTAGAGTTGAATTTATAGTTGTTTTAATTAACTACTGTAGTCATCTTCATTCTAACTCTTCCACAAGAAGAAGCTCTTCCAAAAGATTATAATGATGAATGGAAAATGGCTATAGTACTGTAGGATTTGAAGTTGAATTTATAGTTGTTTTAATTAGCTACTGTAGTTATACTCATTCTAATTCTTCCACAAGAAGAAGCTCTTCCAACAGATTATAATGATGAATGGGAAATGGCTATAGTACTGTAGGATTTAGTTGTAATTTTTTTTGTTCACTATCACAGTTACACTTGTTCTAATCACTCTTCCACAAGAAGAAACTCTTCCAAGAAATTCTTAAGAAGTTCAAGACATGACCGTGATAATGAATGACTTAGTTGTGTGTTTGTACTAAGTATCATCTCTGTTCTTGCTCTTAAATGCTTGCCCAAGACATCATAATGACGAGTAGGATATGGATATGATATCTTAGTTTTTCATTTGCTTTCAGTCCTTTATGTTTGCATTTGCACTCAATTACACAGTCAGAATTGTTCTAGCTCTTCCAAAAGAAGGAATTATTCCAAAATATCAAGAATGATGGACAAACATATTGTGTAATTTCATAGAATAATGCATGATAGCATAGTTAGGATGCTTCGGAGTTTCATTGCACTTAATTCATGATTCAGTTATTTTATTTTGGGTTTGATAATGACTTGTAGTTTGGCATTGTTTTAGATTAGTGGCATCTTAAGTTCATTCTTAGATTAACTCATTGCACTTGCACTCCACATCCAGATTGTCATCCACTGCACATTAGATTAACTTCAGTTGTTAGGATTAACAAAACAGCCTTCATTATTCACAAACCTCTTCTTGTTCTAAAATCCATAATTGATCTATAACCATATGAACATAAGACAACATCATTTTAAGGCCTGAAGTACCTCTGCAATTTCCTCATCATTTCATAAACATAGCTCTCCCTCAAAAGACTACTTTGAAAAAGAAATCAATAACTCTTGAGTAAAGGTTTTGTGACATTCAATTAAATTGCAGAATAGAACTAGGAACTAGTCTTAGAATAGAAGATCTTAGAATGGTATCAATGTTTTTCCTCCAAATCTATTTCAAATCTCTAATTAAGGACAAAAATGTTGCATCATTGTAAGATTAGTTGTTTAACTGTTTAGTTAGAGGATTTGCATACTTAGTGATCATTTCTCAAGTTTAGTTTGTGTTTTGAATCATTTGTTTGAAAGTCATTATCAAGCTTTGCTTTTATTTAGTCATAGTTTAGATTCAGCTTCAGTGTTTCCAATTGCATTTGCCATTTGTTATCCATAAATTAGGTTTAACTCTGTTTTTAATCATCAGCTCATTTCCATCAACTTTCTAGGCATTTTCCTTGTGAACATAAAAACCACCAAAAGACCAAAAACATCATAAATCACCACAAAAGACCAAAAACATCATAAAACACTACACACAACGCATTAGGAAACAAACACCTAGGTACATACAGTACATTTCACTTCAGCAGTTTACAAATCCTGGTTGACAATTAAATGAGCTCAGTTTAGGAGACTAGATTGAGACCAAACATTTTGGCGCCGTTGCCGGGGAAGTGAAAACTAGGTAACCTTTGTTTCTTAGCATCCAAAAAAAATTTATGCGTAGGGAGAGAGATTCAAGGGGAAGATTTATAAGCAGCAGAGGCAGAAGTTTGATTTCTAGAACACCACTTGTTTCATCTAGATCCAGAGCTAGTACACCTTCAACTCAAACCCATATTCCATCCTCTTCTGATCCTGGACTTCTAGAAAATCTAAGGTCAACTATTCCATTAGAGAAAACTTCCACTTCATCCACTGAACCTGCCATAGAAGAAGATTTAAAAACTCCTGTTAGGAACACAAACCTTTCTACTTCCACAGGAGAGTCAACCATGGTAGAAGAAGGAGGGGGAGGAGTTTTTAATGGAGAACACACATTATTTGGAGGTAGAGGTAGAGGTAGAGGAGAAGGAGGAAGAGGAGAAGGAGGTAGAGGTGCAGATGGAGGAATAGGTAGAATAGGAAGCTCTTTTGGGTTCCCTATACTTGATGAAGAAACCAATACAACCATGAAAAACATTTCACCCTCTGTCCTTCCAAACTTCTATGGACTTAAAACTGAAGATCCTAAAACTTTCTTATTCGAATTTGAAGTGCTGTGTAGGACTTATGACTACCTACAAGATGCTCAAAAATTGAAATTATTTCCTTCAACTCTGAAGGGAGCAGCATTGAAGTGGTTTATGAGTCTAATCAGTAGCTCTATTAGAACATGGGAAGACATGAAACAAGCATTTCTAGAGAGATACTTGGATTATTGTATGTCGGTTAATCATAAGGAAGAAGTGTTCAAGATGTTACAAAAAGAAGATGAAAATTTGGAAGATTTGTTGGAAAGATTTCATTACAACATCAAAAGGGCAAAAATGGAAAATCTAGATCAAGACACCTTAAAAGCTCTTTTGTTGAAAACAATTAGAGATGAATGGTTGGATATTCTTAACATGATGGGAAAAGGGGATATATCACAACTTACATTACCTGAAATATCGGAGTTATGTATTAACCTTTCAAGAGGGAAATCTAAAACTGTCAAAGGTCCAAGAGATTCCGCTCTTGCAAGGGCAAGTAAATCTGCTTTTGGGACAGTAAGTAGATCAAAAATTGGACACATGCTTGATGATTTTAAGTCTGACATCTTAGGGAGTCTTAGTGAACAAATAGACACCCTCAAGATACAAAACAAGCAAAAGGCTGAATCTGATGCCTTGGCAATCTTTTGTCCCAAATGTAGAAAGAAACATGCCTTAAGAGAGTGTCCTTTAGATGTAAAATTTGTAGAGACCTGTGTCATTTGTTCTGAAAAACATGAGACCAAGAATTGTCCTTCTCTTCCTGGTCTCAAAGCTGTCTTTCAGGAAGAAACTCCTACAGATTCCACAGAGTCTCTTAACTTTGTATCTAGAAGACCTTGGCAGGGACCTCAGACACAAGGATTCCATGATCAAATGTATAATCAACCTCCACCTTGGAATTCTTGGCAGCAACCTTGGCCCCAATTTCAAAATCAATCTCAATCTTGGGCACAAGGAACACAAAGTCCCTATGGAAGATACTCTCCATACTATCAGTATCTACCATCCTATCCACCATATCCACATTTTTATCCTCAAAATCCTCAACAAAATTTTCCTCAAAATCTTCAACAAAATTTTCAACAAAATCCTCAACAACATCATCCGAACCAATCTCATCAAAATCAACCACTTCCATTACCATTCCCTCAAAAATCCAATAAATTGCCAGCTCAGCCCATACCAAACCCCAATAATAAAAACCCTCAGAATACATACATGATAGAAGGTCAACAATTTCCAACTTATCTAATTACTCCTCTAGACCTTAGTGATGTTCAACTTAGGTCTGGAAGGATACTTGAGAAGAGGAAACCTTCTGTGATCATACAGGAACAAGATAATTCTGAGGAAGACTCCCTACAGGTTAATAAAAGTCTTGAGGAAGGAACATCCTTTCAAGGCCAAAACATTGAAAAACTAAAACAAAAAGATTCAATAAATCCAACTCCAGTATTAGAGCAACCATCCACATCTACTTCTATACCTCCCTTTCCGGAAAGACTACAAATTGATAAAGGTGTAGAAAAACAAATAATGGTGCCTAATTATGATTTCTTAGATGAATTGAGAAATGTTTTCATTAAAATTCCATTATTGCAAGCCATCAAGGAAATCCCAATTTTAGCCAAAACAATAAAGGAGTTGAGTATGAAGACAACAAGAAAAATAATAAGAGAAACCAAGAAAATTCAACTGGTAGGACAAATAGCAGACATTATGATGGGCAAGATTGCTATTCCAAAGTATCTTGACCCAGGAAATCCAGCTGTCAAAATTCACATCAACGGAATTGAAATTCAAAACACACTCATTGATTTAGGAGCAGCAATAAACATCATGAGTAGACAAATCATGGACAAACTGAAACTTCCTAATCTTCTCTTTACACCCACACTGTTACAATTAGCAGATAGATCTGTGATCAAACCAGATGGGGTAATAGAAGACATTCCAGTGTCCCTAGATTCTTGGGAATACCCTGTGGATTTCATGATCCTAACTCCCAAGAATAATCTAGGAGGCCATCATGTTATATTAGGAAGACCTTGGTTGGCCACAGCTGATGCTTTTATTAGTTGTAGGTCCGGTGATATGTATATTTCTGATGGTAGTTCAACAAAGAAATTCACTTTATATCCTCCAGCTAGGACAATTACAGATCTAGATGACACTCAATGGATAGAGGATGAAGAATATTTACAACCACTCTTCAAAATTTCAGAAATTAGTGAAGATAATCAAATTCTGAATACTCTAGAAAACTTTGAATCTTCTCCAGAACACAAACATGAATCATTTCAGGAGGGATCCAATATTGAATTTTTGTCATCTAGGCAGATGTCTCTTCATTCTATGGACAAATTTGGCAGCTCTACAAGTGAAATTTTTTTAGGCAAAACTTTGAATATAAACAAGAACCTAGAAAAATCTCAACAAGAAGAGTTAATCAAAGTATTACAGAGACATTCTTCTGCATATGCATGGGAATACACTGACATGAAAGGGATAAGTTCCAAGACTTGTACTCATCACATCTATATAGAGGCAAATTGCAAACCAATCAGACAACCTCAAAGATGGATGAATCCAAATCTTAGGGAAATTGTTAAGGAAGAATTGCAAAAACTGTTAAATGTTAATTTCATCTATCCTATTTCAGATAGTCAGTGGGTTTCTCCTTTGGTGATTGTGCCTAAGAAAAATGGAAAATGGAGGGTGTGTGTTGACTACCGAGAACTGAATAAAGCTACTCTTAAAGACCATTTTTCCTTACCTTTCATAGATCAAGTATTAGATACATTAGCAGGTAAAAAGTACTTTTCATTCCTAGATGGGTTCAGTGGTTACAATCAAATCCAAGTAGCACTTGAAGACCAAGACAAAACCACATTCACCTGTCCTTGGGGTACCTATGCCTACCGAGTATTGCCATTTGGATTATGCAATGCACCTGCAACATTCCAAAGGGCAGTATTAGGAATTTTTCGGATCTAATACATGACTGTGTAGAGGTGTACATGGATGATTTCACAGTTTATGGGGACACATTTGAAGAGGCTTTAGGAAACTTGGAAAAAGTCTTAAAAAGATGTCAAGAAGCAAACCTTTCACTTAGTCATGAAAAATGTTTTATGATGTTTACTGAAGGTATTGTTTTAGGACACCACATTTCAGGGGATGGGATTAGAGTTGATGAGGCGAAAGTTGAAGTTATTTCTAACCTATCCATTCCAAGTTGTCAAAGAGATGTTAGAAGTTTTCTAGGATTTACAGGGTATTATCGAAGATTTATAGAAAACTTCACTAAAATAACATCTCCTCTCTTCAAATTACTCACCAAAGATTGTGAATTTAGGTGGACTTCTGATTGCCAGTTAGCTTTTGAAACTCTAAAAACCAAAATTTCTGAAGCACCTATATTAAGAGGACCTAACTGGAAGTTACCTTTTCATATCTCGACAGATGCTTCCGATACAGCTCTAGGAGCAGTATTGGGACAGAAAGACTTGATTCCCTATGCCATCTATTATATCAGTAAAAATTTGACTCCTGCAGAGTTAAACTATACTGTAACTAAAAAAGAGTTTTTAGCTGTTGTTCATGCCATAAACAAATTTAGACACTATATAACAAGCTATGAAACTTTTGTTCACACTGATCATTCTGCAATTAGATACTTAATGAACAAATCAATCACTAATGGCAGAGTTATAAGATGGTTGTTGCTCTTACAAGAATTCAACATTACTATTTTAGATAGGCCTGGAAAACAAAACACAGTGGCTGATTTCCTATCTAGAATCCAAAATATCAAAGATGACACTCCGGTTGAAGATCAATTTCCTGATGAATATCTTTTTGCAATCTCTACTCAAACCCCATGGTTTGCTGATATTGCCAATTATTTAGTTTCAGGAAAATTTCCTTCAATTATGAATGCAAGGGATAAAAGAAAAATCATTAATGATAGTGCAAGATATTCATGGGTCACTAATGAGTTGTACAAGACAGGTCCAGATTTGATCATTATAAGGTGTGTTCGTGAAGATGAGATGCCTGAAATTCTCAAGGCATGTCATGATGAACCTTGTGGCGGACACTTTGCAGATAAGAGGACAGCCTATAAGATCCTTAACTTAGGATATTATTGGCCATCCTTGTTTAAATATGCTAAGGAGTATGTCAAAAGGTGTGACAGTTGCCAAAGGGTAGGGAAACCTTCTCCTTTAGGTGAGATGCCATTACAACCTCAGGTACACATTGAACCTTTTGAAAAATGGGCTTTGGATTTTGTAGGACCTATTAGTCCTCCATCAAGACAAAAGAAATATATATTAGTTTGCACTGATTATGTTACTAAATGGGTAGAAGTTAAACCATTACTTGTTGCTAATGAAGCATCTGTAGTTACTTTTCTTTTTGAGGATATTTTTACTCGTTTTGGTGTCCCAAGGGAAATTGTTACAGATCAAGGAGCTCAATTTACATCAAAGCTAGTGGAGCAAATGATGGAGAGGTACAAAATCAGGCATAGAAAATCTACTCCTTATCATCCACAAGCAAATGGTCAAGTGGAATCTACTAATAAGGTCATTGAAGGAATCCTAACAAAGACTGCTCATTTACATAGAAGAGATTGGGTAGATAGGCTTCCTGAAGCCTTGTGGGCCTATAGAACTACATGGAGAAACACAACAGGACATACTCCTTATGAGCTTGTTTATGGAAAGCAAGTTTTGTTTCCCATAGAGTTCCAAATTCAAACCTTCAAGATGGCAGTTCAGCTAGGACTTGATCTAACGGAGGCACAAAAGCATAGACTGGAGAAAATTAATGAATTGGATGAGATCAGACAAGATGCAGTTCAGAAAACAAGTCTAGTCCAACAGCAAAGGGCTAGATGGCATGACAAGTACATCAAAAAGAAGAAATTCAAAGAGGGTGACTGGGCTCTCTTGTTTGATTCAAAATTCAAGGATTTTCAAGGTAAATTTCAGACACATTGGCTTGGGCCATATGAAATTGTTGAAATTTTTGATAATGGGGCAGTCAAAATCAGAACTATAGATGAAGAAAATGTCACTTTTTTTGTGAATGGTCACAGATTGAAGATATACCACAAACCACTCTCAAGAGAAGAATTTGTCAAGAAGTTCCAAGAAAGCAATGATGTGAAGTTAATGAAGAAGAATCTCTCTTCTTCATCAACTTGATTAAATTTTCTGAAGCATTTCTTTTAAAAAAAAATAAATAAATAAATAAATAAAGGTATAAACATGAAAACCAATCATTGATTGGCATGTTTATACAGAAAAGATAGGGTGAAAATCAGAGTCTCTCTGACACTCTAACTTTTCCCATTTTTGTTTGTACTAGCAGCTGTTACAAAAATCATAAGTTCAGTTCCATAGTGCTTATGATTCATCTCATTTCATTTCACTCACTTATCCATTCATACTCCATTTCATTCATTCACTCATGTTCCACTTCATTCCAAGTTTCATTCATCTCATTTCATCCTCCATCCATCTCATTTTCATGACAAAATTTAGAGTTTGATATCTTGCTGTAAATAAATAAAACATGTCATAGATTGCAGGGCAGTCCTTATGTTCTTTCACTCCATTTCATAAACTGAATCCATTCCATTTCATCATTCACTTCATACATATCATAATCCATCATCCATCTTCATTCATAACATATAACATTTCACCCATGTTCCAAAAGCACTCCATTTTCATGATTAAAATGCTCTACAGGAACATTCTGCAGCTCAGTAGACATTCTGCAGCTGATCAGCCTTTCTGCAGCCAGACAGTCTTTCCGCAGCTACAAACCCTAAAGGCATCAATCAGCAGACATTAGAATTGCAACAAAGTGACCCAGTGTATCCATGAATCAAAAGCATCAAAGAAGGATAATGAAGACTCTTCCAAAGGGGAACAAGAAGACAAAGACTACAAAAATCAAATGAAAGGCAGAGGTAACAAGTTTAAATTATAATGGCATTTCATTAAAGTTTAGCATAGTTTTAGTTATGGATTGTTCAAAAAGGTTGTTTTAATTATTTTTATTGATCAAGACCAATAAACCCTCCACAGACTTTGGATTAAAACCTCTCAATTCAAATTCCATATCCGACATCATTTGAGCGGTTAAAATGGTCGAGGTATTTGAAATCTTCACGTCTCTTAACCAAATCATTCAATGATGATTCCCTCTGCCGTCGTAAAAATCTCCGCCGTCTCTTCAATCATTAATTCATTCCCTCCACCTCACTCCACTACTTCATTCCGTGACCACTGCCATCACTCCATTCTATAGCCGGCATTTCATTCCGTAGACAGAGATATTATTATCACCGAGAGCAGAGCCAAATGCTATCAGTTTGAATAGCATTGAGCATTGTAAAGTCAGAGCAGAGCAAAAGGGTAAATTCAGAGGTATAGCAGCGTGAGAATTTGAAGCCATTTGATTCCGTGGGCAGAGTTTGAGCATTTTCACTATAAACTCAGAAGTGTAGCAGTGTGGAGTTTGAAGTCTTTTGTCACTAGGAGACAGAGGTGTTGCAGTGTTGAATTCGAAACCATTTGCTACCAAGAGCCAGAGGTATTGCAGTGCAGAATTTAAAGCCATTAGCCACTATCTATCAGAGACATATCAGCTCGAAATTTGAAACTGCTTTCAATTGTCAACAGAGGCATATCAGTCCGAAGTTTTGAAGCTATTGTCATTATCAATCAGAGGTATATCATCCCGAAATTTGAAGACATTTGTCACTGTCAATCAGAGGTATGTCATTCTGAAGTTTAAAGCCATTTTCATTAAGAGCTTGAAGCCATTTCAATTCAAAGGTGAAAGCTATTATTTTTGTGGGTAGAAGAGTGTTAATTTGAAACATTGAAGAAGAAATCATGGGTTTCATTGTAAGGACTGAACCAGTGGGTTCAAAATATTTAGAAGGCTATCCTCAATGCAAAGAAATGTTACAACAAATAGGATGGCTTCAATTTTTGGAGAAATTTAATGGCTTCCACAAGGAAGTCACTAAAACATTTGGAAGATCATTTCAAGGAACCGAAGTTGAAGTGGGAGATGTCAAATTTACTGTCACTGAAGTTTTCATTGCAGAGGCTACAGGGTTGCTCAGAACTGGAGAGAGATGGTTCAAAAATAGAGAATTCCACAATGACTCCTGGAAACAAATTTTAAAAACACCAGGTATGAATGTTACTGTATTTAAGAAAGGAATTCCCAGTTCTGCATTGAAAAATAAATGGAGAAACATACTACTTCTTCTACAAAAATTTATTACATGTGAGGGTAGATATGGGACATTTTATGTCTACCACATTAGAATAATGATGCATTTTCTGGGGGAAGACTTAAACCTACCATATTTCTTGCTTCAAAGTCTGAAGAAGATGGCTTCCTGTGTCCAAAGAAGAGTTCAATTTTTAGAGACAACCCTATATCATCATGGTTTGGTCAAAATTCTGATTGAACATCATCTAGCTAAAACAAATGATACATGGGACGATTTCTTAATAAGAAATCATTTTGAAGAAGCAAAAGAACCATCACCTGAACCACAACCTACAAGAAGAAGTAGAAAATGGAGGGCTTCAGAAGTTGAAATTGACAAAACAGTCCAAGAGAGCAGTGAGGAAATCATTTTAGAAAAGTTGACTCAAATCAAGAGACAGCTTAAGGAAGAAAAGGTAATCAAGAAATCTGCCATGGAGAAAGGAGAGGGATCTTCTCAGCCTAGAAGAAGCCACAGACTAAAGGGAAAACTGAAGAAAACACTAATCAAACAAACAGGGGTAATCAATATAGAAGATGAAGAAACATCCATTGAAGAGGATGTCGAAGAGGATTTTTATGAAGGAACCCCTGAAATTGACCCTGCTCAACAGGAAATTTATGACTATGTGGAAACTTTGGAGAGGAGAGCTTCAGAAAGCAGAGAAAGAACCCCCAGTCCTCCACTGTCTGAAATAGATATATTAAGAAGGGATAGGTATGAGTTGGAATTACTGAATAGACACATCAAAAATGAGAATGAAATTCTCAAGGATCAAGTCAAGCTCAAAACTAATATGAACTCAACCTTATCCCCGCATATAGACAAAGTGGAGAAGACCAATGAGAAGTTGAAGACAAGGAACAAAAAATTAATCAGGGCACTCACCAACCTAAGGTTCAAACTTGTTATCAGAAAACCCAGAAGATCTCTAGCTTCCAGACAAAGGAGAAGAAGAGGATTAGATGTCCTTGCAGAAGCCTCTGAGTTCATAGGATAATTTGCATGAGGACATGCAAAGAGACAGCAGTGGGGGTATGTTGAGCCTCAAAATTGTGCTTTCCTTCACCTCATTTTACCTCATTTTCCCTTGTCCATTGCTATCCTAGATCCAATTGATCAATTAATATAGTTAAAATTACTTCTAGAATGATTTACATGACTGACTTGCTAAGTTTTGTGATTTTTGCCATTGTAAAGCATTTTGACCGGAACTAGCTGCAGAATGCAGACATTCCATAGCTAACCGGTGATTCTGCAGCTGCCTTCACGTTTGAGTATGTTCCAGGTGGCCTCTCAAGGAAAACCGCATATGGGCATAATCCACGTCATGTCTACATGGTTCGTTGCTCATCATGGAGGAAGAAACGAATTCTGGGTACGGTTTTGGAACGTGGGAACACATTTAGGAAAGCAAACTTCTATTAGGACTGTCTCAGTCCAGATGTCTTTTTCCTCTTCACGCAGCCACTTCAAGAGTCCTAATGTGATTCCGATAAGGAAAGACAGTGTTCCTGAATTGTTGCAAGTCTTGTTATGTGCATTTTCTTTATAAACACTCGGGAAACCAAGAGTTATGTTAGATTTGATATTAGATTTGATGCTAGATTTCTTTTAGACTCTGTGCTACATTTCTGAAGACGCAGAGTGTTATGTTCAAGTTCTTTCATCTTTAATGAAGCAGACAGTGTTGTTGTGAAGGCGTTGATTTAATTTGGAGTTGAATTCCGTCAGGTGGTAGAGGGCCCCTACCTCTTGCACGGATTTTATTTGCGTAAATTAGATAAGTATTCTAGCTGCCTTTACGTTTTTAGAGTTGAATTCATAGTTGTTTTAATTAACTACTGTAGTCATCTTCATTCTAACTCTTCCACAAGAAGAAGCTCTTCCAAAAGATTATAATGATGAACGGAAAATGGCTATAGTACTGTAGGATTTGAAGTTGAATTTATAGTTGTTTTAATTAGCTACTGTAGTTATACTCATTCTAATTCTTCCACAAGAAGAAGCTCTTCCAACAGATTATAATGATGAATGGGAAATGGCTATAGTACTGTAGGACTTAGTTGTAGTTTTTTTGTTGTTCATCATCACAGTTACACTTGTTCCAATCACTCTTCCACAAGAAGAAACTCTTCCAAGAAATTCTTAAGAAGTTCAAGACATGACCGTGATAATGAATGATTTAGTTGTGTGTTTGTACTAAGTATCATCTCTGTTCTTGCTCTTAAACACTTGCCCAAGACATCATAATGACGAGTAGGATATGGATATGATATCTTAGTTTTTCATTTGCTTTTTGTCCTTTATGTTTGCATTTGCACTCAATTACACAGTCAGAATTGTTCTAGCTCTTCCAAAAGAAGGAATTATTCCAAAATATCAATAATGATGGACAAACAGATTGTGTAATTTCATAGAATAATGCATGATAGCATAGTTAGGATGCTCCGGAGTTTCATTGCACTTAATTCATGATTCAGTTATTTTATTTTGGGTTTGATAATGACTTGTAGTTTAACACTGTTTTAGGTTAGTGACACCTTAGGTTTGGTTGTAGTTCAACTCATTTCATTTGCACTCCACATTCAATTGTTATTCACTGCACATTATATTACTTCAGTTGTTAGGATTAACAAAACAGCCTTCATTATTCACAAACCTCTTCTTGTTCTAAAATCCATAATTGATCTATAACCATATGAACAGAAGACAACATCATTTTAAGGCCTAAAGTACCTCTGCAATTTCCTTATCATTTCATAAACAGAGCTCTCCCTCAAAAGAATATTTTGAAAAAGAAATCAATAACTCTTGAGTAAAGGTTTTGTGACATTCAATTAAATTGCAGAATAGAACTAGGAACTAGTCCTAGAATAGAAGATCTTAGGATGGTATCAATGTTTTTCCTCCAAATCTGTTTCAAATCTCTAATTAAGGACAAAAATGTTGCATCATTGTAAGATTAGTTGTTTAACTGTTTAGATAGAGGATTTGCATACTTAGTGATCATTTCTCAAGTTTAGTTTGTGTTTTGAATTATTTGTTTGAAAGTCATTATCAAGCTTTGCTTTTATTTAGTCATAGTTTAGATTCAGCTTCAGTGTTTCCAATTGCATTTGCCATTTTTTATCCATCAATTAGGTTTAACTCTGTTTTTAATCATCAGCTCATTTCCATCAACTTTCTAGGCATTTTCCTTGTGAACATAAAACCACCAAAAGACCAAAAACATCATAAATCACCCAACTTCTTTCTATTAGCTTTCTAGGCATTTTCCTGCAAACATAAAACCACCATAAGACCAAAAACATCATAAATCATTACAAAAGACCAAAAACATCATAAACACTACACACAACGCATTAGGAAACAAGCACCTAGGTACATACAGTACACTTCACTTCAGCAGTTTACAAATCCTGGTTGACAATTAAATGAGCTCGGTTTAGGAGACTAGATTGAGACCAAACATTAACCATAGCTTGCGAAAGCTGGTTAATAGCATAGCATATATCGGGTCGTGTATTGACCAGATACATAAGCGACCCCACCAACTGTCGATAGACAGTGGCGTCCACTACCTCCGCCGAAGTAGCATCCTCCTTCCTCCAACCACCGGGAAGAGGAGTGTCAACAGGCTTGCAGCCTTGCATGTTGAACCTCTCCAGAATCTCCCAGGCATACTTGCCCTGAGAAACAAACAGTCCTCCGCTGCGCTGCCAAATCTCCAATCCCAGGAAATAATGAAGAATGCCCAAGTCCTTCATCTCAAACTCTCGTGCAAGATCCTCCTTGCATGAAAGTATCAACTGCTCATCGCCAGTCAAAATCAGATCATCTACATACAGTACGATGATCAACAGCTCCCCCTCCACCACAATCTGGTACAGGTTTGGATCCGCCTCACTCTTGGAGAATCCAAGCCCGGTGAAGTAGCTGTCTATCCGAGTGTACCAAGCACGAGGTGCTTGCTTTAGCCCGTACAGTGCTCTCTTGAGTCGGCACACATGCGACTCACTGCTGAAGATCTCAAAACCTTCAGGCTGCTCTATGTACACCTCCTCCTCAATGACTTCGTTGAGGAACGCAGTCTTCACATCCATATGATGGATGTGCCATCCCATCTGCGCTGAGAGAGCAAGGATCGTCCGTATGGAAGAGTACCTTGCGACAGGTGCAAAGGTCTCCTCATAATCGATCCCCTCGATCTGTGAGAAGCCACGGGCGACAAATCTCGCCTTGTACTTCTCCACACTCCCGTCAGCCGCCTGCTTCACTTTGTAGATCCATCGCAAACCCACCACTGATTTCCCCACCGGTCTTGGGACAATCTCCCATGCACTGTTCCTGACGATCGAATCATATTCTTCGATCATGGCATCAACCCATGCGGGTTCCTCCACAGCTTCCTCAAAAGAGGATGGCTTCGTCACAACACATTGACTCACAAGAGCCATGTATCTAGTGTACCGATCCGGTGACTGTCTCTGTCTGCGCTGTGCTGTAGGTGGTCCTACAACCTTCTCTGCATCCCGAGCCAGTCGCTCAGCTTCTGTAGTGCGCATGCGCCCTCTGATGGTTGGCGCTGCATGGGTGGTTTCTTCCACCTCCTGAACCTCCTCTTGTGACTGATCCACATCCGAAAGCTCCTCCTTAGGAACTAACAGCTCCTCATCTGCATGCAAGTGTAGCTCCCTCTCAAGCGAACACTGCATGGCTTTCTCCTCCTGAAATTTTATATCCCGTCGCACAACAGTCTTGTGACTGTCTGACAAATACACCTGATAGTTGTGAGGTGTATCGGTGTACCCCACAAATATTCCAACCTCAGCAGTTGGATCCAGCTTCCTTCTCGCATCCTTCGTCACATGCATGTAGACAGGAGAACCAAAAATCCGCAAATGGGAAATATCAGGCCTCTTGCCAGAATAAGCCTCCTTCGGTGTACTCATGCCAAGAACCTTGTGAGGACAACGGTTCTGCACATACACTGTTGTATTGCATGCCTCAGCCCACAAGTGAAGGGGTAGGCCCTGATCATGCAACATCGCCCGTGCAACACCCACGATCGTTCTGTTCTTCCGCTCAGCCACCCCATTCTGCTGTGGGTTATGGGGTGCGATGAGCTCTCTCCGAATCCCTTCTGCGCTGCAGAACTCCTTGAATTCAGCCGAGATGAATTCACCACGGTTATCACTCCTTAGAGAAATCACCTTCTTCCCTGACTCCTTCTCGACCAGTGCTTTAAACTCACAGAACTTCGCGAATGTATCGCTCTTCTTCTGCATGAAGAAGATCCAACACTTTCGAGATAAATCATCAACAAAGATCACATAATACTTGTGCTTTGCTGTCGAAGCAACTGAGAAAGGACCACACACGTCTGTGTGAACTCTCTCAAGGATCGTCGTAGCGCGACTATCCTTCTCGTGAAAGGTGGCTTTCACATACTTCCCTAAAGTACACCCCTTGCACTGATCTGACTGCGCAAGAGTGCCCTTAGGAAGTCCAGTAGAAATCTGCTGCAGGATCTTCAAAGCTCCATGGTGAAGGTGGCCCAATCTCCTGTGCCACAGTTCGCCCTCATCATCCCGACTGACCACTTCTCCCGCCTTGCATGCCATAGCTGCGCAGCCATCTACCTGCAACTGATAAAGGTTCTTGGTTCAAACCCCTATCTTCCGGGTCTCTCCAGTAGTCTTACTGCGCAGGAAGGCTTTTCCTTCGCTGAAGACCACATCATACCCCTTATCTTCCAACATTGCCACAGAGATCAAGTTCTTCTTCAATCCAGGTACATGCATGACATCCTTCAATACAAAGGGTTTACCAGACTCCCTCTGAAAGGATATGGTACCGATACCAGTCGCACTGTATCTACCATCATCGCCCATCTCGATGTGCACACCAAAATCTTTGTCCTCCAGATCTGAGAACAAATCCCGATCTCCCGTCATATGAAATGACGCACCGCTGTCCAAGAACCACACCGATCCCATCACACTTGAAACCAAGCATGTGATCAGTGAAAAGTCAAGCTCGAACTGTGAAGCCAAAGCTTCTCCATCTGCAGATCTTCCCGCTTGCTTGTTTTTCTTCTTCTTCGGACAATTGGTAGCATAATGTTCGTGATCATGGCAGTGAAAACACTTCACTTTCGCCATATCCTGCTTCTTGCCCTTTGCACCGGAATGAGAAGTTTTCTTACCCTTCCCCTTCTTTGCTTTGGCAACCAAAGCGCAATTTTCTTCATCAGCTCCCTTTGATGAAGATCCGTCCCTGGTAGTCCTCCTTATCTCCTCCTGCATGAGATCCACCCAAAGGCGCTCCCATCCCGGAAACTTCTCCCGACCATTGACACTATCTTGATATGAATTCCAAGCCTTCGGAAGACCAAGGAGAGCCAGGTCCACCATGTCCTCATCTTCGACAATCACCCCCACACTTCCCAGCTCATCTCTGCATTGAGTGAACTTCGTGAGGTATTTGGCGATACTGTCGCCTTTCTCCATCTTGATGTTCCTGAGCTTATCTTTGAGCACCAACTTCCTTTGGTCGCTCTTACTCTGGAATAGATCCGTCAAAGCTTTCCACATTAAATATGGAGTAGCCTTTCCATGCAGGCTGGATACAATATGATCCTTGACGCCCTCCAACAGGATCCTTCGACATTTCGCCATCTTCTTTTGCCAAGCTTCGACTTCAGCAAGATCAGTGGGCTTTTGGACATCCGTATCTATGAACTCCTTTAGTCCATTATCTTCTAATACTGCCTCCATGCGATCCTTCCATGCAACATAATTCGAACTGCCTTCAAGAGCATATTCGAGTCGCAAACCGTTGAAAGACATTTTCAACTCCGGCACCAAGAAAACAAAACTGCTGCAAAATTCGAATTCCAACTCAAAGCTCAACCGCTCTTGATCTATGAGAACAAATTATTTCTAGCACAGAGATCGACTGCAGGGGCATTTACTGGATATATCACCTTTCAAAGGAAAGGATGGATCCAGAGGCTACCTGGCCCGCATGCAGACTCTGTCTACCGAAATAAGTTTGTAATCACTATGATGATCAATCTCTGCTTCAATAGCTCTGATACCATGTAGAAATTTGCTGAATAATGATTAATTATCCACCGAGACTATCCTGATCACATACAATTCGAATTTATATGCAACACATAATCTATTCCACTCAGATCATCACACATGCGGAAATAAAACAAGCGATAGCACATCAAATCATCATACACATTAACACAGTATGTATGGGGAAAGCTTATAGCTGAAAAACCCGCAGCTATTGTGTATATTATAATGGATAAAACATGTAACAAACTCAGTACAATACTCCTCACAAGTACTCGGTACTATCTCATGAAGTTACACACAAACTAGCTTGGTTTTGAACAAGTCACAGGTTCAAAACACATCCACTAATTGCCTGCCTCTATTGCGCAATCAAGGCTAGTCTAATGAGAGATCCAAGGTTCGAATCTCCTTGGCTTGACAGCGCAATCATCATGGGCAATTCCTCCAAGTGTGGTGCAAATCTCATGCACAACTGATGTCACAACTGATAGCTATCTCCACCCTTTCATCTACCTCTTTCACTGGTCTCCACTGAACTGTCCATGCATTGTAGTGAACTGATGTGTTCTTGAGTTGAATAATGAGTTACTAATTAATGAATTAAATAATATTTAATTCACTCCACTCATTACTAGTTGATTAGCTAGTTAAACTAATCTCAACTAGTTAAACTAAGTTAAACCGAACACAACTCCACCAACTGTCTCATCAACTCCACCAAACTTCTGCCACTGAAGTCCTAACTGAAGTCAACCATGCATGAGCTCACCAAACCCTTAGGAATAGCGTAATTCCTCTGTCGGATGCATGAGCCATACCTTGTTGAAGTGCTCAGAAATGCTTGATTTTAAAGTCCAAATATTATTAAGGGTAAATAATATTTGACTTCCCTATTACAGGATAGGCGGTCTAAAAATAGACTTCGACCTATGTCTAAAAATAGAGGTCCATCTATTTTTACCAACATGACCAATACTCCAAAAGAATAACATCACATAACCCCTGGACCATGCTCCATATGTCTAAAAATAGACATAGTCTAAAAATGAACTTTGCACCAAATTTTACTGCGGAGCCCCACTTAGTGAAGGCGACTTCATTTTCATAAGCTCCATCATCTTGCTGCATTTTAAACATCTTGTGACCCACTGTCAAACAGTGTGTCAATCTTGGTATGTTTGGATATGACCCTCACATGAAACAGTGCAATTCTCTCTTCTTCATTTGGAGCTTGTATGTGATAGTTTGATGTACTAGTACTGGGTTTAGTTTCAATTTCTTTCCCCTTCATGTTCTTCAATCCCATGGTTTTAATTTTAGATTCATCACCTAAATCTCTCCTAATTCATGTTGAGTTGTACTTGCAGTTTTTTTGTTTCCCTTTGTTGTTTTTATACTTGGGTCTATTTTCAAGATGTAATTTCCAACATTGATTTTCATTATGGCCTTCTCTTGAAAAATGTTTATAGACCACTTTTTCTTCCTCTTTCTTGAAAAATTCATTCTTTTTGCCTTTACCTTTTGAGTTCTTCTCTTTGTTTTTCCCCTTAAAAGGTTTTCTTCCTACCCTCATCAATAATGTTTTTCCCTCTAGCTTCTACATGTGTGGCCTGAACACAAAATTCATCTAGACTTGTAGGGTTAAACATGAGAATAGTATGTTTTAGGTAGCTATGTAAGCCTCCCATGTACTTGAGAAAAGTATCTTGGCTCTGAAAATCTACCCCTAATAAGAGAGCTTTTCTCCTAAATTCTTGGGTGTATTCTTGCACATTATGTCCTTTCAATTGTCTAGAATTTTGCTAGTTCATTATGGCTTTCTACATATGAGCTAATGGATAACACTATTGTTTTATTGCAGTAATGAAATCAATCCATGATAGGATAATCTTACCATGTTTCTTGATCTCCTCCTTTGTCTTGGCTTCCCACCAAACAAGTGTTGCACCTTCCATTCTCAATGAAACTAGTTGGATTTTGGTATCATCATCATGAAGGTTATGAATTCTCAAATAGACCTCCAATTGCCTTATCCAATTATCAAGATTTTTTTCATTGACTTCACCATTAAACATTGGAAATTCAAACTTAACATCAAGTTTTAGAAAAGGACTTTTACCAGTGTTCTTTGACTTGTGTGGCTAATGTACTGAAGATGAAGTAGAGGAGGATGATGATGATGAGGGTGAGGATGGTGACTTTCCACTGCCTCCATTTCCTCCATTTCCCTTCTTTGATTTATCTTCATCATTTTTACCTCCTGATGATCCCTGTCCTTCCTTGTGAATTTTGGATCCTTCTCCTTCTAGTCTCTCATTCCTTTCTTGATAAAGGATCCTAACCATCTCAGTCATGTCAAGGAATTCTTTCCTGAACACTCTTTCTTCTTCTTTGGGATCCACCTCTTCATGGATTTCCCCTTCTCCTGGAGGCATGCTTAATTTTTCTTCTACTTCTTTTGGAGGTGAACTAGGTGATGGAGAATGTGGCAATATTGCCCTCATTTGTTACATGGCACACTTTGAGACCCTCTTTCTTCCACCAATTTTCCTTCTCCTCTCTTAAGCTTGAGCCTAATAACCATGTTAAAACTTGCAAATAGCTAAACAAATATTTGCACACAAAAACACCAGAGAATAAACTCTAGCTCTGATACCAACCTGATCTGAAAGGATTGTATTAGTTTGTTGTGCTAAGTGTCATTATAAAACATGTACATATTTGTCTCCATTTTTTTTCTTAAGGATTGAGGAAGTTAAACATGAAACATAGATGAAATTATGAGTTTTAAGCACGTAAATAAGCCTAAATAACACTAAACAATAGTGTATAACAGAGAAATAAAACCACACATAAGGTTTACATAGCAGGCATGATGAAGTAGTTCAGCCCTCCTAGGCTACATCTACTGGTCCAACTCCCAATGGCATGTCCATATTTTCATTATGCTCCAAATTGAAAATACATGTGTTTACAAGACTCCAATGGTTGTTTTCTTTGCACCAATGGCTCCAAAATGCTCAAAATTAGTCTAGGTAGACTCTTGTTTCACCCAAATTGGTCGAAAATTGACCTAGCTAAGATTTTTCCCAATATCCCCTAGAAAACCTCCACTAACTGTGGAGAATTGCACTTAACTGCAGTCAAAAATAACATTTTTCCTGAAACTTAGTGGCGCTCCCAAAATACCGCCAACACAAATCGTTTACATTTAAATTTTCAGTTAAGGGGTGGGGTGGTCACATCCCGACCCCCCTTAAATCCCGCAGTCATGTAAACTTCGGTATTTAAAATGTGGAGCGGAACTCGGATTGGATAGTGGGGTTCCAAAACCATCGGCTCGCCGGAAGTGTTAGCATGTGATCGTTTTAATGTTTAACTGTCACGGAACCATCGGACGGTTATCCGTCGACACTACAAAAAATGTGACGGTGTAATGATATGTCATGTGACCATAACATTTGGGGCTGCCAGCAGGTTGGAACCTCTGACGGTCCCCCCCCCTCAACTTGAAAACTTTAACACTTTAAATTTATCCGGCACCCTATAGGGGTAAGCTTCACCCGATAGCAGAGTTGGTCGGAGACGTATGCGTTCTTGGAGGTCACGGGGTCAAACCCCCAGACCTATACAAAAATTTTACACCACTATATAGGGGACATGCGGCAGCCTCAGGGCTGGCCACATGTCACCCAATCATTGGTTCTTCAAAATAAAAAATACAACACATCAACGAACCAAAATATGCCACGTGGCGAAACATCATTGGTCTAGAGAATCGAATATTCTGATAATATTCCCCTTTTTTCTGACTATACCTGCATGTTGACTGGGCATCCCAATCAACCCTGTCACAAAATTTTAGTTGTTTGGGAAATCGATTAGAATGCAATATCTCCCTTAGATGACATCGATTTTTCGAACCGTTTATGGCACCGGAACCAGAACAATGAGATCTACCCAGTCGCTCAGGTTTGATACAGTTTCAAGCACTTTCAATTTTGAGCAAAATTCATGAACTCCTGATCAGTTCTTTCCTCTATATTAACGTTTTCCATTATCTTTCATGTTGTGCATCAATTTATCTGATTTCGTAACATAAAATTCAGATTAAGATTTTATGAGAGAGCACCTTAATTATATCTATGTTTTTTATCTTAATGTTTTCCTCTGAGATTTTGAATGCAGAATTTAGAGACGGTCTGCTCTGCATTTAAGTTGAACCTAATCTCCTTCTCCCATCTCATATTCACACTACTAGTAATATCCAGTTTACATAGTTAGCTTTCCCTATTAATTCCCTTGAAAAGTTGATGCACATTTCAGCCTTATATGAGTCCATAGCCCAATCGAATGAGTCTCACAACTCCATCTGTCCAACCACCCAATCAATCAAAACAAACAACCCCCATCACTATAACTAGCCTAATATCGGCACTTAGAATTATCCAGTTAAATCATAAAAAACAGAGAGAGCCCTCTCTGAGTCTAGGAAGGCTATGTCCTAGAATCCAAAGTGGTTTGATGTTGTGCTTTATAGTTTAGTCTTGCCAATCTTCTAAATTATAGAGTGCTAAAAATTTCAAATCGTCCTTAATCTACACAACAATGGGTCAATATTTTGAGCTAGATATCCCATGAACTAATGTAATGCGTGACCTTTGAATGCCATAGCCAGTTGCGCTCTCTTGACAACATCGATATTAAAATTTTGCGCAGTCCACATTTCATCAACCACAAACCAAAACCTATCCATGTCCTCATCTCCCACACCTTAATGGTGAGTAGCTTCATATGCGCGACCATATCTTCTATAGGTGGCAGTGGTGGTGGGGTAGGAGATGTCTTACCCCTGCGCAAGTTCTATTGTTGTGTATGAAGAGAGCTACCTTCAGTACGCGTAGCCTCACTACTCTCTATATTAGTTGTATTTCTCAAAGGGTTGTATATAGATTTGTCCCCTCTCTAATTGACCTGATAATATTTTCTGTTGCGGGTAGTACTTTCTATCTTATCAGGGGTCATTCAATCAGTGTGGTTGCACAAAACACCCTTTTCACACAATAACATCTTAATCAGTAGAGGTAAAGAGCATATAAATTTAACTCTTAGTCCCTTGAAAAATCTCCTTTCAGCTTCAGAATATGACACTAACTAATCTACTGCAAATTATTTCACAAACCCACCCAAGATGCTATCAACCCAGTGATCTACAGTCTGGGTGATGGAATTATCAATCTGCTCCTATTGTTGGACCAATTCAGGTGTCCACTACGTGACCTTGTCGTCCTTCCAACAGGTTTGGAACTCTGCTAATCTTGAAAACCACTCCTATAATTCGTGCACAAAGGTCACAAAGAAGATCTCATGAACCTCTGTGAAAATATACTTTTGTTTCCAATCTTCAGCAGACGGTTTCTTACTTTTGTTCTCTTTAAGGGAAAATTCTTGAATTTTCTTCTCAAACCATTTCTCTAATTCAGGATTTGATGGTCACATCACCCAATCTGTCTCAAAATGATCCTGGTCCCGGCAACGGAACCATTTTTTGGCTTGAGGGGTCCTCATCTAGGTTCGGAGTTAAGGTTAACCAAAAAAACCTTCTTACTATTGGCCCTTTCGGCAGTGACCTGATTGCGCAAGTCAAAGTCCCACCCGAAGCAGTATGGGGGGGTGATAGAACCAGGTTTCCACACCCTGGGAGAGAATTAAATGATGTGGGTGTCTTTAGATCTAAAACAACTATGATCGGACCTTCGTAACAAAATCCCTAACCATAAACCCTAACCAGACATATTTTAGGTCAAATACCTTGTGCAAAAAGACTCTGCAATCCCTTTAATAGTCCTTAATACATATTATTAAAGCTTAGCAGTAATAGATTCATTCATTTATTATTCATCTAAATTAGAAAATAGTTGTGCAATAGATCTGAATACAGATAACACAATTGTTGAGATTCAACAAGATGATGAGCTTAGTGAAAAGAGTCACCTTCACTAAGTGGGCCCGCAGGCTATTTTTGGCGCAAGTATATTTTTATACATGGTGATCATATTTCAGAAGTTGCAAGATGCTATTTGTGGATGGTTGATCAAGTTGGAAAAATAGATGAAATTCTATTTTTAGAATATTGGGCGAAGTCTATTTATATATCGTCAATATAAAAATAGATGCATGTCGATTATTATTAGCTCTTAATAATAATTAGACTCTAAACAACAACTTATTCTCTTGGAGCACTTCAGTTCAGTGCACAGATGTGGCACATCAGCTGACAGAAGGAATTACGCTATTCCTAAGGGTTTACTGGAGCTATTGCATGGAGGACTCAGTTAGAACTCAAGTGGCAGAGTTATGACACAATTGGAAGAAGTAGTTATGGAGTTGTATTTAGTTTAACTCAGTTAGACTCAGTTGAGCTAGTTGTATCTAGTCTAACTGATTGATACACTAGTGAGAGTGGAGTGAACTAATTATTTAATTAATTCACAAATAATAACTCATTAATCAACTGAACAATACAACAGTTAACTACAGTGCATGGCAGTTTCAGTGGAGACCAGTGGAGAGATAGGTGAAAGGGAAAGATAGACTATTTGTTGTGACTATAGTGATGCATTGATTGCAACACACACTCAGTGGAGATGCCAATGAGGATTGTGTAGTCAAGGATGGAGTAATTCAAATTCATTCAGAGCTATTCTTCAGCAGAGATTGCACAATGGAGGCTGGCTAGTAGGTGGCAAAGATCGGTGTATGGATTTGCAAGATTAGGCCTAATTAGTGTATGACGATTTTACTGTATTGAGGGCTTGTGATAAGCTTTGTATGTGTGTATGAGATTTTCATATGATCTCCATGTTACATAATATATAGTTGGGGTTTTTAGCTTTAGGCTTTCCCGGTTAAAAACTATGTTATGTTCGATTGATATTTTTTGTTTATGCTTCACATGTGTGTGCAATTAATTTTTCCGCAAAAGATTAACAAGTGGAATAGATTCAGTATCTTGCATAAAGTTAAATAGTGTGAGATCAGGTGGATCTTGGACATATACATGCTTAGTGCATATAATTTCTACGTTGAGATTGCAACAAGATGAGGAAGCTTAGTGGAAAGATGCAGCCTTCACTAAGTGGGCCGCGGTATTTTGGCGCAAAGTCTATTTTTAGACAAATGGATCATGTTTTATGAGTTGCGGGATGCTATTTGCAGATGGTTGGTCAAGTCGAAAAAAATAGATGGACTTCTATTTTTAGACATACTGGGCGGAATCTATTTTTAGATTGCCAGTCTAAAAATAGATATGTCGAATATTATTAGCTCTTAATAATATTTGGACTATAAACATTATCTTATCCTCTTGGAGCACTTCAGTTTGATGCCTGGATGTGGCACATGCGGCTGACAGAAGGAATTATGCTATTCCTAAGGTCTAAGTGGAGCTATTGCATGATGACTTCAGTTAGAACTCATGTGAGTGAGTTTGGTGGAGTTGATTGAGGAGTTGATGGAGTTGTGTTCAGTTTAACTCAGTTAAACATAGTTGAGCTAGTTGTATCTAGTCTAACTGATTGATACACTAGTGAGAGTGGTGTGAATTAATTATTAATTAATTCACTAATTATTAGCTCATAAATCAACTAAAGAATACATCAGTTAACTTCAGTGCATGGACAGTTTCAGTGGAGACCAGTGAAGAGGTAGGTGAAAGAGCAGTGTGACTATCAGTTGTGACTATACTGGTGCATGAGATTTGCACACACATTGATTGAGAAGCCAATGAGGATTGCGCAGTACATACTGGTGGGATTTGAACCTTGATCTCATGATTATCCATATTGGATTGCACAGTAGAGGCTGGCTAACAGGTGGAGCAGATTGGAGCAAGTGTCTTGTATGATCTGAGCTTGTGTAGTGTGTAACAATTGGAGATAGTGCTGAGAGCTTGTGAGGAGTTTGTACTATGATTGTTACATGATCTCTATCATTATAATATACAGATAGTTGGGGGTTTTCAGCTTTAAGCTTTCCCATAAATACTATGTTTATATGTGTGATTGTTTATGGTTTTAATGTGCGCATGTGATTGTTTTTAATTCCACAAATTGATGATCAATAGTAGAAGAGGTTATGTGTTATGCATGAAGCTCAAATAGTGCGTGATCAGGATAATCTCGGTGAATAATTTAACAGTTATTCAAATTTTCTACATCTACAACAGTAACCAGAAATAACATGCAAAAGCAGATAATGAAGAAACGACATATGCATTTGATACTTAGATATTATCCAAAACATTCCTTTATTCATTCACAATCAGATTTTCCTTACAACACCTTTAGTCTACCCACACACAAAGCCAGCGGAGTATGCACATAGTAGGACTAAGGTCTCTAGACACAGAGCGAGTGGGGTAAGCACACAGTAGTACTAAGGTCTCCATGCACATAGCCAGCAGGAGCCTTCTAACCCTGGAAGTTCGCTCAAAACATCAAAACATAGCCAGATCTCTTACATCATCATCAACATCATCTCCTTTATCGACTCAATCTAGACACCTATTTATACTTTTAGTCTGTGTTCGTCTAAGGTCCACAAACTATGGTTTGCAGCCCCTAGTTATACCCTTTGACCCATTACAACTCATGTGGAGCTTTGACCTGCCCAAAAACCCCTTGACTTATGTTGCACACGACTAAACTTAAAAAAAAATTACAAAAATATTCAAAAAATATATCAGAATTCTATCCTAAGGGACCCTGCTCCAACATTCCCATTTGTGGTATTTGTTCCTTCCTATTTCTATACTTTTTAAGGAAATAGTTATGATTTCTCTATATACAAGCAGAATCTCATATTTGATATGCAGAGCCAAATACTCGTGATTGGTGAGGTCCATCACCACTACCTTCTCCTGCTCTCGAGGAAAGGACCCGAGAAAATCTTCATGAAAGCATAAAATACGGTGCTTTGATGTCAAAAAAACAAGAGTTTGGTCGTCAGTTTGCTCGACAGGGGAAATTGAACTCACAATTTTCAAAAGTTAATGTTTCATCGGGCTCGGGGTTACTTATACTCATTTCAGAGGCCAATGATTATGATTGAGCTTAGCTTTTATTCGGTTACATTGTTTTCTTTTCTTTTCTTTGCACTTCCTTTTGATCTCTGAATGAGTTAATTCTTTTGTTATTGCTTAAGATAGTCATAAACATCAAACCTATCTTGATAAGTAGCTTAAGTAATTTCATGAAATTTAATCTATAAAATTCATATGACTAGAGCTTGTAAAAAACTTGTAAAATCAAAATGGACAATAAACTCATCAATTTAGTAAGTCAGAAACAACCTCAAGAATAATTAGCAATATTTAGACATACATTAAAGGTATACATTGTAACTCGCTAATGATTTCTCAACGTCCAGGATAGCTTGAATTAAAAGTGTACACTTAAGGTGCTTTTTTCTGCTTCAGTATGAAAGTTAAGATGAATAGAACCAAAGGTTACCATGGGTCGAGAACGGCTAGTCTTGAAGCTCTTTCACTATTTCTCTTGCATACCCTGGTACCAGGGTGTTTACAGCGTATTCTTTGGGAAGAGAGGGCTCCATTCTGGCCATGAATTCAACCGGAGACAACACCGTCAAAATATTTTCACTTGACATTTCCAACTCCAGGCTTCTTTCCTTCAACAGGTGCGTGTCACCACTTCAAAATCGGTACACTTCTTGATCTTGCCATCCTCCATTTCTTTTTCTTTTTCTTTGAGGCGATGCAACATTTCTACAGATCAAGGAAAGAGATTTAGCAGATTCCTCGACTGCAATGGGATTTTGATTGATTCTCACTTTGCGGGTGCCCCTCTTCCCCTGAAATTTTTCAACCTACGAGAAATATCACAAATCTTGGTGTACTGGAGATGGTTGTGTTTGATTCTCGGAGGAACCCTGGTGATGAAAAATTTCTACAGATATGGTAAAAATCTTCAGTAGAAGCTTCGACCGCATGGAATTTTGGTCGATTCTGACTCTACAAGCGCCCCACTGCCTCTTCTTCCGCTAAAAGTTGTCAATCCGCCAAAAATATCACAAAACTCAGTGTACTAAGATAGTTGTGTTCGATTTCGGATGAATCTGGTTTTACAAAATAGTGATTACATGTAATATGTTAATGGGTTATAATAAAGAACAAGAAGTTGAACCATTACACAAATCAAGATTCAGTTGACAGTTTGGTATAAAAACTGTCAATTGTTTAACATTTAATAGAATGACGCAAACATGAACACAGTGACAACTGCAAAAATTATTTTAAAAAAGAAACGCGTTACATCATAATTATATTGTTTAATTTTGAAAAAAAAAATCAATATAAAATTATTATATATATATATATAATATTATGTGATAACTACTCAAATCTATTTATCTTACTAATTTACTTTACTATATTTATTATTTAAAATTGTTAATTCTGATTAATTATTTGTTAATAAAGATTAAAATTATTTTGAGTGTGTCTTTGGTGCTTTTCTTCATGGCATTTTTTCACGGTTACCTATTTTATGTGATTTGGTTCTTAAAAACACATTGCCCGTTTAGTCATCCTTCAACGTAATTACATGGTTGTAATAAAAATCTTAAAACATGTATTTTTGGTAGGGTTAATGTGCTTATGCAATTTTTTATTTGAAAATAAATTGATGTTATTTTGTTTTTCATTACAATTTTAGTTGGTTAGAAAAGGAATTATGTAATGTTTTTTTTTCATTAAAAATGTATAAATATTAATTTGTTAAAAAAACTTCTTGACAATGTATCGATATGTCTAAATTTATAAATGTATAAAAAAATTACCTTAAATGTAACATATTTGTTTTTTTATGATTATTTTTATTTTACCATATACATATAATATATTTATTTAAAATAAATGCATTTTTCACTAGGAACCTCTAGTATATTCACTATGCCGTTCTCTTATTCTAAATATTCTCAATTCCAAAAGGAAAGATTTATTTGGTAGTTGGTTATAAAATTCATGAGCATATAGATTCGTTTCATAATTGGGTTCATTTGTTGAAACACTAAAATGAGATATTTTTATTTTTATTATTATTATTATTTTACCAGCACAACTATATAAATTAAATGATTGGTAAATATTTATAAATATAAATTTATAATAAGTATCAAACCACTAAAATTAAAAATCATAAAAAAAACTAACTTTAATTAATTAAATATAATTTTATTGTTATTATTATTAATAATAGTTATAAAAATAATTAATATATAAATTAAATACAATACATTTGAAAAACATGTAACAATATGTTTAATTATAGACATTTTCACTCTACTTTAACATTGAGATTCTTAATTTGTAAATAGGCTTTGTTACAATACCATGGGCCAATACGATTTATATGTCCAAAAAAATTATAACTCATTTCATATAAAACTCATGACATTTTTTATTTTTTTTAATTGATCATTTTAATTAAAAGGGAAAAAAGACCTAATTACCTTGAATTTGATAAATCTCAATCTTTGATTTATGAATATTAATAAGAACAGAAAAAATTTGAACCTATTTATGAATATTACTAATAAAAATTTAGAATATTCTAACGAAGTTAAACCCTTACTATCCACCTAATAATTACTAATAATTAAATTAAAACTATAAAACCTATATTCGAAAATAATCATGCTTATCAACATAATAAATAAAAATAAACCACCAAAAAAATGAAAATTGTGAACCCATCCACCTATTATATAAATAAACACACTCAAATCCTTTCATTTTTAAATTCTTCTCCAAAATCACAATTTGTCATTAAAAATTATAACATTCCTTCATATAAATAAATTAACAAATTCAAATGTGAGTCAATAATTATTATGATTATGGAAATGTGAGTCAATAAAGAGAGATAATAGCTAAGTAAAGCAAGAGAGACTCCATGAGAGCGCTCTGCAGCCCATTACTCCTCCGTTGACGCAAGTAAATTCCTTTGTTTGCATTTAACTGAGTAAGTCCCATTCGGGTTGAATAGCCAAGCCACACAAACTCAATTGGAAGGCAAATTCCTGTTTTTACTTGATAATTTTTAGACTATAACTAGCATTGGCACATGTGTGCAAAGGGTACGCTGGAGGTGTGATGTGACCGACAGTTGGAACCAGAGGCGCATTGAATGAGAAGGTTGGACAGATGACCAATTTTGATTGGTTGGAGGAATAACTAAATGGAAAATTCTAATTGGTTGGAAGGGCAATAGAGAAAGCTTCTCATTGGCTGGAGTGAACAGTGTTTGCCCACCCAAAGCCAACAAAGAGAAGGCCTCCAGCGTAAAATTACATTCCTTCCCTCTCCTCTTCTCGCTTATTGTAATGAACCATGACATATTTATCCCACGTTGCCACCATTACGAAATTGTTATGGTATATCTTGCTTACCTACGATTAACAATAAATGTGTTCTCAGAAAGGAGAGATGGTTGGCATCTCCCTCGGCAAGGACGGGAACGGTCTTCAGAATTCCTTATCACATGCGGTTTAGGTTCTCCATCCTTTCACCGGGGTGGATCTTACCACAAGTTTTTCGCCCCCAAATTAAATTATAAGATAACAAGCTAGAGCCGACATAAGGCTAATATTGCAAGTGGGCAATATGCAATGCAATAGTACAACACAACACATGGTAGCTTTTGAAGTATAGGTTAGAAAAATAACATAAAAAAAGTATGTCATTTTAACAAAATGTCATGATAAAGCAATTATGAGCCTAATTAAAAATTAGCATGGGCATCAAAATGCTAGTGAGGGGTTAACTAGAGTGCCCATGTTAAAGGTAGGACCTACTACTAAGTTGGAATGTAAAAGGGACGAGTGAAAAAGTTTTCATCATAATTTAGTAGGATCGATCCTATGGATAAGGATTGAAAACGAGGCCAAAATACATTGAATAGTGAAAATATTTTAACCTTTAAGAATCAAGGCTTCTCCAATGAGCACCTTTATTCCTATGACATAGATACTTGAAAGTTAATGGATGAAAGATTCAGAGGATAAATTTGTCTAATGAATAGTGAGACTTTTAATAATTGTTGATTCTCTAAACAATTTGTGAGACTCTCAATAAATGTCTTCTTATCATCCTCATTACTATCATCCTCTCCAAGGATTGGTCCTGATTGTGGTCAACAATAATAAACCGCTTCATCTTTAGGCTCAGTTGCTTTAATCTCTTCTTCCCCCATACGTGCACTCAATAGGGCTTTATCTTCCTCCCTAGCTTTTTGGCTTTAGGAATTTCTCTCTTAAAACTCTTTTGTTTAATATGTAATTTGACCTTTTTTATCAGACCCCACATGTGGCCTTCTTCCCTTTTTTGTAGCAGCTTGCTTATCTCACTAAGTCTTGTCCTTAACTTAGGAATCTCCTTATTGAATTCCTCTTGGCTTAATTTCCTCCTCATGTTATTTCTCATGGCTTCTTCCTTTCCTCAATTCTTTCTCTCACTTACACCTTTACCATGACCAAGAATGGTCATTTCTCTCTTCTTTTATGGACTCCCTTTATCACATGTGACTTGCAACAAGCCTTCTCCATCACTGTAAAAAAGATATCACTCATCACCTTGACACCAAGTCCTTCTCTCAGAATATTTCTTCTCTTGTAAATTCTACTCACAATCATAATTGTGGAACTCCATCTGACAACTTCTACCCAACTGCATTGGAATTTATCGTCTTTATATTTCTCTGCAATAGAACCTCTTTTCTTGAGCACTCCCACTCCTCAGCTTTTTAAAGTTGTTAGGTTGTTGCTTCCTCAAATTCTCACTTCTTGATAACTCCCCTAGTTCTCTCCTCATAAGGACCTCTTGTCCTCTTCACTCTTCAACCACAACTAGGTTTACCTTCTTTGTTGTAGTATTTTTTGTTGTGGGGTTCCTTTCTGCCATAGCCCTTGAGAACACTAGTGGTTCTCTTTTCCTTGGAATTGTCACAAATTCTCATGTTGTGATATTCTTCCACTACGAGCTCTTCTTTCCTACTAAGAGCTACACAACTCTTCTCCTTTTATCACAACTCCTATTTCCTGTCATGACTGCTACTAAAATGTGATTTGTTTGAAATAAATTTCTTAAAGATCAAATTTACTTGTTAGATTCTTTAACACTAAGGACTCAAAATCTTCCACTGTTATCCTATGATATTTACTCGACTAGAACTTTTTTTCCTTAAGAGTCACTATCTCATCAATTGTCCTTGAGAAAGGAACCCTGACTTTCTATCTCGACTGCTGCACATAAAATGCTTGCAACTACGTACAAACTTAATGCACAAATTCTTCCGTGTAGCACATGCTTTAATCTTAAAAACTAAATCTAACTCACCCAACTAATTTAGCAATTATCTCAAGGGTCTCGACACCTTCACTTGAAATTCAATATAAAATTTAATCCAAACTCAATATGACAATAATACCCTTACAATTTCAATCAAATGGGTGCACTCTCTTTCTTTTTAATTTTCAAATAGCATGATGATTTTGATACCACTTGACGCAACAAAAGCGTTCTTTCCTTTTATTTTAACACCCAACTCATAAATAGAATGAACGAGTGCCAATTCAAGTGTGAATTCCAAACTCTAAATACATGGAATACACCTTTTCTAAGCGTAAACCTTTCCTTTGATATTTCTTTAAGCCAAAATATTCTTTTAATTCATGTGGGGCGTTACCTATTGAACAAAGAAAATTCGAGGTTGGATCTTCACTTGTTCCCAACTTCTTTCTTCCCTCGCCGACCCGACTACTACGAGGTCCAACTAGGGCGATTAACATCACACCGGACCAAAGATGGGCTCTGACCAACAACCAAGATGTCATGAATGAAATAAACGACCTATGGGAGTTTGATTTAATCCTTAGTCAGAGGTCGGTCGGTCAACTCCTCCCTCGATTATCCTTTGGTATTGAGGCCTGAAAGCCCAACTCTACACTCGGTCCTGACTTGATCCTTCGTATGGACCTCCTTTTCTCCTTTGTGGGTGTTCTTTATGTTGAACCCGAAGGCTCACCCAACGCCTTCGTTTTGTATTTATTTCTTCCATCAAGCCAAGGATTGGATCAAATGCTAGTGAAAGAGTGTTGATATTCGACAGTTGGGACTCTATGCCAAACACGATTGGTTGTGGTCACTTTTGTTCGGATATCGGGATTTATGATCCAAACATTGAATGTACTTAGCCCTACCACACCAAACCAATCTTGACTCAGAATGAATGTCAACAACTCAAGCTAAATTAATGTTAGGGCTTAGTCCTTAACATTTCTATTATGAGTATCTTAAACCCAAGGTTCAATTGCACGCCAATAAGAAATTTCTATGAAAACTAGTCCCTTGAAAAATTATATGCAGTGGGGATTTACATGGCTTCCTGACTAGAATTTTGCGCAGTTCAAGCTTCTCCTTCTCGAGATATTTCCTATTCTAAATACACAGAAACTTTTTGTTTCTCGCCTAAGGCTTGCTCTTGTCCTATATTCTATGGTCTTCTACTCAACTCGAACTAGGTCCAATAAGGTGTCAAGGTACTTATTGATCAACATAGTATTACTAGTTCAATGCTTGGTTTGGTGGATCGTATTCACTAGCTGCCTATACAGGGATAACCTTACACATGTACATAAAGAAATTCAAATGCTATCTTTATTATTCAACTAGGAAATATTTGCAATGAATTACATGGACCTTTGTTTGATCCCTCTTGGCATCTACTTTTTTTTACTATGAAATTACCTCTCCGTTCTTCATAATTGTGGATTCATACATGGGATTAATGGGTCTCGACTTGAGCTCTACTGAACCTTTTGAACCCTCTCTCCAACTCTGCTCCCCACAACCCCTTGGGACTGAATTTTCTACATATATATGAAATTAAAGATTGTTTAGGATAACTGATAACAAAATGACAACTAATTAGACATATGTCCCAATTCTAGGAACGACCTAACAACTCAGGGTGGCACTTGGCAGTTATTACAAAGGCCCATTTGGCCAATCATACCATCTAAGTGAACCAAAAAAAACTCATCAAACTGAATAACAACCTACCATTCCCAAATTCTTCTAAAATCAAAACACTTTGTTGTAACTACACTCTGCTAATTTTAATTTATATTAGTTACAAATGATGAAATGCATCCTTTCTCATAATTTACATGACCCCATTTTGAGTCTCAAACAAAATGCTAGTTGGTTGGAGTTGATGTCACCAAAAATAAATTGATATAATCCATGTTTGGCGAACACAAGGACTAATAAAAGCATTTTATTGTTTTATATAAATATCCAACCAACTTAGCGACTTACCTAATTTCTTATACATTGGACAAAGTATCGTGTAAATTGGCTAGATTATTGTGTAACTCCACCAATATAAGAGGAAGGAATTCATTGTGGAACCAAAATGCGATGCAACACGTGTATGCTTAATATAAAAGTATTATGATATTTTTCAAATAGGAAATGAAAAATAAATCCTAACGAAATTCCATGTATGCTCGAGTATGGAAGTAATGCAATATTTACGAATAGGAAATGAAAATTAAATACTAACTAAATTCAAGGTTGCATCAAAGTGTATAATTACACCGTAAGGCATGTTTATTTGAAAACAACTCTCCAAATTTTCACTGTGTCAATTTGTAAGCCATTGATTTCTATGTTAGATGATTAGAAGGTTTTTGGCCGCTAGATAATTATAACTAACTAACTAATCTGGAAACGGTTCATATGTCACTGTGACTGGTGCAATATTACGGTTCATGCTCCATTATTACAGTTCATATGTGACTGTGACTACTAATCTAGAAACGGTGTGACTGTTACTGTTGGGTTATTATGGTTCATATGTGACTGTGACTATTAATCTCGAAACCGTTTCATATGTGACTATGAATGCAACGTTATTACGGTTCATATGCTACTGTGACTGTTGCATTTGACATGGCATTGTCAAGATCTTCTTTGTTTTGGGTTTCAGACATTTTTGAACTCATCCAAATTTTCAGAATATTTTTTTTTAAGAAGTGCAAAGAAATGATGAAAGATTACCTTAGAAATTTTACTTGATTTTATCTTCAGGTTTGCTTGGGGCTTACACATTTTTGAACTCGTCCAGATTTTCAAAATGTTTTTTTTAAATGAAAAGAAATGATGAGATGATTACCTCTGAATTTTCACCGTATTTTATCTTCAGGTTCTCTTGATTGCTTTACCAAGGTCTCCTTTGTTTTGGGTATCATACATTTTTGAACTCAACCCAATCTTCAGAATGCTTTTTTTTTTCTTGAAGTGCAATGAAATGATGAGAATATTATCTCTTAACTGGATTTTATCTTCAGTTACTCTTTTCATAATGTTTTTTTAATTTATTGAAGTGAAACGAAATGATAAAAAGGTTACTTCTAAAATTTCACTGGATTTTATCTCCAGTTCTTTTTTTCAGAAATTTTTTTTTTTCTTTTCTTGAAGTGCAACCAAATGATGAAAAAATTACTTTTGAAATTTCACCGAACTTTATCTTCAGTTTTTCTTTATTATTTTATCAAAAATTTATTGGAATATATAGTTCTTACTTGTCTTGCTTTACATAGTGATATTTTATCGGGTTCATTTGTTTTGGGTGGAATTTCTTGCGTTTTAAAAGTCCCAAAATTCGAGACTAAACATTGTAATATCTTTAGTGATTTCTTCAACTAGTGCGTGAGTAGTGCGTGACTTTTCAGAATTTTTAAGCCATCTTCATTTCGGATTAGCGAGTGAAGGTTCAATCGAGCTGCATTGACAATGTGGTTATATGATTGAGAATTGACAATGCGGTTATATAATTTTAGAGTTTATGAGGTCAATAGCATATGGAATAATTTTTGTCTATCTTGATAATTCAATTAACTTTGTCGTTAAAAATTGAAGGGTCGTCTATCTTGACAATTCAATTAACTTTGCCGTTATTAAAAGATTTATATGTGTAACAAAAAAATTGAAGGGTCCATTGAGCATTGACAGTGTGGTTATTATATAATTGAGAGCATTGACACTCTTAATATAATTGAGAACTTACGAAGTCAATAGTGTATGGAATAATTTGTGTCCCTTTTGAAAATTCAACTAATATTGTTTTTCTTAAAGTTTTTATATGTTTAAAAAAAAATGTTGTTTTTATAGGTAAGAGAAGCATTATTATCCTATATAAGTGCTTTGTATAAATATTGTTTAGCTTGAGCACAACTTTATAAATCATTTTAAATTTTCTAAATTTTATTATGGAATAATTTTTGTCCATCTTGACAATTCAACGAACTTTGCCGTTATTAAAAGATTTATATGTGTAACAAAAAATTGAAGAGTCCATCCAGCATTGATAGTGTGGTTATATAATTGAGAGCATTGACACTCGTTAATATAACTGAGAACTTATGAAGTCAATAGCGTATGGAATAATTTTTGCCCATTTTGAAAATTCAACTAATATTGTTTTTCTTAAAGTTTTTATATGTGTAACAAAAAAAACATTGTTTTATAGGTAAGAGAGGCATTATTTTATAAGGAAGAGAGGCATTATTACCGTATAAGTGCTTTGTATAAATATTGTTTAGCTTGAGCAAAATTTTATAAATCATTTTGAATTTTCTATATTTTAATTATATTTTAGTCTTTATTAGCTATATATTGTAATTATTTTTATTTTAAATTTTGATTTTAGTTAATTTATGAAATAGGTATAAAGTTTTGATTGGAATTTTAAAATGCTAAATTTTAATATTCATATTAAATTGTTTCTTTTTTTTTGTTTCTAGGAAAAACTAAATCTACAAAATAATAGTAATATAGCCTTTATATTACTATATAAAATGTAATATTAAATGTTAGAAAAATTAATAAAATATAATGAGTATTATTATATCATATTCTATCTTCCATTATTTTCTATCATTTTCTATATATTTGAGTAAAAATAATTTTATAAAATAATACAATAATTATTTAATCATTTTCTACATAAAACTTACTTCATAAAATAATCTTATATTTAATCCAACATGTTTTGTATTTCCTACTCTTCCATATTAGATGTGATTTAATTTCTTTACTTTGAAGACCTATTTTTTATGGGACAAGGGTGTATGAGACCCCATTGTTTGTGGGACAAGGGACCCACCTCCGCACAACAATTTGACTTCTAATTCTATGAACGCATACATACTCTACCCCATTAGGTCACCTCTTGAGATGAAACACATGCTCTTAACCATTAGGCCCACTCAATATATATATATATATATATATATATATATATATATATATATATAGAGAGAGAGAGAGAGAGAGAGAGAGACAAATATTTATAAAATAATAGCTTAGATTGAAGTAGAATTTGATCATCCAAAACACTCAACATTTGAGTTTTTTTTTTTTCGTTAACCTTGAATGGCATACAAAATCCATGTCCAATTTACTTTTTATGCAAATTTCCAGAGTAGAGCTAAAAAATCATCATTAGGAGATCAATTTTTTTTTTTAAAACAAAACTTTGTTGTTCTTCTTCAAAGAGCTATCCAAAAAACCAACATAGTTCTTACACTACCAAATGGCTTTCCTTGCATGATTGTCACTCTCATGCTAGAATTGGCCCAATATCATCTTGGATAACATCTTTGAGGTGATCATCCCTCCCATCAGTGTAGGCGCAACTTGTATGTGACTTTTATTTACAGTGGGGAGGGTTCTCAAACAGAGAAAGTGATATCTTTCCAACATTAAAATAATTGAATCTACTATTGAGAATGCCAACATGGATACCCTTAATTGGAAATCATAGAAAAATCTCCTATGCAACAATGCTTGAAAGCCCACGAATATGACCATATCTGAGACTACCTTTACAATTTTCTCATGGTTGACCTGATTTTCAAACTTCCTGCCGAATGTTGTATCTGAAGTCAATGCATAAGTAGAAGCTCTCTTTATTTTTAAGTGCCCAATTCAAACTGCCTAACCTACCTCTTTCTTGGGCCTCATGGCACTTGTAACTCCACTTCAAATTGCCCAACCTACCTATTTCTTCATACTCTTCCTATCAAATGTTATATCTAAAGTCAATGCATAAGTAGAAACTCTCTTTACTTTTAAGCACCCAATTTAAACTGCCTAGCCTACCTCTTTCTTCATACTCTTCCTATAAAATGTTGTACTTGAACCTCAATGAAAATGTTGTACTTGACTTCAATGCATGGAACTTGAAAAAAATACATTATATTTGAGTAGAAGCTCTGTTTATTTTTAAGCACTTGGAAATCATCTCCTCACTGAATCTTTTCCTTAACATAATGAGCCTAATATTCTAGATTCTATTATTACTCACAAGAAATTTTACCAATATTTAGTCACATAAAATTGTATTGATCATGTAGGTTCAATCTGTTTGAGAGCATAGTTTGTTTTGGTGTCAAAACTTGCTCAAATATCATTATGTTCAATGGCTTGCAATGCTAATAAAATGTATAGTCCTTTGAATTATAAATGTGTAAGAAGTATCCAATGATAAATATGGTTGGATACTCACTCAAAGAATTATTGGATTCGAGCACATTAAGGTTGTAGAGATCAAGCTCAGACTAGGAGAAGGAAAAAAATATTTAGAACCACTTCCACAATGGAAGAAGAGTAGGTTGACATAATTGAATTTTCATGTTGATAAAAAAATATTTTGTTTTTTCCAAAACTAAAATTTGACCCAGATACATTATAAGAAATCTTGAATAGCCTACCTATTTCTTCATACTCTTCTTGTCAAATGTTGTATCTGAAGTCAATGCATGGAACCTAAAAAGAATACTTTGTATTTTAGTAGAAGCTTTGTTTATTTTTAAGCACCCGAAAATCATCTCCTCACCTAAATATTTTCCTTAACATAATGAGCCTATTATTCTATATTTAATGATTCCTCATATGAAATGTTGCCAATATTTAGTCACATAACATTATATTGATCATGTAGGTTCACTCTTTTTGAGAGCATAGTTTCTTCTGGTGTCAACACTTGCTGAAATTTCATTATTTTCAATGGCTTGTAATGCTAATAACATATATAGCCCTTTTTATTGTGAATGAATAAGAAGTAGCCAACCCTTTACAATTTTGTCATTGTGGACCTTATTTTCAGACTTAGCATAAAAAGGATTATCCAAATGAACTTCAAAGTTCCCTTGTTCCTCCACAATAAATCTCTTCACAACATTGGGCAAGAGGCCTTTGGGCAATGTTTTACCAAATAGCCAAGACTAATGTTAGTGACTTCAAGCAATGAGATGACACAATGGCTTTTAAATATGAACATAATTTTTGCAAATTGGACACTTTTTTTTTGAAGTAGTTACTACCTAATGTATGCCTAATGGAACTTGTAGCTCCAATTCAAACTGCCTAACCTACCTCTTTCTTCATACTCTTCCTGTTAAACGTTGTACTTGACTTCAGTGTGTTGGGGTTCCCATGTTTTGGCCAGATTAGCAAGACCAAAAGATGAGACAACATCAGAACCACTTTCAGACCTCAAGATCTAGCCCTCCTGGGTCCAGAGAGGGATCTCTCTATATGAGCAAAGGATTTATGTCTATGAAGCTCCAAGTTTAAGATATTAGGCTAGTTATGAGCACAAGGTTTGTTTGTTTTGATTGTTTGATTTGGTTGCTGGTTGTCAAGAAAGAAGGTTTCAATGTAAGACCAGGACGAGCAAAGAGAGATGAGGCAGAGGCGAATGTTTCAGGAAATATTCAAAACCATTGGGCAATGGAGTCAGGAAAGGATTTGCTTCTACTCAATAGGTAGGCTTTCAATTGGGCTAGTCAGCTGAGACATAGGATCTTAAATATGATTGTATGATATGGAAAGTAGAAAGGGAGGAGACAACACAGATTCAGAGCACAAAGCTACAGACCAGTTGGTCGCACAAGGATCCTAGTGGACAGGGCTAACTCTAATCCCTAGTGTTCCCAAATCTTCCAACTGAATCTATAACAAGAAACATCTAAGAACTGAATTCAACTAATTCATACATCAGAGAACAGGCAATAAAATCCACTACACTAGTTAAACCAACTGAAATCATTTCTTAGATAATACATTCAGAAGAGAAAAATTAATGGCAAGGAGAGCAGCAACATAGGGTACCTAATAAGGGTAAATCCTATGCCAATATTCTGATGCAAGCCAGTAGAAATGAAATTAAATGAATGTAAACACGAAGAGAGGAAAACATCACCGCTGCTTCAGATCAGGATCTAAAGAAATGTGTTTTTCATATAAAATAGCAATACCAGTCAAGTACAACATGCCAATGGCTGAATACTCAGTCTGAGAACATTTCCTTCTACCTATCTTACACTTTACACAGAGACTGTGTCTCCTAATAAACTACTTGCAGTTCTCTGATAACTGATTAACCCCTTTAAAATGAGTTTCTTCATGAATTTATAGCTCCGGAGGAGAAGAGAAGGTAGGTGAAGAACTAAATGCAGTATTAAACTCCTAAAAAGAGAGAGGGCCGTAACCCATTCTATATAAATCCTATGCATTAATCTCTGATGTTCTCTGGGTGAACGAACGATCTGCCTCACACTACATACAGCTCTAATATGATTCTGAAGTGCTCTGACTGCAGTACTGTGTAGTACCTCTGGTGCATAAACAAAAGGTAAAGAAATCTGCCATATTGATGGATTAAATGCTCTGATAGTACTGGGACTGTTTCAAGGTAGAAAACTCTCTAGAACACGGCATGGATTGGACACTGTATGGGCGCTCTATCCTTTAAGGAGAAAAACATTCTATTTGCTTTATAAAAACCCACGATATGCATTTATTTCTGTGTGATGTACCTTTGCAGTCTGTGAGATCATTGATGCAGTGCTTGCCTCTAAGGCGCTATATTAAACTTAAAACACTGCATAATTCTAATCTTTGGAATCATGATCCTTGGTAGGTTTCTCCAACACATCCTAGTACCTCAGATTTTCTTGAGGATTTGAGCTTTGATGGCGGAAAAGGGTTTGCGGTTCAAACTTTGTCCTTTGATAAGGTACCTTTCTTGACATTTCTTTATAGTACCAGCTTCCAAATCCAACTCTCTGTCTGCGCAACACGCCATTAAAGAAGTACATGTTCACCATGGTGGTTTTCCACCTCTTTGTAACCCTACAAAATATGAGAACACGCTAAGAAAACAATGGAGGTGGTGGACGCAATGGGGGTGGCTAGACTTACTATGCAGACTGGTTAGATGTCGCAAACATCGTGGAAGACCCATAGTGCGGTGAAAACGATATGGATTACAGTCGGGAGGTGGCACGGAGGAAAAATAAATGAAAACCTTAACAAACCTGACCTATGAAAAAATATATGAAACGGGAGGGCGACTGTACGGTGGGACACGTGGAGGTGACGTGGTGGGGTCGGTCGACAGGGGAAGAGTCAACAGCGGGAAGACCAAACTGGGTCGTCAGATCTGAGAGGATATTGACGGTGGGAAACACGGCGGAGGGCAGTGGAACAGTGGGCCAGGTGTACGGAGGCTATGGTTTAAACCCCGTGCAGCTTCGTCCATCGACGACTGTCGGATGAGGCTCCCAAGATCTAACGGCTATCGTGAATATCGCTGCGCGTCCTGTCCCAAACGATAACGTGCGATGGGATAGTGGTTTTGAAACCATACAGGAGCCATGCCTCAAGATTTGTATGGAATCACTGGCCGATGAGGAAATACCATCAACCGCCTGAAGGCGGTGCGATAGAAATCGCCAGGTTTTGAAATAGTCCGCTGCGGGGAAACAAAGGGAATGCGCCCGCCCGATAGTGCGATTGCGATGAGTGCTCAAGACTTAAGCGCTTGGTCTTAGCGCTAAGGGCATATGGGGAAGTGGTTAAGGGGGCTAAGCCGAAAGGGGTTGGGCCTTAATGTAAGTCAGAAAGTGGGTTTTTGGCCCATTTTAATGCATTTTGAAGCCAAAGAAGGGTAACGATAGGGAGATAAAATGGGAAAATGGTCAAACAAAGGGGACTTATAGGATTTAAAGGGAATTTCAGGTATGATTTAGAGGGTAAAGGGGAGCCTCGAGGGAGGAAAGGAAAAGGGGTAAAATGAGGATTTCTGTAGAGGTACAAGGGCAGAATAAAGCCTTTTGGAGCATAATTCTTTATCATCAAGGCTTATTTACTCAGAACAGCAGAGGGAAATAGTCACAAGGCAGGGAACAGTAAAAGGCTACAAGCATGATGTGTTTTCAAGGGAAATGCATTCCTTGCAAGCTTACAAAACAAATTATCCCCTTGCTTTCTTTGTCAAGGAAATTATAAGGGGCTAACAGTGGCTCCACATGGGAATGGCTTCTTCTTGAAGGAGTCAATAATTTAGAGAATAGATCTTTGGTGTAGGCCAGGTGCCTGCTGCTTTACACATCCCTTTCTTTCTTTAGCTCAACTGCCACATTATGAAGACATTACATCAACAGAAAATCTTTCCCAACAAACTACCTACCCACACTACTATCCTAACATTTTTTCTTCTTCTAGGGTGCATTTGAGCTGCCATACCCTTTACATCATTTATTTTTGCAAACAGAAAATAAACCTATTCTAAATCTACCCTTATTGCTCCATGAGACCAGACTAGACTGTTGGTCTCATATGTTTCTCTACCTAATCTAATATCTATTGGGATTAAACTGTCCAGCAGATTTCTTCTCTATATTCTATGACAGAAATTGAAAAACAGTCACACCAAGATTAGACTGTCTGACTTGCTGTGGGTCCAAGGCATAAAGACAGTTGCTCATGGACAAAATTCGCAGAAAACTGAAAACAAAACTGTGAAGGCTTGAGATTTGAAACTTGAAGTATCCTTCTTCTCTTTGTGACTCAAATTTTGAGCATGTTAGATTCACTTCTTTTTCTTCATTTCAGCTCTGGTTTTGGGCGTGTTAGAGTTGATTCTTCTTTCTTCTTTGCTGGTCCAGATTTTGGGCAAGTTAGGACCAGTTGTCTTGCTTTCTTTCGCTCAGGTTTTGATCATATTAGAGCCAATATTTTTCACTTTTGAGATTCATGTTTCGAGCATGTTTGAACCTCTCCTTTCCTCTGTTCTTTGAAACCTTTTCTCTTTTTCTTGAAAATAAAAACTGCAACGGTATGTACAATGGAAATGGAAACTGGAAATGGAAAATCAGTAGAAGCAGTGCTTGAGCATCCTGCCATTGACAGGACCCCCAAACAGCTTTGTACCATCTAATTCCTGTAGGAAGAAAGCGTTTGGACCAACAGTGGCCTGGATGATGTATGGACCCTGCCACAAACTGTCAAACTTGTCATGCATTCCTTTATCTTCTCTCCTTGAGTCCCACTTCAGAACCTTATCTCCAATCTTGAAATCAGCAACTTTGGTTCTTTTGTCAAACAATTTCTTTATATTTTCCTGAACTTTCATTGCTCTGTTGTAGACCTCTTCCCTTGTTTGTTGAATATGGATCGTTTGGTTTATCCTTCTCACCATACTGTCTTCCTCTGTTTGGATCTCCTGGACCAACTTAATCACTGGTACCCCAAGGCTGGTGGGAAATACTTCTTTTGTACCATAGACAAGCTGAAATGGTGACATGCGAATGGAATTATTTGTTGTAAGTCTGTCAACCCACAAGGCATGCACTAGCTTGTTATGCCATGACTTTTTGTTCTCTTCCAATAGCTTCTTGATGATGATTACCAGGCTCTTGTTTGATGATTCAGCTAATCCATTACTTTGAGGGTAATAGGCAGTTGAATGACCGAGTGCTATTTGATACCTATGACAAAAATCAACCATTTTCTTGGATCCGAAAGAAATAGCATTATCAGTGATTATTTTCCTTGGGCAGCCAAACCGAGAGAGGATATGACCTTCTAGGAAACTAATGATGACTGAATCTATGGCATTCCTAGTGGGTATGGCCTCTATCCACTTAGTGAAGTAGTTTGTGGCTGTTAGGATCCATTTTTGTTGTGCATAAGAAGTATGGTGAATCTCCCCTATGAAATCTAGGTCCCAGTGCAGAAAGGGACCCTCAACAGTGATGGGTTGTAGAGGTAAGGGAAGGAGTTTTATTTTGCCTTCAAATATCTAGCATTTGTGATAGGCAACGATCATTTTATGGATATCATTGAAGAGGGTGGGCCAATAGTAGCCAGCTCTAAGTATTTTGTTTGCAGTGGCTTTCCAGCTCATGTGGCCTCCACATTCTCCAGCATGGAATTCTTGTTTGATCCTCTCTGCCTCATTTTCAGGCAAACATTTAAGCAATAGGCCATTTGGGTTTTTCCAGTATAAGTAGTTATTCAATATGAAATAGCTCCTAGCTTTTAGCTTTAAGAATCTGGCCTTAGTCTTTGACAGTTCAGGTGGGGCATTGAGGTGTGTAAGCACATACAAAATGTCGGAATACCAAGGAGAGCTTTGAAACTTTTCCTCAATAGTGGGATCAGGCAATTATTGTTGCTCATCCAAGGTATTTATCATGTTAATGTCTAGGGCTTGTAATTTTGATTCAGCCATCAGTTGTGCTAAGCCCTGACCTTTAATCAGTTTGGTGGGTTTTATCTCAAGGTCATATTCTAGAATCAAAGCAATCCATTTGCCCCTCTTCCCATCTGGGTCTTGGGACAGTATATCTTTGAATATGATGTTGGGCACATAAGCTATGGTGTGAGAATGAAATATGTACACTCTGAAGTCTTTCAAGGCCTTAATCAGAGCATAGGCCTGTTTTTCCATTATGTTGTATTTCGAGGGTGCATCCCTTAGTGCTTTGCTAAAAAAGGAAATTGGTTGTTCCATTCCCTTTGTGTTTTTCTGCAGCAAGACTGCAGCCACTGTGTGCTCAAAGGAAAACAAAAAGATCAGGAATTCCTTTGAGAAATTAGGGCTAATCATAACAGGATCTTGGGTGAGTGCAAGTTTTACTGATTCAAAATATTGTTTAGCTCCAACATTCCATTTAACTCCCGCACCTTTCTTTAGCATGTTAGTCATATTCCTAAGGTGTTCAGCTAGGTTGGGGATAAATCTCCTAAGGAAGTTTATTTTCCCAATGAAGGACTGTAATTCTTTGATGTTTCTCGGGTGTGTGATTTGTAGTATTCCGTCAACTCGTTGTGGGTCTATCCTGATTCCCTTTTCGGATATAATGTGGCCAAGAAGCTTTCCCTCTTGCAACCCAAATACAGTATTTTTAGGATTCAATGACAGACCAAACCTTCTACATTTTTCAAACACTTTTCTCAGATGTTTTAGATGTTCTTCTTCAATCTTAGAATAGACTGTTATGTCATCCAAGTGAATAATGATGAAGTGTCTTATCTCATCTGAAAAAGCTATATCCATTGCTCTTTGGAAGGTTGCCCCAGTGTTGATCAGTCCAAAGGGAATTTTTACATACATAAAGGTGCCCCATGGAGTGGTAAAGGCTGTTTTGAGTTGGTCTTCTGGGATTACTAAGACTTGATTGTAACCTGAGAAACCATCTAGCAGGGATATTCTCTTAGAGCCCACTACCCTCTGAAGAATATGTTCCATTTTAGGCAAAGGGTAATTGTCTTTGAGTGAGGCTCTATTAAGATTTCTGAAGTCTATACACAGCCTGATTTTGCCTCTTTTCTTTCTCACAGCCACTAAGTTTGACACCCAATCAGAGAACCTCACAGGCACAATTATACCTGCTTCATACATCTTCTTAATCTCTTTTTCAACTGCAGGAAATTGTTTTGGATTGATTCTGCGAAGTTTTTGTGTGAAGGGCCTCTGATTTTCTTTCAAGGATATTTTGTGTTGAATGATGTTTGTGTCATAGGCCTTTAAGTCTTCATAACTCCAGGCAAACACATCAATGAATTCCTTGAAAAGGTCAATGTATTTCTTCTTCATTTCTGTAGGTAAAGACTTAGACAGTTTAATCATTTTGGGCTTATCTGTTGTGCCTAAATTGCATTCTTCCACGTCAGACTCTGCATGTTCTATAGTGGGCTTTTTTTCTACATCATCAAAGTCGAAGAGGTCCTCTAAGGGGGGCAGGCCTCTGGGTATATTCTTATCTTTGGCCTGCAGCACCTCCACTTCTTCACTATCTGTGTTTTCACATTTTCCATTTGGATTTCCAGTTTCTTCGTTCAGGGCATTTATTTCTATGTTACAGGGTGTTTCTTCCTCGTCAGAGGATTCTTCACTTAGGCAGCTGCAGTTAGATTTGGAGTCTGAATCAAAAAATTCAAACTCGTTTCTGCCTGCCAGGAAATCTTCAATCTGTTTATCACCTTCAAAAACCTGCCAATATTTTTCATTGTCTGGCACTGCAGGCCTAAATTTAGTCTGAATGATTATCCATTGATCGATTGGAGTCTTGGGGTAGGAACTAGCTAGGCAGGCTATTCCGTTTGCAATGACATTTTGACCCCTGGGAACGAACACTAATTCGTATTCAACAAACATTTTCAGTAGATCCATAGTGTCATTCCTATAAGCTCTCAATCTAGGATGTTTCATTGTGTATTCACCATTCACCTGTTTGATAATCAGCTCAGAGTCCCTATGCACAGTTATCCTACGAGCTCCTAATTTTCTCAACAGGTTCAAGCCTAGGATAAGGGCCTTGTATTCTACAACATTGTTTGTACATTTGAAGTGCAGGTTGCAAGCATGGCTCTCTGCGTAATCACTTTCTGTGTTATGTATCCACACCCCTACCCCAGCAGTTCTTCTTGTGCAGGACCCATCGAAATTCATTTCCCACAGGGGTTCATTCTCTTTTTTGTTAACATTCCTTTCCCTATAGCTGGGTTTGCCATTATGTTGTGTTATAGGGTCTGCACTAGGCTGTGGGCTGTTTAGTTTTTCATTATGGATGTGGAAGTCATAGAGGTGACTATTTGGCTGATTACATTCTGTTTTTGGTTCACTTTGTGTTGTTGTTTCAGTGCACTGTTCAAGGTTTTGTACGTTTTCATCCTCTGAGTCTAGGGTAGCCATTATGTTAAAATCCATTGGCTCTGTTTCATCCCGTGTACCTTTTCTTGTATCTATGTTTTCAGATTCTGGTTCCCCCAAATATTCATCATTACAGAAGATAAAGGAATCTAGGTCTGTATGTATAGAGTATAGAGGAGAATTTTCAGGCTTTTCAGGGCTACTAAACAGGAATTTCATTTGCGCCTCCCTATACAGTCTTCTAAGCTCGCCAAATATTGGGATTGTGGCATAAGCCCCATCCATCTGCATCGTTCCCTACAGCTTGGCTCCCCATGATCTTGATAATAACATGCCATACTTGGGTGGCACATCTGCCACCACAACATCCATGACCATACACTTGGCAGGAATCTGAGTAAGGCTCACACATAAATCTTTGATCAGGCCAAGAAACTTTACTCTACTAGAGTCAAAAGAATATAGGTCTTTATAGGGATGGGTTATCTCGAGACCTAATCTTTCCATCACTACTTTAGGCATCAGGTTGTGTGACGCTCTAGAATCATGCATTGCATTGTGGAGGATCTTATCATGGATATTAAGACTGATGTAAAAAGGGGGTACTACCCCTTCCTGAAACTTTCCTTCTATCTTTGGACCAAACAGAAGGGCAGGTTGATCATCGCTCAGATTTACAGTGTCATTGTTTTCACCTAAATTTAATGCTTTCAAAATTTGGCCCTTATATACATCCTGAGTGGCCAGCTCAAAGAGTGGGACAGAGATTTTAATTTTTGCAATCTCACTCTCCAAATTGAAAGTGGACTGACTCTTTGGAATGTTCAACTCTGTTTTGTTTTCCACTGCTTTAGTGGCTGAATCAGTGTGCTGATTCTCGTTATGTACAGCGTTTGTGACAGTTTTATCAAGAGCACTAACCGCAGCGCTAGTGCTGCTAGATGGTTTACCTTGTGTATCAGTGTTTTGGTTGTCCTTCTCTTTGTTCTTTCCAGAACTCTCAATTGCTGATTTTTTACTTTCAGCAGTTGCTTTAGAAGCTTTCTCAGGTCTTTTCTTGATGGTGACCTCAGAATATTTTGGTTTGGCAGTTTCTTGACTCCTTTTGCTTCTAAGTTCATATTGCTCTCTGACCTGCATCATGGCATTTCCAAACCCTAGCCTGTAATCCTCAGATTCTAACCATTCCTCCTCCCAACCAGAGGGTGAGGGCTGATCTTCTTCTGAGTAACAGTTATGGTTTAAATCTTATGTTTCAAACATGTTTATTGTGTTCCCTTCAGACTCTTCTATGATTCCCTCATCTTCATCTAGAAAATTCTCTCGGAATGGGGGAATAACTTGTTGATCTGATTCTCTTTATCTGTTGGGAGTGGTATTGTTTCTTCTAAAGTTCTGGTTCTGGTTATGGTTTTTGTTCTGATTGCTAACTGTGAAAACCATCTTTTCCATCATTTGTTGTAGTCTTTCCACGTTTTTGGATAACCTATCATAATTTGGATCAGATGTGGAAGCTACATTGTCATATTTATATGTTACCCTCTTCTCAGATCTCAGTCTTTCTCTTTTCTCAATCAGATTTGCCTCTATGTTCACTGCTCCTTTCTGCATTTCATCCAATGTGTTGTACTCTTTATCTCTAAGCTCATAAGCCATGTCAGCATTAAAACCTTCAGGGTATTTTTCCAGAGCCATGCCTTGTGGAGGTTTCATATGTGGAGGGAGGGCATTGTAAATGCTGTTAAATCTTGTTTGTGTAATCATGGACACTCTCTCCTATGTTTCTTTTAAGGCTCATGTATTCTGCTAAGATTTGGCGAGGGTTAGCCTTAGTTTCCCATTTTTTTATGAAATTTTGATATAAGGCTGGAAGATCATTGATGCTACCTGGAGGTAGGCCTTTAAACCATTTCTTCACATCACCCCCTAAGCTCTGGGTAAAGATTCTCATTTTGACTGTATCATCATCTATTTCCATGTAGTCAAAAGAATCTTCCATCTTATCTACATGATGCTGGGCTGTGATGGACTCTTTTGCAGTGAAGTGTGGGATCTTTGACAGATAATCATTGGGTAGGGGTACTAGAGGTTGAGGTAAAACTAGAGGTGCATACCAGGCTGCCATGATGATGTTCTGATGAGGTAAAAGGTTAACTTGGACAGCTGATATGTGGATGACAGGGATATTATGACCAGCAATAGACTGATGAGCAGATCTAGGGTGACTGAGCCCTGAGTTTTGTATGAAATGTATATCAGGAGGTGTATACGGAGGGGTCAACCTATTTCCAAGGTGTCTACCACTTTGAGGTGGTGAACCAGGAAGCTCAAGGTCTAGCTGGTCTAAACTATTGAATGACCTAGTTCTAGGTAATCTGTTAGGTAGGTCTAGGTCGAGGTGAAAGTGCGATATAACTGTAAGATCTTCTGGTGCAGAGTTAGCTCTATGGATGTGGTTGGAAATAGTTGGTTGTTTATGTGTGTGAGATCCTTTGAGGATACTCTCAGGGTTGTCAACTATTTCAGGTGGGTCTGGGTTAGGGTAAGCCCTTGTATGAATGGTTCTAGAAGCCAGAATATTGTTTTCTGACCAAGCAGCTTAACCCTAGCTATTATTTCTACTGTGGTTGATGTTGTGATGAAGGCTGGTCTTACAGTGGAGTCTAATGTGAACCAAGATAATCAGGAGGCCTACTGATCACCAGTGGAGTCTTCAAATATTTTAGGAGCTATGGAGTCGCCAGGTGGAAAGGTTTAGGATGTTCTTGGAGGGTACACTGTCCACCACAGTGCTTACGAGATTCCCCCTTTCAGGGATATCTTCCAGACACCGCAAAACTCTCACCAGAGATTGACTGGGAGGGCGTTTACCAGATATGTCACCTCTGAAACAGTGTGAGATCTGGAGGCTACCTGGCCCTTTCCAGACTCTGTCCAAGAGTATGGGAAAAACACAACAAATGGTATAGAGGTTGATGTGAGAATAGGAGTGTCTAACTACCAACCTAACCAGAGATTGTAGGTTTTATGAGGCTTATGATATAGTAAGATGGATGGTACTCAGAAAGCTTCCCCAGTGGAGTCGCCATCATGTTGGGGTTCCCATGTTTTGGCCAGATTGGCAAGACCAAAAGATGAGACAACATCAAACCACTTTCAGACCTCAGGATCTAGCCCTCCTGGGTCCAGAGAGGGATCTCTCTATAATAGTCAAAGTATATTTGTCTTTGAAGCTCGAATGTTAAGATATTAGGCTAGTTATAGGCAGAAGGTTTATTTGTTAATTTGTTTGTTTGGTTGCTGGTTATCAGGAAAAAAGGATTCAGTGTAAGACCAGGATGAGAAAAGAGGGATTAGGTAGAGGTGAATAGTTCCAGGAAATATTCAAAACCATTGGGCAATGGAGTCAGGAAAGGATTTGCTTGCTGATCAATAGGCAGGCTTTCAATTGGGCTAGTCATATAAAACATAGGATCTTAAAGATGATTGTGTAATATGGAAAGATAGAAGGGGAGGATATAACACAGATTCATAGCACAAAGTTAAAGACCAGCTGGTCGCACAAGGATCCTAGTGGACAGGGCTAACTCTAATCCCCAGTGTTCCCAAATCTTCCAACTTAATCTATAACAAGAAACATCTAAGAACTGAATTCATTTAATTCATACATCAGAGAGCAGGCAATAACATCCACTACACTAGTTAAACCAACTGAAATCATTTCTTAGATAATACATTCAGAAGAGAAACATCAATGGCAAGGAGAGCAGAAACATAGGGTACCTAACAAGGGTAAATCCTATGCCAATATTCTGATGCAAGCCAGTAGAAATGAAATGAAATGAATGTAAACACAAAGATAGGAAAACATCACCGCTGCTTCAGATCAGGATCCAAAGAAATGTGCTTGTCATATTAAAAAACAATACCAATCAAGTACAACATTGCCAATAGCTGAATACTCAGTCTGAAAACATCTCCTTCAACCTATCTTACAACTTTACACAGAGAATGTGTCTCAAAAGAAACTACTTGCAGTTCTCTGATAACTGATCAACAACCTTTACAATGAGTTTCTTCATGAATTTATAGCTCCGGAGGAGCAGAGGACGTAGGTGAAGAACTAAATGCAGTATTAAACTTCTGAAAAGAAAGAGGGCCGAAGCCCATTCTGTATAAATTCTGTGCATTAATCGCTGGTGTTCTTCGGGTGAACGAATGATCTTCTTCAGACTACAGATTACTCTGAAATGACTCTGATGTATTCTGACTGCAGTACTGTATGGCGCTATTGGAGAATAAAAAGAAGATAAATGGATTATCAAGAAGTCTGCCATACTGATGAAATAAATGCTCTGATAGTACTGGGGTTGTTTCAGGGTAGAAAATCTCTCTAGAACACGGCATAGATTGAACACTGCATGGGCGCTTTTTCCTTTATGGAGGAAAAACATTCTGCTGCTGTAGAAAACCCTGATATGCATTGATTTCTACTGCTGTACCTTCTGGATGATCCACAGGATCACTGATCTGATGCTTTACCTCTAAATCGTTGTATTAAAGCTCAAACCTTCAATACTGAATGATGGAATCCATTGATCATTAGCCGGTTTTTCTCCACTGCTCCATAAATGCCTCGATCTGTAAAATCTGGGCTTTAACGGTGCTAGATAGGTTTCTTCACGGAGGTTGGACTGTCCTTGGGTAATATTTATGACGGCGCTACCTTTCTGGGTTTTTCTATTGTGGTACCAGCTTCCAGATTTAATTCTATCTACGCAGCATGCCATTGAAGTAGTACTTCTGAGCTGTGGCAGTTTTCTGCCTTTCTGAAGCCCTGCAAAAACACGAAACCTGTTATGATAACCATGGATGGGGGCGGATGGGGGCGGATGATAGTGGGAATGTGGAGAAAGGGCAGAAGATGATGTGGAATGGTGGATGTTACACCATTTTTTGGTCATCTAACCTATTATCATTAGATGGACCCAAGTACACCATGTAAGACCAATTTTACCCTAAGTAAAATTGCCTTCACTATGTAAAATAACTTAATAAACCACATTTATTAGGTTGTTTATGGTCTAAACAGGAAACCCCAAAAAGAAATATTAAACAAACCTATATTTGTTTGATTTTCCTCATGGAATAATTAATTAAACCATAATTTAATTATTATTCCTAGTCATGTTTAACCCAAAGCAAAGAAATTAATTAGATAAACCTTTATTTATCTTATTATTTTCTAGGAATAATTATTTAAATCTTATTTAGATAATATTCCTTGTTAAATATGACCAAATCACCCAGAAATAATTAAATAAATCATTATTTATTTAATTATCCTTCAACCACTTCCTTAAAAAGATAAATAAATCATTTATTTATTTATTATTAACAAATAAAGGGATTTGACCCAACTCAAATACTTTTTCCCTCCAACAAATATAATAAAATATTCCATAAAAGGTGGATCTAGATTTGGTTAACATTATTTTAATCATGCACCAAGATCTAGAATGACCCCAATATTTTGTTATAAATAGGAGGGTTTTTCCTACCATTCTTCACCTTTTGTTGCCTATTAGATCACTCTGGATCTATACACTTGGTCACATTTTTCTACATTATTTTTTGTGTGAGCTCCCTTTGAGTTCTATCTTTGTCTGGGTTTTCTACACCAACAAGAGAGAGAGATTCTAGATCTGAAGTGCTGAGGACTTCCAAGAGCCCATCCCATTGAGGAGAATTGGATACGCCTTCTTGTTTTCCTCCCAGGTGCCCTTAATACAAAAAATTCTTTCAAAAATTTTTCTTGTCTTGTCTATTGGATATATGGAGCAAACCCTTCTTTTTACTGCTTAATTTCTTTCTATGCATAGATCTGGTTTTTTGCAGCTCTTTTCTTGATCAACTAGCTGCAGATCTGAAGATATTGGCAGCCACTTTTGATGTTAGGGCTATTAGTTATGCGTAGCTAAAGTGGTCCTTTTTCGTACACTTCAACAAAGGATTCATACTAACAATTGGCGACTCCACACGGGTTTTCAATTACGACCGCTGTCGTTTTTCATATTCCTTCATATCCAGCTACTTCAGACCCTAGGGTTTCTTTTCAGCTTTTTTTTTTCCCTATTTTCATGTTGTTTTTCCCCTATAAAACCCTAAAACATTAAAATTTCTAACTTTCGTGTGTTTCTGGCCTTATTGTGCAGGTGACAAACATCAGCCGCAACTGAGACGGCAACTTTTCCGCAAATCTGCCGCCGAGACAACCGGAACTGGGGGTCGCACTTTTCAGCCCAAAAACTGCGACCTGGACCTCCAGGTCGCACTTTTCAGCCTCTTTTCTGCGACCTGCACTGAAAACAGGTCAGAACCTGCGACCTGCCAATTTTTCAGCTGTTTTTCTGCAATTTTTCTAGGTTTTGCTGAAGCTTCTGTCAGGGTTTTCCAGCCTCAGTCTCAGCCTGTTTCAACCTGTTCCTAATCTGTTTTTCTCATATAAGTGGGAACCTAGCCCCCTAGGGCTTCAGTACCCTCCACTTTTGGTGGAAGAGTTTTAGCTGCTTCAGGTGTCTAATTTTTCAGAGTTTCAGCCTTCCCTTTTTCCAGATCTGATACCTCCGTTTCAGTTCCCTTTTAATCAGCTCTTCTCCCTCTCAAATCACCTCCTGAAGATTTTTTTGGATCTACTTTTAGGGCCTCCTCCTTGCCCCTTCTGATTTTTGTTGATTTCCTCCTTTTTTCCAGCCACCTTGCCTCTGCCTCTTGGCTGTAATCTGCAACTTTTTTCAGCAGCTTTATCCTTTAGATCCCTGTCCCTTTTAAACCTAGATCTATTGGCCTCTTTTTAAGTGTGTTTTGACTAGATTTTTGCCCTCTTTTAGATTAGTTTTGAGCGACCCACCTTCTTGGGTTGAATCGATGCACTAGTAGCTGTTATTTTTCTGTTATTTCAGCATTATATACTGTTCTCTACAGATTTATTTTCAGTTACGCAACACACTTTTTCTCTTGCTCTCAAAACGAAAAGGGTTTAAAAATTAAAATTAACGCATGCCACACACTCACCCTAAGCGAAGAAGAGCCTGGTTTACACCGCCAGGCAAAGACTTTAAAATCAATTGACACTGCACCTATCTGCCCTTGTTTCGACATTGTAATCACTTGATTCTGCACCTCCTTGCCCTTGTGGTCGTTCTTCTTCCCCTTGTGATGTGTTTGTGTTGTCATCATTACGCCCCCAAGGCGCACTTCCTGGAGACTTCTTGGCCTTCACCCTCAGTTTCCGGTCGATCGACCTGCTCCGTCCCTCCGTCGTCGAGCCAGTCCTCCTCCGAGTCCGCCCTCCGACTCCTCTTCTAATTCTTTGGGTTCTCCTTTTCCTTCCGGTTCTCCCCCTATCACCTTCACTATGTCTGGTCGAGGGCCTAATGCTAGCGGTGCTCCCAACCCTAATGCCGGAACTACTACTAGCGGAACCGCCACAGGAACTACCTCGGCCATACCCTTACTGTCGTACATCGCAGGCCTTAGTCTCCCCGATTTCAATCAGTTGATCAATGACCCTATCCGCCACGATGTTGTTTGGCTTGCTATGCCAACCAAGCTCCCCTATGACATCCCTAAGTTAAAAGGCCTTGCTGGAGAAGATCCAACCAATCATGTCCGATATTTCCACATGTGGTGTTCCTCCAATTCCATTACTGATGACTCCATCCGTCTTCGATTGTTCCAATGCACGCTTACCGACGAAGCTTCTAAATGGTATGTTGACCAAGCCACCTCTTCCCATACCACCTTTGTGACCATTTCCCAAGCCTTTCTATCTTACTTCTAGCTCCCCCTCTGATACAATACTGGTACGGATCTTTTGACCTCTTTCAAGCAAACCTCTTCGACCCGCCTTTCCGCTCATGTCCAGGAATGGTGACGAAGACGAAGCTTATGTCGAGCTCCCCCCTTCGAAGATCGGATCTATATGGATTGGTTCCTTCGCTCTCTCTTAGCTCCCATCGGCAAAGATGTCGCCTCCCATTTCCCTCAAACCGAAGAAGCCGCCCTCCAAATAGCCTTGAAATATGACCTAATCTACGCCCAGTCTGGTTATGTTTATACCGTCCTTCCTGACCTCCCCAGGCCCGGAGGCGCTAATGCCCCGGGGGCATCTCGTTTTTCCGACGGTATCGTTGGAGCCCTTTCTCATCCATATGCTCAACCTCCCATGGGCTATGGTCTCCCTCAGGGAGGGGCCAGCACCTCTAGCACTTTTCCCCCTCCAGGTAGCATGTATCCAGGATAGAGCATGCCTCATCCTTATGTCCAACCTCCTGCTTACCTCAATGTTGCCCAACCTAACCATTACCCTTATCTGCAGCCTGGTGCGTCAGCTCCTCCAGCGTATGCGCTTCCACTTCCCTTGCCTCCTCAACCCCAGCAACAGCACCTACAACCCCCTCCAGGACAAGTATTTGCACAGCAGGGCGCGACTAATCCCCCTTCTTCTCAAAGAAGGCAGAGAGGCAATCCAAATCAATCTGCCCCTGGTACTCGTGGACCCAATCCTCAAGGTGTTTACCCTAACACTACTAACCAGCAACAGGGCACTCAGCCCAAGCCGGACAGGCCGCTTCGCACCAATAAGCCTTGTTCGTGTTGCGGTGTATACGGTCATTACACCCACAATTGTCCCCTCTTACCACAGATGCGGCAGATGTGGGAGTCTCAAGCCACATTGTGAGGACAACATGCCTCCCCTCATGCTCCCCCTAATGTGGCCACTACTCAACCAGCTGTCTTTACTGATCCTTTCCCTCAGCAAGGATTCGTGGCTACCCAACCACCTGACAGACAGGTCGCCACTCCACCTTCCATTTCTGGTTCCTCCGATTACCAGATCCTCATGATGAACTCTGATCCATCCCCAACCGTCGACCTTCACCTTCAAACTCGGTCTCGCCAGTACCCCAAGCCTCCCGCTCAGTCTGCCCCCGAGTCCTCTTCTTCCGGTTCTACAGAGCCTCTTTCGACATCCAATGGTCCCTTACATATCCCTCAACCCAAAGTTGAGGTCCATACCAAGATTCCTAAAGGACCGTTACGTCGAAATGCTGCTTCTGGTCGAGCCGCTCATTCGTATAGCATAGTAGATGATTTGGCGCAATCTCCTGCTGCCATTTCCACACTGGAACTCCTCCAGTCGTGCCCTTCCCAAAAGAAGGCTCTACTATCTGCCGTGGGCGCTGTAGATCCTGCTGATGACCAAATGATTGTGTTCGACGCCCATCAATCAGACCATCCTCCTCTTCCTGCTTCCGTCGCCTTCCAAATCCCAGTCCAAATCCGAAACGCCAACGTTTCTCGGTGTATAATCGATGAGGGGGCATCCACCTGTGTGATGTCTGCTTCGGTTTGGAAGCAACTCGGATCTCCTGAGCTGGCCCCTTCCATGATCACCCTTCGAGCATGGGACGGCCACGCCTCCCAGCCCATTGGCCTTTTTCGTAATTGTCCTATCACCCTTGCCTGTAAGACCGTTTGCGTTGACGTCGAAGTCATTGACGCCCCTCTAGACTACAAAATTCTATTGGGGCGAAACTACACCTATGCCATGTCTGCTGTCCCATCCGCGGTTTTTCGCAAGATGTCTTTCCCTCACAATGGAAAGATAGTCACCATTGACCAGCTGTCTTACCATGAGCCGCCATCTCAGACCTCTCCGGAGACGACCATCTCTTCTGTAGCCAATAAGCAAACCGTCGATTCCTTGACCAGTGTCTCCCCCGGCGTCTACAAAGATTCCTCCCTGCTTGGAACTTTTCCTGGTCTTCCCCCTCCTCATATCTCTGATCCCAGCTTGTCGAATGTTTGCATGATGCAATCGTCTCGGGCTGCCCTTAAGCGACCCGCTTCGGCTAGTCAGCAACCTCAGACTCAACCTCGCCCACCGCAACCCACTCCTAGCCCTTCATCTCCGCCAGCCGGACCTCCTCCTTCTGGCCCTTCTCCTACAGCTGGTATCCCTGAACCCCTTTATCCCCCTGGATCGGTTCCCCCAGGCCTTAACCATCTCGGAGCCGTCCCTCCTGGTCATTATCCCGCTGGTCAGATACCGTTCCTGGCTCCCCCTCTCGGAGTCTATTCGGTCCCCGTCATGGCCACCCTCTCTCTCCCTAACCTGACCCTGGGTATACCCGTCTGGTACCTTGACCCTCCAGCCGCTACCCCTCCTGGTCACCCCAAACCCTATCTTGCTTTGACACCGGTTCAATCGGTCCCTCATGCTTCCTCCGTTGCTACCATGCCCCCTGCACCTCCCCAGGACCCTACCCCTGTGGTGATAGCTCCAGGAAAGAAAGGAAAAGCTCGCAAGGGGGCATCGAAAGACAAGGCCACCCCGACTGACCCTGCTCCTCCCCCACCCGCAAAGCCTTGTGCCTTGTGTGATGTCGTCGGTCACGCCACCCATACTTGTCCCGAGGTGCCCCGCATTCAACCCATGGTTAAAGTTGCGTTCCCTGAGTCTATGGTCTCCGACCCTTCTCTTCCATCCTCGTCCGTAACCAAGAACCCAAAAACTATTTGCACTAGCAAACCCTGCGCTTTGTGTGGTATCCATGGCCATTACTCCCACCATTTTCCTCACCTGACGCATTACCGCGCCTCTTTAGAAGTAGTCCGAGAGTATGAGGTTGAACAAAATCAATCCGCCTCTCCCATACTCGCGCAGTATGCTTCGGGCCAGCTTGAGGATCCCCCCGCTCCCATCGACATTCCCCCCCCCTGATGTTCAGATGACGGAGTCTACTACGACCATTCTTTACCTATCCTCCTCTGTGAGACCTTTGGAGCCCAGTCCCCTTGCATCCTCCCCTGTTGTTTCGCCTGACCCCCCTTCAGCGACCACCCTTGACCCCCTCTTTTCTACCGATACACGAGATCACTCCACCCGTATCTCTGTTGACCTCCGCAGCCCGAGTCCCCGCCATACCTCCTATAGCCCTCATATACCACCCTCTAGTTTGTATATGAGTCATAGCCATCCTGCTCATTGCACTCCCTCCCGCAGTTGCCACTCGATGTCTTCTGTACACTCACGCTACCGTCATTGTATCTCCTCCCCCCATTTGTTGTCTTGTAACACCATTCCGCAGGACCTCCCGTCCCCCCCCTTTATCGGTTACGCCGATAGTGCAAGCCGTTACTCCCGGAATCTAGCCTCGGCAGGTTGGGCCATTTTCACCCCCTTGCATGCCCTTGTTCTCTCAAACGGGGTCTACATTGGTACTGCCACCAACAATCAGGATGAATATGATGCAGTGCGTGGTCTCTTAGCCGATGCCCTCTTTCATCGCATCCTCCATCTGCATGTTCGTTTGGATTCCCTACTTCTTGTCATGCAACTAAATGGTGTTTATCGTGTGCATAACCCTGTGCTGTTTAGACGATATTTACGATTGAAACTCTTGATACGTGAATTTGAAACCATAACTTTCACCCATGTACCTTGAGAATAGAATCACTATGTAGATAGTATTGCAAACCATGTTCTAGATTGGCATTTATCACACGCATTTCATACAAGACAATAACATTCATAATCATTAAAAACGATGCATATCCATAATATGTGTCGTAAAACATGTGTTTAGAGTCCATCTACTCTGATACATATGACATGCCCATAGCATGTTACAAAAAACTAAAAACTGGGGGCACCACCTACTCCTACATACACACTAGGGGGCACCACATGCCCCACACCTAATCACTATCTGGCGGATCCTAAGCCAATGGCTCTACCCCTGCAGCCTGTAGATCACGTATCCCCTGACTGGCCATCACCATGCGCCGCATGACACCTCGCCATTCCAAGGGTAGACCAATACATGGCTCTATGTACTAGTCTTCTAAGTCCTGCCACCCGAGCTCTGATACTCTGGTCAGCAACCTTTCGCATCTACGGCGGATGTCCTCCAGAAGGGCCACCGCATCCTCATTATGCACTGCTCTCGACCCACTCGGACCTGCAGCTCCAGATGCTGTCGGTCGTCCCATATATCCGGCCGATTTTACCGGAGCTATATCTGCATACCAAAATTACATGAATTAGTACCCTATCTACTATTCAAAAACTTTAACATGCCCATACAAGAATAGTAATCTGTCACTTACCATCGGGCCCCCATACTCGACCAGGCGGAAGTGGCAGGTCCAGATCTCCACAATAACTCATCCCACTATAGGGATAGTCGTCAATGTATAATGGCATCTGATCCCAATGGGCAAAGAACTCAGGTCAAAATACTCATCCGACCGCCCCTCCTCCTCCTCTGCACAGTAGACGCCCCCACCGGTGCATCCTGGGCTCTCTCGGGCCCCCATCTGGGAGCTGTATACGAGGTCGTAAGGTCAGGATCTTCTCAAAGAAGAAGGCGCACAATAAAGTCCCATACGAGCAATCGTGGTTCACTTGCCGCTTGCAGAGCGACAACTGTCGTTTTAGCAACACAAGCATCATTTGGGCCCACCCATAGTAGGTCCCACTCAACACACTCTCCACAATCATCATCTACCCCCCAGTGATGTGATGGAGCACCTGGTTGCCCAGGATATGCAGCACCGCTGCGGCCACTGCACGGGTCTCTAGTCTCTCTAGATCCCCGATCGGTATCCGAGTCCCCTTGACTTGGAGACCCGGTCGACAATGTCACTCCACAAACTCCATGATATGCTGCCCCTGCGGTAATACTGGCTGCGTGTTTCCCACCATCCCCAGTGGCGGGAGACCCGTCAGGAAATACACATCCTAGACTGTCAGTTCGATCCTATGCCCCTGTACTACAAAGACCTCATGCTCTAGATCCCAATAACTGATAATCCGGGCCAACAAAGACTCTCCCGCTCTCATCAAAGGGTTCTCCAAAAACTTTAGAACCCCAAACCTAGCCAACACACAACGGACACCCTGATCTGCCTGGATCTCTGCCCGTAATGTAGCCAGGTCTCTCTCTCTCCAGTTAACCTGTATATCTGCCATATCTGCACAAAAACATCATTTTTTTCATCATACAGATAGGGAATACCATAACCAAACACAAAAACCCAACTCTCAGCCATAAAACAGCACTAAAACCCCCTCATCTTCCAGGTCACACTTTTCTGCCCAATTCTGGGACAGGTAACAGTTTTTGCCCTGAAACCTGCTTCCTAGGTCGCACTTTTTGGCCCAAAAAGTGCGACCTAGCCGTAGAGATGAAGGAGGGTCTGTTACTAAGATTTGGGCCCTAAACTAAACTTTCAATCCATCAAAATGAAAGAGCAAGGTTAGGCCTCTTACCTACCACTGACGGATCTCGATTCCAATGGTCGGTTTGTCCACTACGCTCGCCGCAAGATTTAGGGCCTCCTCTCCTCTCTACATTCACCACAGCAACACTAGAAAATGAGTGAATTTGGAGGGAAACCTGCCTTATTAAAATAAGAACCCTTTTTTCTTCTTTCGCCTGCTGCGACCATACCGTAGCCTCGTTTGACAAACTGTCTGCACCGTTGGAAAGCTCTCACCGAGCCCTCAAATGGGTATCTGTTAGTGTTTTGTGATTTGATACTTCACCAAGACACATTTTGTCCAAGAAGGGTCACTCCACCTCTCCTTAAAATCGCATTTCTTCACTTACGACACTTGTACTTGGAGCACCATTTTGCCTCCTTACTTGTCTTTTTTCGTGTTGATTTTCGTCATGAGTTACCATCTTGTACTCATGTTTTCATGGTCCCCCATTGGGACTTTACGGTGTGGTAGCACCATCGAGTCGCCCTTGTTTAGAGCATCCAAGTTGAGTCATCATTTCATTCATGGAGTCTATCCCGAGTCCCTTTGTACCGCGCTATAGCCCTCCATCCTTCATTGCTTGGTCTCTCTCTTGTGTCGCACATTATGTCCTTCAGTCCCACTGTCCCCTATCCCTGATGATATTGTGTCAGTTGCTGCCATGTCATTCATGCCCTTTATGCTCTAGCAAGGGAAGTCTTCCATTCGCTACTCAGTCCCCTCCATTCCACCATCATCATTGCTATTAGTCTGTCCGTCGCTCTACTACTTTCTCTCGTGCCCTAGTTGAGGATCTCTCATTGCCTCACCTATGGTGGACCTCCTTCTATCGACATCAGCTTCTTCATTCCAGAAGACAGGTCTAGAGGGCGGTGTACCTTGGTTCCAGCTTCCACTCTTGTTCGGTGTCTCGGATCAGGCAAAGGGATCTCTCATTTCCTTGACTTGATTGTTTCTCCAGCCTCTTTCAAAGCATGATCGAGATCCTGATACTTGATGGTTCGTTGATGCAAAGAATGTGCCTCTCGTGATTCCCGGTGTGTGTGAGATGTCTCGACCATCAGGGTGGCCCTCACAGTGTAGCCCCCCACATGCCCGATGACCTCTTCATTGCAGCCTTCGATGCAGCTCCATATATTTGATGATGTTGGCCTTAGCCGCTTGCAGCGCCTCTTTGATTTGCATGTATCAGTCATATTTTGCGAGCCCTTCCCCATTTACAGGGGGCATTTGGGTTGTATTTGTATCTCATGTACTCGAATATTATTGTATAAGTCTTGGCTGTTATCCCAAGCACAACATGTATGTGGGATTCTTCATTGTATTTTTATCTGGCTCATGATTATGCCTGTTGTACTTTATGGTTCGGTCCCTTGTTTACTGGACACACTATTCTTTTGTACTTTGTCTCGGTGGGCATAGGTATGCCTCCCCCGCCGCCTTTAGCACAAGTACCCTCTCATAAAAAGAGACTTGTTGCACCTGCGAGTCTCGTCTCCTCAGGGTCTAGTTCTTCAGCACACTATCTACCTTGCATTTCTCTCTCTGACTTCCCTTTTGTTGTCCGGTGATTGAGTTCTTACAATGTACTTCGGTCATACGATTTGCTCCTGACACTCGCACGCTGGGGGGCAATCTGTTACACCATTTTTTGGTCATCTAACCTATTATCATTAGATGGACCCAAGTACACCATGTAAGACCAATTTTACCCCAAGTAAAATTGCCTTCACTATGTTAAATAACTTAATAAACCACATTTATTAGGTTGTTTATGGTCTAAACAGGAAACCCCAAAAGGAAATATTAAACAAACCCATGTTTGTTTGATTTTCCTCATGGAATAATTAATTAAACCATAATTTAATTATTATTCTCAGTCATGTTTAACCCAAAACAAAGAAATTAATTAGATAAACTTTTATTTATCTTATTATTTTCTAGGAATAATTATTTAAATCTTATTTAGATAATATTCCTTGTTAAATATGACCAAATCACCCACAAATAATTAAATAAATCATTATTTATTTGATTATCTTTCAACCACATCCTTAAAAAGATAAATAAATCATTTATTTATTTATTTTTGACAAATAAAGGGATTTGACCCAAGTCAAATAATTTTTCCGTCCAACAAATATAATAAAATATTCCATGAAAGGTGGATCTAGATTTCGTTTAACATTATTTTAATCATGCACCAAGATCTAGAATGACCCCAATATTTTGTTATAAATAGGAGGGTTTTTCCTACCATTCTTCACCTTTTGTTGCCTATTAGATCACTCTGGATCTATACACTTGGTCACATTTTTCTACATTATTTTGCTGTGTGAGCTCCCTTTGAGTTCTATATTTGTCTGGGTTTTCTACACCAACAAGAGAGAGAGATTCTAGATCTGAAGTGCTGAGGACTTCCAAGAACCCATCCCATTGAGGAGAATTGGAAACATCTTCTTGTTTTCCTCCCAGGTGCCCTTAATACAAAAAATTCTTTCAAAAATTGTTCTTGTCTTGTCTATTGGATATATGGAGCAAACCCCTCTTTTTACTGCTTAATGTCTTTCTATGCATAGATCTGGTTTTTTGCAGCTCTTTTCTTGATCAACTAACTGCAAATCTAAAGATATTGGTAGCCACTTTTGTTGTTAGGGCTATTAGTTATGCGTAGCTAAAGTGGTCCTTTTTCGTACACTTCGACAAAGGATTCATACTAACAGCCCAGATCATATGCATGACCACCCATTGACTCGGTCCTCCTCCACGTCATCATCACACACGTTTATCATATTTCTCCACCACCATTCATATATTTCGTTTATACGTCATATTTTAGCGTTTTACGATAGAAACCCCTGCCCAGTCTGCTCACCATGGTTCCACTGTGTTTTCACTGCCACCCTGCATTCTTTCACCGTTTCATCGCATTGCCCTGTCACCCAAGTCATCTCCATTGCATTTCCATCCCCATGCACGTGTCTTCTTGACAAATTTGTGGGTTTTTCAGGTTTGCGGCGATGGAAAATTGCCAGTTAATTATCGCCTCCATTACAGTAATCAAAGACGCACCGAGGGATCAGATTGCGAAGGCAGAATTTATGAGGAAAAGCCCTAGGTAGTTTCTGTGACATGGCTTTCATTAATGAAGCAGGATGTAAATCTGTCAAACCCCTCAGAGTAATTCAAAAGGCAGATTTTAGTAGATGAGAACATTTATGTCGCGGCAAAGAGTATCAGTTGAAAATCAATGGATTCAGCGTCCGGCATTGAGGATTTTAAATCCTTATTTAGGGTGTTAGTGTCAGCCTTTTTATTCTTCCTTCAGTAATCAAAAATTCTCTTACAAGGTGATTTTAAGGTGTCAAGGTCAAATTTTGTCATTTCAGTGAGTCTTCAAGTAAAATTTGGTCACTAGGCATTAGGTCTAGGGTTTGCTTTTACTCTTGTCAAAGTTGTCCAAATGTCGGTCCATGTCATCATTCAGCTGATTGTACCATCATTTAGAGGGTTTTCATCATCATTTCAAGTTCCACTGGGTCATTTTACACCTTGTTCATGCTTCAGTTGTGCCTAGGTATGGTTCATTTCCCTCTCCTAGGGTTTTGAAGGTAATTTCTCTTGGATGGTAAAATCATCAATAAAACTTGTATCCTGATGTTCATACACCTTCCCCTATCCTTAATATACCTTATTAAACACTTCACACTTCCCATCACTGAGATTCCCCAAATTCCTCATTTTTTCACAAACCCTAGTTTCTTGCTACAACTTGGCAATTTTCTAGGCTAGGCCCGTGTTTTGCCCTTTTCAACCCCTTCCCCTCACTAAATCTCTGAAATTCCACTTTCCCCTGCTTCCTAACGTCCCTCCCTACTTCTCAAAATTTTCTCAATAATTTAGAAGCCCCTTATCCCCTTCATTTCGCTTCATTTCGACAAATCCCTTGTTCCACACATCGGGATAGGTTTCACTAAAATGATGTTTCTGAGCAATAAAAGATGAATTTTGGAAAATTGAGAGATTTTTTTGTCCACATCAGGTGAAGGAAGAAAAACCTCCTTCACTTTTTACACAGGTGTCATGGTTTTAGATAAATGTCAAAAATACAGTCGCCTCGGGAGAATTGATGCACCTCTGAAGTGACCTTGGGAAAATCAAGATTTCTCCTAGCTTGGTTGGCAAAATGACTTCCTTGATAAGTCAAATGATCACTAGAAAAAAATATATTTCCAATGAGCTATCATGAGCTCAATTTGGAGTTGAGGAAGACCTTCAAAACTTGACTGCAACAGCACTCTGCCTTGAGGCAACCTCATTTTGGATCATTTTGACCAGTCTTGGGAGATTTGATTGTGGATAGGGTAAATGAACTCCAAATTGAAAAATTCCAATTGGGTTGGAAATTAGACTCAAATATATTTCCAAAGAGCTATCATGCGCCCAATTTGGAAACCGGGAAGGCCTCCAAAAGCCTCCTGCAAAATGCACTATTTATGGCACGGCGCATTGGGAGAAGGCGCGACGCATTGAAGGTGCGCGGTGCATAGAGCGACATTTCACAGTGTAAAATTACACTGGTGCAGCGCATCTAGCCTACGCGGTGTGTTGGGCTGGGGCGTGGTGCATAGGCCTGAAAAGATAATTTTTGTCATTTCTTCACCAAAACTCAAATTGACTCGGTCCCCTTTGCTCCAGATAAGTTTATGTGTGTTGTAAATGCCATTTAGACAACGTTTGGTGTGGTTTGAGATTGGTTATAAGAGTTTGAATGAAAAAATCATAAACCATATCATTTTGTGAAATATTTCTCCTTAGTTTTTTGAAATTAAAGTTTTAAATTTGAATTTGTGATGCCAAGTACTCCATTCCCCATTTTCCCTCTCACTGATATATTGTCATTATTGTTCCTCCTATTCCCATAACTCCCTAAAGCTACTCATACCATCTTATTCCTAAGCCCTATTCCATCATATTCCAAATCACTAAATCCTAAACCCCACTATCCCTATCCTTAAAAGTCATCGCATTCCTTATCATTCATTTAACTTGGTTACAACCCAATTATCCTCACTACCCTATTTTCACAGTCCCTCATTTGGCTTTGGCACACGTTTGGCACTTGGAGACAGAGAAATAAAGTCTTCATTTCTCATTTTCAACCAACCAAACATAAACTTTTCATACACATTGCAACACCATGACAGAGACAGATTCATCATATGAACAAGACAGTAATTGCACCACTGAAACTGCATGCACCGAGAAGGCATCGAGGAGGCGAAAAAGGCATGTTAGATTCCAAATCTTGGCGGACGCTTCCTTGGCTGAGCATAGTACTTAATGAGGGACCTTCAGTCCAAATTTCAAGGGATTTGAATAAAATTTTGTCATTTTGAATTTTTTTGGTCACAACACAGGTTTTTCTGCCCAACACATCACGCCACCCAACGCGTGCTTATGATTGGGACATCTTATGGAGGAAAAATTTACATTTTTGGTTTTTTTATGATAAAATATTCATGTTTAGGAATTTCCAAAGCATTTCATCGAGTTCTGGGCTGCCTAAAGGGCCAAAAACACCTTGAAAATGGCCTTTCTGCCACTTTTTGCACCAGCAGGAACCAGTCTTGGGAGGTTGAACTTTTGGAGGGGAAAATGGACACCAAATCCAGAAATTCCACTTGGGTTTGATAGTCGATAGATAGGGCTTTCCAACGAGAAATCATGAGCTCAATTTTGACTTCAGGAAGTGCCTCAAAAATAGGTCCAAAGTGGCGCGATGCATTGAGATTTTGGGCGCGATGCATAGAGGAATTTTGCCCAATTTTAACTTTTCAGCTCAAAAATTTGGCCAGTTTGACTAGTTTCACTTTTGGATGTAATTATTGATCTATCTTGATGTAAATTTGTGGCTATGATGTAAATTTGGCATGTTTTTACTTTTTCTAGAGGATTCATTCACTAAAAAGTGAAAATTAAATGAATGAATCAGTTTCCTTCCTTTTAGAGGCAAGTTGTTTGGCTGCCTAGATTTCAGTTCCATGTTTAGAATTGGTTGAAACAGCTCCTAGAAGGATTATATCGACCCCTAGAGGCATGGGAAGGGGTTAGGATGGTCTATATGATGTATTTTCTCAATCATTTTCAGAAGTTGGACTCTTGGGAAAAGTTTGGCACTTCATTGTACATACACTTCAGCTTTTTGGCAAAGGAAAGACCAGAGTTTTCCAGCACTTGTTGGGATCCTTGTGGCTCTAAGTTTTGATGATGTTTTTCTCCATGTATTTGTAAGTTTCATTAATTTTTATGTATGCCATTTCCCTTCTCTTGGCTTCCGAAATTAAACAAATGAGTAACTAAGGTAGAATTCATTAGTTTGTTGGTGCTCTGCCTTAAGCTTTTGTTTAGTTTTATATGTTTTCGTTAGTTTGAAGAGGATCCTTGCACCTTATTTCCCTCTTAATCTCTTCAGCAGTATTTTTTATCCATTCATTGAATCTAATACATCAAATCCATTGCTTTCCCTGCCCCAAATTGAACTCTACAAGAATTTGGCTTCATCCCCAAGCCCAAAAATTTCCTTTCCCTTTTTCTAGCAAAAACCCTAAAAATAAAAATAAAAATTATTTATTCATATACCTAGCCTAAAATTAGCACTCATTTCAGTCATCTCAAGGCCTATTGATACATTTTTCCTGAGATTGACCCGGAGAGAGCCCTCTCCTGTTCTAGTAGGGCTAGCTACCAGACTGAGCGTGGTTTGGTGTTACCCTGAATCCCGCCTTCCTTCAGACTAAGGTGGATTTAGGCACTAACACAGGGTTCAGAAGGCAGAAAGTAAAAAAGCACAAAAAGCGATGCTCCCAAGGTTTTATTTTAGCCGAATTTTCTTCAGGAAAGGACATAATGTTTGCGTAGTTTATTCTCCACATTTTGTTCCTGAAAATATTTCCATCCGAAGCATTTACTTCAGAGAATCGGCCTCAGAGTGCCTACAACACAGCATATTAATTGAGCAGTATAGGCATGGATGTTTCTGCCATTTTTTCTTGAATTATAAAAATTCAATGTGCATCACCTAACTCATTTTCTAGAGTCTTCGATTTCTCCTATAAAAGCCGAGAAGAAAGACATTGTAGGGGTTCCAGATTTTTATCAGAGAATTGTGCAGTGAAAGGAATTTTTGTATACATCTTGTAAAAGCCCTTGTATGAAGGCTCAGTGCCCTTAGGGTCTCAGTGAGGAGGATTTCTATTTGTTTTAGAGGATTCTAGTCTTTGGTATCCCACAGTATGTAACTTCCTTTTATGTGTTAAATACAACATTTCATTTTATCCATCTTCTTGTATCATGTACTGGAATGCGAGTGGCTCACTGATTTTAGGTAAGGATTTATCCTAGTAGATACCCATACTTGGATTACTCAAGTGCTTTAAATATGGCTCAGGCATGATATACTGTTCCATGTTCATTTCATCCATCTTTCTGCTATATTAGTCGCTTCGGGAGGGTGCTTTTAAAACGCCATTGTCATGTATGGATTCTTAGATTGATAAGCCCATATATGGTTCTATTGTGTATCTGGGTATCAGACCGAAGATAACTAATATCTTCTTATATTTATTTCACCGAATACACCTTCTGATATTTGATTTCTGTGGCATATTACTTGAATCGACCCTCTTTACAGTAAATTGTCTCTTAACTGTCTAATGCTTTTGTATTAGAGCTTTGCATTTTTTCTCTGCAACATTACTTTCCCTGTGGTAGTTTCTGTAAGTTCTGGTCCCATTTGAATCAATATTTCCCTTTTACAAAAGATAGTAAGTGAGCTGAAGCTGACAACTTCACACATTACATTACACACTCCTTGCTATGCTAAGATGTCTTAGGCACTGGTCTATGGCAACTCTACGCTATCTCTAGGAGCGACAACATCTGTTGACAACAGGTTCCACACCATTCATTTTACTTCTTATTACAAGGAATTCCCGCTCTCGCTCATGTTTCCTCTTTCTTTCTCAACATTATAATAGAGCGCCTCCACATGTTTATGCTTCACGGTTCCGCCTCTCCATTCAACATTCCACTTCAAACATTTAACACTGCACTCTTGCATACCTGGTTCAATATTTTGGTTCAAACAGATCCAATGGACTAATAACTTCTCGTTCCACCCTCCAGCTAATACAAATCTTCTCTTTTAATTAAGGACTGTGCGCCCTCATTCTAATTCATTTCATTGCCCATGATAATCTCAAATCCATTGATCCTTGATTTACTGAAAGGACTGCTCCATTCAATTAAACCAAAATCTTTGATGGTCTTTTGCTTCTCTCTTTGCCTTGTTGTTGTTTCAGGTGCTCCTCCTTTGCCATCTCCTTTGCCATCAATGAAAATATTTCCAACAGATGGAGGGTCGTTCCTCCCTCGCAGGGCATAGGTAGAAAAGAAACTTTAACCGAACTTAAATGGAATCGCACATGTAACAGCAGTGACAATATGATATGTATTAATCTGAACGCAATTACAGAGGCAAAACAACATTTTTCTTCACTAGATTCTTTACCTCTAGGGTCGAGAGACATATAGTTGTTACATCATAAAATTTAGGATTAGATCAGTCATGAGAATCTTACGATTCTCATGCTGATCAAAATAGAACTCGTGTAGTTATAACCACTCCCTAGTAAAGTTTTGATTAAGAATTAAAATATTACAATCGAAATTGCCCTTAGACTGTTATCTCAAAAATATAATGTTGATAACTCATACAACTATCATAACGAAACATAGCTATAGTGCAACCTCCAAGGAATATATGAGCAACAATATAGATAAGAGCGGTCAATGGTAAAACTGTGTCAGCGATTCGCCAACGATTCTGTAACAGTAGGGTGTAACAAAAATTGTTGACGGGTCTATAACAACATGGTGTAACAGCATCGCTTTGTTGTAACAACACCATCCGAACTGTTATGTAAACTCCATGTTCAGGATCTTTGACATCTGAAAGGACAACTAAAGACCATCGATCTTTCTCCAAACATTCACCATCAGTTAGTCATAAAATGGTATAATAGATCAAAATAATTGGTGAATTGGAAAAATAACAAAAACGAGGTGAAACAACACAAGTCAGGGTAAAAAGGTGGGAGAAAGGGTAAATATAATCCCATAAATTAAGGTTACGAAGCAAGATGAGGGAGATAAGTGTAGGAAAAAATGTGCAAAACCAGCACCCAACATCTTCCCCCAACTGGAATACTTGCATGTCCTCATTCAAACTCATTTTGCATGGGAATACCTTCGGAGCAGATCTGTGAGATCATAAGCAATAGTTGTGTCTTCGTATGAAGACCTGTATCCTTGATTGGTCATCAACTATTGCACCCAAGATTCTGACTCATACTTGCTTAATTCATAATCAATCTAATAATCTTCAATGGGCAACCAGATCAAAGGAAACATGAACTTTAATCCCAACCATAGAGCTGCAAGAGATTGTACAATATGTGCATAGGTTGGTACATGTGTAACAACCACCACAAAATTTTGGAATGAGAATGGATCTCCCTTTAATAACTCAGCACTGCTGGCTTCTGTATGTTTTAAGCATCCTATCAAATCTTAGCTTTTCATCATTGCAAATTGATTGAGAAATAAGTCCACAATTCTTCTTCTATAAGTGGCCGTTGGTCCTCTAATCCCAGGGATACTCAGTATTCGCCTGAATTCTCTTCTCAGCTCAGCAGCTCATCCTGGTTCTGCCCAAACCCGTAATGATGTCTTCTCCTCATTAGTTTCCATAGATTTAATGGCTAGATGCCATTCAATATGATTCCTCATGAAGGATACAAAAGCCCTTAATTGAAGATCTCCCATATAAGAGAATAATGTCACAATCATCTACATACTCACATGTTCACAAATAATGTTGTGTAAAAGCAATTCACACAGCAAACTTTGCTCATCAAAGTCTGAGGCACAAAAAACATCCAGAAATGTATGATTCGAGGAACATACATAAGGTATGTCCTCCAAAATGGCTTTCAATTGAAAAAAGAAGTAGCGTTCCCACAGAAAAATAGGATATGATGGAGAAGGTTGCCTACAACCCAACAAGTTTAGGGTGAGATCATGAAGTTTATGTTTATCAATAGTGAGGTCTTGAATCTGATCTTGTAACAACAATAGTTGTTCTTCTTGTTTCTTTAGAGCCTCTTTCTTCTTGTAATCCTCCCACATTTTCTTCAATTTTTCTTCCATCCATTTTTTATGTAAACTGTCTATTTTCCTTTGATGTTATTTTAGCGAAATCATCCCATCCCGAAGGGAGATCACTTCTTGCTTACATTTTTGCACTCATAGATTAGCAGAAGTTTCTCAGAGTTCCCCCCCCGAGGTGGGACTTGGTGTTCTCCTGGATTCAATATCTTTATCAACAATAGGTGTACCAGCCTCTGCTTCATGGGGTTGTTCCACCTCTTTTGTTGGTTCTTGTGTAACAGCAGCCTCTTCGGTGGGTTCTTGTGTGTGAGCCCCCTTGTTTTTACCTATATTTGCCTCTACATCCACTATTTTTTCTTCTATAATAGGCGTGGCTTCCGCAGGTTGTTATGGTTCGGTATCTAGGTCAATTATTATAGGAGGCTCTACTTTAACTGTTGGTTCTTATGTAACAGTAGTATCATCAGCAGGTTCTTATGTAGCAGCATCCTGTTGTTCTGTTTCTACTTCCATAGGGCTGATATTTTCTCTACGGGCATTATGCCCTGTTGCTGTTAAGTTTTGAAAACAAGTTATGCATACTGAAACCAGAATCTCTCTTCCCTCAGATAAATTCTACTTCAATTCCTCATTTTCTTTTCTTAATTTCGCAATTTCTAAACATAAGGCATTGGTTTCATCCTTACCTCATGAGGAAGGCTTCCCTTCTTCTTCTGGAACCTCTACTTCTATCTGCTTCTCGGTCGTAGGAAAGGGTTCTGCAGGTATGTTGACCTTCACTCTCTTATTCAGTATTTTTTCCGCAATTGGTTTATCAATAGGTTTTCTCCCAATTCTGACTTCGGCAGGCTGAGTCTGGGTCTCATCCTCTGACTTACTTTCTCCTGAGGTTGTGGTTTGTTTCCTTCATCTTGTCCTTGGTATTTTCCTTTTGAATTCCTCCCAAGTCTTTCCATGCTGAACCACGGCATCAAGCATAATGAGCTTAATAATTCCATGATTAGTCACGCATGCTTCTAGGTGTGGTGCTGTTTTTACTACTGTATCCATGTGCTTGATGCTTCCAAGTAAATAGAATGGGAGATTGATTATCTACTGATGCTGAAGGTGGTTGAGTAAAGGAAAGTGATAGTTGAATACTATCGTAGACCTGCCTTCATAGGTAATATATTTGATCAAACCCAGGGAAACATCTTCCCAAGGGTGGGGAAGTGACATTCTATCAATTCCTCTTCCTTTCTTCTCCAATTTCTCTTCCCCTACTAGGAAATCCTCTTTCAAGGAGGGGTCATTGATTTTCCTATTAAACCACCTCTGCCCTTCAACTGGTAATGAGGTTACCCTAGAAATCACCTCTGTAGTCACCCCCATTTTCATTCCTCTTACTCGGGTTTGATTATCATTCAAGTTCTGAGCAAATTCAATTGCTACGGCCTCGTCTGTACCTTCAAGATTTTGGAAAAAATCATCCCATCCAGCCTCTCTAAATATGTGGTAAGCTTCAGGGAAATTCCACAGAGCATTCATAGAATTTGGCTCATGCCTAACCACTACTTCGCTCATTTCTATTATTTGTTCCTAACTTTACTTCTTGATTCTGGAAATACTACAATATTACTGAGTTTATGAGTTCTCTTCTTTGTTGTTTAATCCTTCTATAACATTAATGTATCTCTAGGTGTTGCTCAGCACCTCTGATTATCCCAATCAATGATTCTACAAATGGGGATGAAAGGTTTCGGAAGAAGTTTGATGAAAGTTGGTAGCTTTCAAGGATTTACCAAATCGTACCCTACACAAATACTCATAAATAGCTTGTTACGGAAAGTGATGGGGTTTCGTACACATGCATTTTTTCCATCAGATTCAGTCATTATTGGTAATTATTTTATTGATTAGGTGCATGAGAATTTAATATATTGTTTATGGTTACAGCCTTTTTGAAATAATTTCAAATAATTTCAAGTCATATCCCCTCCCCCACTTTAATTATGATAACCACCCATGGCCGTCACAGGAGCGCCACTATTTTTCCAATTAATCACCGAATTATAATGAAAATCATTTACCTTTTTGATGACGTACCTGAGGCGACGTTGGGAGAATAATTGCGTTGATGGAATCCTGCATGCAGTGTTCATATTGTTTTGTCCAGCTGGCATTATTGCTTTTTATGAAATGAATTACAAAGAACAGTAATTGTGGATGTCAGTTGTTACATATCTAACAACCAAGACAACTTTTGGATTATTCTCAGACAAATAATGATCAAGAGAAATTGGTACAAAAAAATAAATTACATGAATACCATCGTCCTATGACATAGATAAAAAAGGGAAGATGATTTTACAGGGAGAAAAACATGGGTGTAACAACTGCCACAAGAGTGGTTTTCGACTGTTACTAGATGTCTAACTGCACCCCTAAAAATGAGTTTTCACAATTATATTTATTTTTGTTTTTATTTTATTTTATTTATTTATTTTTAACAAAAACAGGTGTAACAGCTACCACACAGGTGGTTTTCAGCTACTACACTTATTGGAATTTCAACATTTTAAGGCTGTAGAGGAGACTGTCCCCTTGTTGTTGTAACATGAATATTAGAGTCCGTGACAATGTTGATGAATGAATCCTTCAAAGCGGGTTGATAATATAGCCTTAGGCATTGCCCATTAACCAGTAACAACATCTTAACACTGTCAATGGTGACCAATTGTATAGTCCCATTGTAAAATATTGTATCCACTTCGTAAGGACCTAGCCATCTAGTGTAGAGCTTGCATTTAAAATATTTAAACCTTGAATTGTACAAAAGAGCCCAATCTCTTTTCTGGAAACTTTTCTTATTAATAAACCTATCATTCCATTTGGCTTTCTACTGCTGAATGATTTTTTTTTGTTGGATGGCAGCGATCCATTTTTCTTCCAGTTGTTTTTCTTCCAGCTCATTGAGCTAGTTCAATCTTTGAGTTTGTGTTGTACTCAAATCTAGATAAACCTGCAATGTTATTCTCAATGTATTTATTTCAAACTCTATGGGGAATAAGGGATTGTTACCATGCACTAGTTCATATGGTGAGAAGCCTATAGTATTCCTCCATGTTGTCCTATAAGACCACAGTACCTCTGGAATTTTCTCAGCCCAATTATTTTGGTGCCTGGATACTGTCTTTGTCAAAATTCCCTGAATGACTTTATTGGTGCTTTCTACTTGCCCATTTTCTTGTGGGTGATAGGGTGTGGTGATTCTATGATGGATTCAATACCTTTCAACCAACTTCTTGATCAAATGAGATGTGAACTGAGGACCCCCATCTGTCACTATCTCTTTGGGTATTCCGAAAGCGAACAAAAATATCTTGGGGTAGGAATTTTGAAATAGCCTGCTTTGTTGCTCTAGTTAATGCCCTTGCTTCGACCCATTTTGTGACATAATCGATGCATATCAATATGTATGATTTTTTCTGTGATGAAAGATTTATTGGCCCCACAAAGTCTAGGGCCCATTTCTCAAATGGTTCTATTACTATCTGATGATGTAATGGCATCTCATATAATTTCAGAGGCTGACCCATCCTTTGGCAACTATCGCATCCTTTCACAAACTTCTTGGCATCCTAGAATATGGTTTGCCAATAGTATCCTGTTGAGAGTACTTTATGTCTTGTCCTCTTGTCAGCGAAGTGCCCTCCACAAGTTTCTTCATGACAAGCCTTTAGGATCTCAAATACCTCATCTTCTCTAACACATTGCCTAATCTGGAAATCTAGCCCGGTGTGATAGAGATTTCCTTCTATCCAGGATTAGGTAGCACTCTATTGTATAATCCTCCTTCTTTCTTTGGAAGACAATTGGTGTGGGAATTTCCCTGTGGCAAGATAATTGGCTATATTTGCATACCATGGTGAGTGAGTGGAAATGGAAAAAAGATACTCATCTGGAAAATAATCCTCAGTGGAAATGCAGTCATCACTTATAGTTAATGTAGAAAGGAAATCAACAACTACATTATATTTTCCAGGCGTATCTAAAATAGTAATATCAAATTCTTGTAACAGCAATAACCATCGTGTAACTCTACCTTTAGTAACAATTTTTTTCATCAAAAATCGAATGGCAGCATGGTCAGTGTGTACGAATACTTGATACCCAGTGATTTAGTGCCGGAATTTGTTGATAGCATGCACTACTGCCAGGAATTCTTTTTCAGTTATAGTGTAGTTAATTTCTGGTGGAGTAAAATTTTTGTTGATGTAATATATAGCATAAGGTTTATTATCCTCTAGCTGCCCCAAAATAGCACCCACAGGAATGTTAGATGCATTTGTAGCAATATGAAACGGTAATTTCCAGTTTGGTCCTCGTAAAACAGGTGTTGTTGTTACACATTTCTTCAACTTTAGAAAGGCCTACTCACATTTTTCTGTCCACACAAATTCCACATCTTTCATTGGTAATGAAAATAAAGGAGATGCAATATTTGAGAAATTTTCTATAAACCTCCTATAGTATCCTGCATGCCACAAAAAAACTACATACCTCTTTCAGAGTCTTAGGGGTTGTGATTTTCGAGATTGCCTCAATTTTTGCAGGATCTACCTTGATTCCTTCTTTTGAAATGAAATGTCCCAGCACAATTGCCTTGGTCATCCTCATGTAGCATTTTTCTGTGCTTAGAGCAACATTAGTTTGCTCACAACATTCCAACACTTTTTCCAAATTATTTAATGTTTTCTCAAAGGCATCCCCATAGGGTGTAAATTCATCCATAAAAATTTCAAGACAATCATTCAAAAGATCAGAAAAAATACCTAATATTTCCCTTTGAAAGGTTGGTGGTGCATTGCAGAGACCAAAAGGAAGGACTATGTATGCAAAAGTACCCCATGGGAAACTAAAGGTTGTCTTGTATTTTTCTTCTGGAGAAATCTCTATTTGATTATAGCCACTAAACCCATCTAGAAATGAAAAGAATATTTTTCCAGAAAGAGTGTCCAAAACTTGATCTATAAATGGTAAGGGAAAATGAACCTTCTAAGTGCCCTTGTTAAGTTCTCTATAGTCAACACAGACCCTCCACTTGCCATTATTTTTTGGAACTATGAAAAGTGGAGACACCCACTAACTGTCAGAAATTGGGTAGATGAAATTAGCATTAAGGAGTTTCTGCAATTCCTCTTTTACTATCTCTTTAAGTGCGGGGTTCATTTGGCGCTGAGGTTGTCTCACAGGTTTGCAATCTTCCTTAAGGTAAATGCGGTGAGTGCATAGGGTAGGATGGATTCCTTTCATATCAGTATAGTCCCATGAAAATTCCTTTTTTTATTTCTGTAACAACTGTATCAGTAGTCTTTTTTGTTCAGCAGTCAAGTTAGGATTGATATTTAAACATTTTTCAGGTTTGTTTTTAATGGGACTGCTGGTAGCAAGTGGAGTTGTTTTCAAATGTTCAATAATTACATCATATTCCTCACTTTCATCTCCCAAATATCTAATGGAGGCAACAGGGAGTGAATTACTGATAAAACCATTGATAATGTCATCCTCTGTGTCATCCTTAAAGTATTATGCTTTTCCAAGCATGAGAAGGGGTAGGGAAAGATTAGATTCAGGTACAAATTCGTCCCACCAGGGACTATTCGAATCCATGTAAAGTTTTGTTGGGGGATAAAGATTTAGGTTTTGAGTGGCCTGCCCATCTAAGATCACCATAGATCTGGACCTACATCTGATATATGCATCTGTAGTGGCTAGCCACGGTCTCCCAAAAATTAAAGGATGACCCCCCAGATTGGATTTGGTTTGTAAAATAAGAAAATCAGTCGAATAATTCTAGGAGGCCACTATGATAACCACATATTCAACCATCCCTTCAGGATTAACACAGGACCTATATTCTATTTCAATAACTATAGGTGTAGGTCTAAGTCCATGAAGTCCTAGAGAGATGAAGAGGTCTTTATTCATAACGTTAATAGTTGCTCCTAGATCAATCAAGGAATTAGTTATAGGATGATTGTCAGTATGGATAGTCACTGTGGGGTTCCTTGGGTCATTATACTTAGTCAACAAAGGCTGATCAATCATAAGATCAGAAAATTTTCCCAAGACATGGATGGTAGCAGGTTCCTTAGGTTTCCTTTCAAGTCTTTTAACGCATATATCCCTCACTATTTTGGAATAGATAGGAACTTCTTCAAGAGCTTGTAAAACGGAATCCGCACATATAAGTTTTGTAACTCCTTAAGGAATTCAGATTCAGGTTGTAAGACCACCCCAGTTTTAGTTAATCATTGAGGGTATGGAGGATTCTGAATGCTAACAACTAAATCAGCTACCACAAATGTACTAGCCTTACTCGGATTAACTTCTGTAAAAACAACAGACTTTCCTAAGCTAGTTGTTAAAAGTGTAATAGTGGGTTTTGTATTAGCTGTTACATGTGTAACAGCTGCCTCAGAATCGTCCATATCCTTCTTGGGTCATTCACTTTCTTCGACAATGATGGGATTGTGTCCAGATCTGATTACTTTCCCTGATCGAAGATGAAACTCATTAAGTCCAATAGAAGTGATAATGTAAGTCTGGAGGGTAACTGGAGCATCCATGCTCTGAGCTGACTTATTATTTTAATTGGGATTAGGTTTTATAGGTAATTGGGGTTGGAAAAAGGTGTATAATTTTGAATAGAAGGAAGTTGTAATTGTTGTTGTTGTATTGGAATTGGAGGGGGTACTGGACCTTAGCCATTACTTCTCCAGTTCTGACCCCAAGGATTCGGTTGTGATGAAAGATATTGCATTGGTGGAGGAGATGGCCACTGGTTCCATGGTGAAGGAAATTGTGTTAAAAAAGGAGTGGGATACTGCCATGGATATTTCTGACTGTTATAAACATTATTCCAAGGATAAAAAGAAGAAAAATATGTAATCATATATGTAGGTTGCAGCTGCCATGGTCTCTTTGATCTGATGAAGTAAGAAGATTGAATGTCCTCTCTTGATTCTTGAAGTACTGCCTTTAGTCTGGGCAACTCAAGACACTGATTTGTAGAATGCGCCACTCACAAATGTTGCACAAGTTGTCACTATGCAGTCCACATTCTCTTTCCAAATGTTTCTTTTTGCATCAGGGATAGAATATTTCTAAGGCTTCTTCAGCTTCCACTTGTGCCTTCTTGACTTGTACAGTAGTGATCTAGGAAGAGAGAGTGCTAAGGAGATCGGTTTTTAAATCTTTGAATAAATTCCCAATTTCTACTCTAGTTACCCCTCCAATTGTGGACTTCTGTATCCAAAGTGAAGGGTCCTGAACTAAAATCCTTCCCTTGACAGTTCCTCTCGAGCTACACAGGAAGAGTTTCGTTATATCCTCAAATGTTTCTTGTGATATATCTCCTTTTCCTATTATATTCATATGTTCCAGACAATCATCTCTTAATCCTCTTAAGAATATCAGCTTTAGGATCTCTGTACCTAAGTTACTAAACTTAGACCTCTATAATTTATAGTAGAATCACTCCAAATAGTCCTGTAGGCTTTCCTCTTCCTTTTCTGCAATTCTAAAAATTTTGTCCTTCAGATCCCTAGTTCGACAATAGTCATGATACTTAAAGAGAATGGCTTCTCTCATGTTGTTCCCTGTTCGAATCGTGCCAGCACCCAATCCCATAAGCCATCTTAATGCTGCTACTTTCAAAGTAGCAGGGAATAATTTTAGCTTTTGGGCATCTAAAGTGTAGTCATAACTTGTACAATCAAATAAGGAAAGCCACTTAGCACCAACTCACCATGTTCCATATATCTCAAACATTAACAAACTCTTCCCTTAAATTTTAAGATCATTTTTTTGTAGCCTTCCAATTAATGTGCCCCAATTGAAGCACAAACTAGCTAAAAAGGAATTTATTGCAAAAAATATATTAGGTACATTGTGCACCAAATACATAAACTTACAATCAATTTCTTATATAAATAAACTTGAATCTAGTAATAACATGTGATTTAGAATAATATGAGTGGCCAAGGGTTTACAATCCATGAGTAGCAATTTTTTTACAATTTATATTATGTACTTCTCTTGAAAAAATTAAACCTCTCATGTACTCTATCAACCTGTATACACAAAAAAAAAAATCCATGAAGGTGATTTCATTCATAACTAACTAGTATGCTAACTTTCCCTTGCACCATGTAGTGAGCTTCTCAAAACTACCTATTTATATGATGATATACGTACAAGTCAAAGATAAGAAACACAAAATTTTACAATAAATAATAAATGTTGGGATATAAAATAATATTGGTGAAGCCCAATCTTAATAGGTAAATATTTATCCTTGACTAACATCTAAGCTTTAGATTCTCCTCATCAAACGTGAAGAACTTTACACAAATATTGGATGAAGTAAATTCAACATAATAATTTAGCTTTTTAGAATAATGATTCACCCTAATAGAATTATGTGGGCCATATGTTTCAATTTTTCAAACATCTTGTTGAAAAATATATCCCAATGGGTAGAAAAAGAAATTTATCCTCAATATTCTAAAATATCTAGAAGACAAAAAATATTCAAACTTTTAAACAACTAATCAAGCCACTCCCTCTAGCGATTTTGATGGAAACTATAAAAGTAAGAAAACATTTTGTTTTGAACTCCCATTTTTCCTCTTCAAAGTGAGAAAAAAAAACAATTTAAAATCCAAAAATATATTGTATTTTGCATCTTCTCCCATATTGATGATAATTTGTGATAATTTCAAAATATTATGACATTCTAACTTTGGGAAAATAATTATTTTTGAAGTAATAATATTACCAATATGAGAAAATCAAGATATATCATGATGTTACTTATGTATTTCCAATATTTTCTACACTAATATTTTCTACTCCTAGGATTTCGAGAACCAAGCATCCTCATCAACTTCGCATCTTGACTTGCCACTATCTTTCAAAGGGTTGGAACATAAATCTAGTAAACCTTGTAGCTCTCATGTATTTCACATAAATACTCTCCTTTTTAGAAGTTGATGCTTATGTCTATCAAAATCATGAAATTAAAATACATATGGTTTCTCAACTCTAGAAAAGACAAAGATAAAAAAATGCTTTCCAACAAATAAAGTGAATTGGAAAAACACATTGATAACATCAATCCAACTACTACAAGAAGAAGATTTTGGGGTGTATGAGTGTGAAAGAATTATCAAAACATCATCTGGGGCCATGAGACTACTAGTTATGTAATCAAGAAGCATGAAAGATAATTAGATGTAAGAGGATAGGATTAAAACTACAGATGTAACTCCTATGAAAGATCACTAGAAAAAAGAAGTGATTCCTAGAAAGACCAGCAAGTATGCATAATTTTTCTAGAATTTTTTTTTAATATTTACATATTAAGAATATTTTTTACCAAATAAGAACAATCATGGAGCCTTGACCATATTTTAGATCCCCTCCACTCCACTTACACACTCATCTCATATGTCATCCACTCCACCTCTGCCACCCAAGCATGAATGTGGCCGCATCTATGAAGCTACCTACTTTCAGAGGTATTGGAAATGAACATACTAAGAAATTGACGGATGTTGTATGGAGAGCACATTAGGTTAATAATGATTATGTTACTAAAGCGTAGTTAGCCACTTCTTTCCGAGATCGCCCATTAGATTGTTATATCAGATATGTACACGCAAACACTAATGACACTTTAAATGAAATGAAAGATGCCCTAAAAGAACATTAAAGAAAACTAGATAATATGTGCATTTGGTTACAAAAATGAAAGAGATTCACCAAGAGAAAAATGAATATTTGGGGAGACAAATCAGAGGTTGAAGTGCAATATCAGAGATGGTGGATTCACTATCGATGATACCCAACAAAAGGAGTAGTTTATTGCTATGTTGCACCCACATCCGTGCAAGCCCTTGGGTCAACAAAATATTTCCATGCAGTCTGAGGCTATGGATATTGCGATGAAACTAGAAGCTACCCCAACACCTGTTGCACTTGGAACTCAACATATTTAGAGTCAGTTAGAAGCGATGCATTTGGAGATTCAGAATCTACACAAAGACAAGGGCAAGAAGATGTGCGCAAAGGTCTGGTGCATATGATGTAAAGTTGTTGGACATCATAAGGATCAATATCCTCCCTTCAATGATTAACTAAATGTTGGAGGACCTAGCCCTCTAATGAGCACAACTGGTAAAATATGGTGTACAATCTGTCAAGTTGCAGGTCTACATACAATAGATTTGTGTCCAAGGGTCGAAAAATATCAGCCTGAGTTGAAGCAGTTGTTTTATAAATTGTGTTCTTCATTGGGATATGATGACCATAATTGTCACACTTTTGACATGATGTTGGAAAAAGTAAAAATATATATAATGCAAGTTGAACCTAACTCACAACCATCCCCCTCTAGGCGCAGTGGATTCAAAACAGAGGAAGAGGAAGAGGAGGTGGATCAGTCGGTCAAGGAAGGGGGCAGGGTATTTTCTACAACTGCAAAGATGTTGGTCACTACCCACATGACTGTCAAAATCTAGCATGACAATCATGCAAGTATTGTAGACAGTTTGATCATCTAATATAATATGACCCTGTTTTAATTGCTAATATGCAGGAGAAAAAGATGCACACTCTGACGCATATTATTCAGATGGGAAAAGTTGAAACTAGTGAGGAATATCCTAGCATGAATATGGTCACTCAGATCTGTGTATCCACTAATGACAATAATGGAGAAAAGCCAGATACTAACCTTTGGATTCGTAAAGCACCTCAGGACAAAGATGGATTTGATTTACATCGTCTAAAATAAACTTTAGTTGAAGCATTAAAGGGTTTTGCAGAAGGAAGCACATCAACATCAGGTAGACCCATCAAGGAGGCAGGGGTAGATAATGAAATCCAGCCATTTACAAGCTTTCATTAAGTTAGTGAGCAAAAAAATGGTGGTACAAAACCTTCAGGCCCTTATATATGGCTGCGCAAAAAAGGAATATCTAATGATATAACGAAAATATGTCAATAAAATTAATAATAAGAAGAAGAGGATGGGTTGAGAGATGCAGATGACTGCTCAGATTGGTGCTTATGAGATGGATCAAGTTATTTTAGCTCTGGGGTCCAATGCAAATGTCCTACCTAAGCAAACTTGGTAGCACGTGGGATACCCAAGCTGGAATTGTCTACTATTCAATTGCACATGGATGTAATATTCCCAAATTTTCACATGATATTTGGAATATTAGAATTCTTAATAAACTTAATTAATTAAGTAAATAAAAGAGTGGAGGGACCCATAATTCTCAAAGATGAATAAAATCCACTTTTGATGTGTGTCTGTGGATATTCTAGATCTAGATATAAAACATGGAGTAGTGGAGCAGCTCCATTAATGGAGATCATGTCTCATTTATGAGATAGATCATGGAGGATGAAACAGTCAATTAAGATAATAAATCTTAAAAGTAAAATCATGAGGATCTTTGAAGAGGTCTACTGAGATCATAGTGCATTCAAAGTAATATCATAAAGCACTTATGATAAGTTAGTGGAGGAAGTGATGCATTTAATGCACACATGACAAAGAGGGTGATCACCCCATATGAACACGATGGAGGACATGGAAAAAAAACACACTCAACCATGGAGACTTATGTCCACATGTAAAGCACAGTTATGGATTAGGCTATGGAAGGCTCATGATTTATATAATGAAATTGAAGGCACAATAGAAGCAAGATTTGGATACTTGGATTATTCTTGATATGTTTAGATCTGGATTTTTCAAGTGACAATTACATGCACTCTTATGCTATTTAGCTAAGTTTGCAGTGCTGTTTAGCATAGCGTGTTCCTGAGTGGTAATCCAACCCTTAACCATAGAGGACTTGTGTGCCTACTCTGGGAAGGTTTTCTATTGAGTTGTATTCCTTATCAGGCATTGGTGCCATCTCCAGGAGGTTTTTTCTAGCATTCAGCTAGGAAGCTAGTGGAGGATTCATCTTACCACTTGTTTTTCATATTCAGTCTTTCAGGAGCATTAGATCTATATTTGGCATTCAGGCCATTGGGTTTTACCTCCATGCAGTAGCAGTCCCTTCAAGGATTGCGTAGTCCAATCCTGTAGATCTATTGGAGGAAGGAAGTTTCCAGTATTTCAGTGGGAAATCCTATGAGGGATCGTGACCTCACATTGGATCTATTGTTTCCATCACTCAGGAGCTGAATTGATATATCTAGCAGTAGGCTATTGAGCCTCCCTCTCTTACAGCATTTTTTCTGAAGATGTTGTTCATACAACAATTATTTTCAGTGGAGGACATTGGAGGAGCAAGATCTTGAGATTTCAACCGAAGGATCTAGTGAAGGGATCATTCCTTCTTGCATAGAGTTGATTGTACATAATTGTAGCCATCATATCATCAAATTATGTAGTAGATCATCATACCCAATAGTATATTGGTGAATCCCTAAGAGGGTGGTTTTCTTAGATTGACAGGTCTCAGAAACCCTTCCTCAGTTATCTTGGTTATCCATCATAGAGCCTGAATCTATGATTTCAGAATCATCGAAGCTCCCATACTACCTAGATCTAAATTTCCATCTTTATGGAAATTGTAGTCCCAACAATTGCAGCAAGGACAATGCATTTTACCTTCCAGCAGTTTAGCAGTTACGCAGTCCTTCTTGTGGGATCATTTCAGGGTCATTCTAGGCCATATTTTTGTCTTTAGTGTCTCATATTTTGAGCACCATTGTACTTGTTTTTCACCTCCCATATAATAAAATGGCTCAGCTATTTCTGTGCATTCTATTGTGTATTTAGATTTATTGTTTACTTTTTTGCAATTCTTATATTTTTTTCGAGTATTATTGCATTCTCCCTTTTGGGATATTACAATGGTATCAGAGCATGATCTTTGGCTCAACTTGTGGACACTTCATCTTTTACATCAACAGAAGAAGCAAATAGATGAGATCTATCATGAAGGAGGAATATATTTTTGCCACTCTTCTCCTTGGATCCATGCAAGACCTCTCCAAAGAGGTCAAAAAAATGAATAAAGAAAGGAAAAAGGAGTATCCAAGAAGAATATTTGATGAGGAAGGTCCAAGCACTTCCTATCAGCAACAAAGAAAACTAGAGAATCATAGATCTCCTCATAATCTACTATTCCCACTTTCTTTGAAGATGGTGAATGATATAGTCATGAAGAAAGAAGAAACATGGAACTTGAGACTCATGAGACTCTCAGTGTATATCTTGAAGAGTACAAAGCACAGTCTAGAGCATTCAAGGAGAAAATAACTCTCCAACAATTCTTCAAAATCAAAGAAGAAAGAGGATCCTATAGCAACAATAGAAGAAAGAGGCACAATAGATTTTATTTGCCTACATTTGATGGATCTTCCTCGAGAACTATTAAGGCTTGGAGGAAAGAGTTAGATGCATTCTTCAGACTACATGATGTAGCTGAAAGAGGGGTTGTACAGAATGCAACACTTCATCTTTATGGTGAAGCCAATGATTGGTGGTTTGGTCACATGGAGCATGAAAATGTGAATAAATATTCATATTTATTTCACAATTTGAGAAATAAGTTTGATGTGAGAAAACCAGAGATGTGTCCCAAAGAGACATTTCCTAAGGAAACAAAGGAGGATGTCATTCTTGTCATTCTAGACAAAGAGCCACTACATTCACCACCAACTACATAAGTACTTGTATCCGAGGGAGAGACACTTGCATCTTTGCAAGATAATCTTAAGCCATTTAATTATAGAGTCCCATGCATGATTTGGGAGATGCATGAGGAAGAGGGGGTATATTCCAGCACTGGTACATTGAGAAAAGAGAAGCTATCACTCTTACCAGTAGTTGGAGACACCATTATTCCAGTTGGAGGAACTCTTGTGGTCTTGCAAGAGGTTCCCACATATCAGTTGATCCAAGGTATGCATCCACTTCGATATCATATTGTTTATGTACCTCTTATTGAAACTTATTGGGACATTCCATCAGGGAAAATGCATAACCAAGGGTTAGAACAACATGTTGATTTGATGCAACAACATATCAAAACACAGAGGACCCTTGAACTTATCAAGGAGGAGAAGAAGAGCTATCCCAGTTCATCATTTTTTAGCTACATTCAACACTTTGAGTTGAAGTGTAGAGTTTCAGAAGATGGTATGAGCATGATCCTATGTATAATGGCTCGCTATGAGTTTAGAATTGTGCCTTTCCATGAGACAACATATGTACCACCATGCAGATCTACAATACTGTCACTTAGTAACATTGATAATGAAGGAGCCCCATTATTCTTGGATCATTCTGAAGGTAGTTTCACTCATGAAGAAATGAAGGTTAAGATGATAGATGTTAGACATCTAGAGATGAGGAATCTTTTTTCCTTTCTATATGAAACTTTCTCAATGATCATCTCACAACTCAAAGAGAAACTTATACCTACAGCAGATCCAAAACCTCATTGGTTTTGGAAGGCCATTGATGAGAAGAAGGTCTCATTAAGAGATCTCATTGGAGGTACACTTCAACATTTCATGGAGTGCAAAGTTCTTCATCATTTTGAGGATAATGGTATTCTACGAAGGGAGGATACCATGTTTATGCAGAACATCATTCATCATCCACATGGGGATGAGTGGGTGAGGATGATATGCAAGGATTTGCATGACCACTTGTAGATATATGACATGGGCTAGCAAGAAGCTTGATTACGCTGGTTTCTTTTGGGCGGGTTTGGTTGCTACCTAAAGGCTCCTATTTATTTGATCCATGCCTTGAAAAACACTCAAGTAATGAATAAGGAGGCATGGTTGCGCTTGATGCTCTTGGGTGAGCATGGTTACCACCCATTAGCTCATATTTTTCTGATTCATGCCTTGTGTATCAATGATAGAATGTAGCAAAAGAAGGCATGTTCACTTGGGTTGTCCATGAGAGAGTTTGGTCATCACATGACATCTCCTATGTTTATGTGTTTTGTATTATGTATAACTTGGCATGATTCTATGATGATGTGTATTGATGGTGTTTTCTTATATCGGGCTAATGTGACATTCCACATGTCTATCAGTAGGGTTTTACCCCATGATGCACATGAGGAGGAGAGAAGGCAGCAATATCTCTTGTTGCTTTGGTTGACTTTTGGGGAGTTTGGCTTGTCCATCTTGCATGGTGAAGATGGGGGATGACAACAAGAGGCCCTACTCTATTGGTTACTATTGGGAGAATATGGTTTCACATCTTTGTCTACCCATATGTCTCTATTTCTTCTTTGGTAAAATGTTGGAATGGTACTTAGATCCAACAAGGCCAACATGGCTAAGGATGGAGGCATGAAAAGCCTCTCTTCACTTCATGTAACATGCGTTGGAGGATTACTTTGTGAGTTGGAGATTTCCTTTGGTGAGATGAGCCATCTATTTTTATATATATCATGTATTATGGAGGATGTTGGATAGCTTATGGTTGCCACTTGGAGCTTCATGATTAAGGAGGGACATCTAGCTACATAGTTATAGATCACTCTAGATATTCTAGAGAGGAAAATTTGTTGTTGGGAATGCATAAATAATTGCAGAAAATGGGGAGACCTTCCCTGTGTGGATGCTATTGGGAGGGGGACATATTTCTCTAGCATCAACTTTTGCAGTTGCTTGAGGACAAGCAACATTTTTCCGGGGAGGACTATAATATTCCCAAATTTTCATACGATATGTGGAATATTAGAGTTCTTAGTAAACTTAATTAATTAAGTAAATAAAAGGGTGGAGGGTCCCATAGTCCTCAAAGATGATTAAAATCCACTTTTGATGTGCGTATGTGGATATTCTAGGTCTAGATATAAAACATGGAGTAGTGGAGCAACTCCATTAATGGAGTCATGTGTCATTTATGAGATAGATCATGGAGGATGAAATAGTCAATTAAGATCATGGATTTTAAATGTAAAATCATGAGGATGTCTGGAGAGGTAAACTAAGATCATAGTGCATTCAAATTAAGATCATAAAGCACTTATGATAATTTAGTGGAGGAAGTGATGCATTTAATGCACACATGATGGAGAGGGTCATCACCCCATATGAACATGATGGAGGACATGAAGAAACAACGCAGTCAACCATGGAGATTTATGTCCACATGTACAATGTATTTATGGAGTGGGCTTAGGCTATGGAAGGCTCATTGTTACACCATTTTTTGGTCATCTAACCTATTATCATTAGATGGACCCAAATACACCATGTAAGACCAATTTTACCCTAAGTAAAATTGCTTTCATTATGTGAAATAACTTAATAAAACACATTTATTAGGTTGTTTATGGTCTAAATAGGAAACCCCAAAGGGAAATATTAAACAAATCTATATTTGTTTGATTTTCCTCATGGAATAATTAATTAAACAATAATTTAATTATTATTCTTGGTCATGTTTAACCCAAAACAAGGAAATTAATTAGATAAATCCTTATTTATATTCTTATTTTCTAGGAATAATTATTTAAATCTTATTTAAATATTATTCCTTGTTAAATATGACTAAATCATTTATAAATAATTAAATAAATCATTATTTATTTAATTATCATTCAACCACTTCCTTAAAATAATAAATAAATCGTTTATTTATTTGTTATTTAAAAATAAATGGATTTGAAATATTTACAAATAAAGGGATTTGAAATGCCTTTTCCCTCCAACAAATATAATAAAATATTCCATATAAGGTGGATCTAGATTTGGTTAATATTATTTTAATCATGCACCAAGATCTAAAATGACCCAATATTTTGTTATAAATAGAAGGGTTTTCCCATTCATTTGTCACCTTTTGTTGCGTATTAGATCACTCTGGATCTATGCTCTTGGTCTGACTTTGAGCCATTATCATTGTCAAAGTTTCCATTATTTCATTTTGTGAGCTCCCTTTGAGTTCTATGTTTGTCTGGATTTTCTACACCAACAAGAAAGGGAAATTTTAGATCTGAAGTGCTGAGGACTTTCAAGAACCCATCCCATTGACGAGAATTGGAAACACCTTTCTTGTTTTCCTCCCAGGTTCCCTTAATATAAAATTCTTTCAAAAATATTGTTCTTGTCTTGTCTATTGGATGTATGGAGCAAAACCTTATTTTCATTGCTTAATGTCTTTTTATGCATAGATCTAGATTTGTGCATCATTTGTCTTGATCAACTAACTGTATATCTGAAGATATTGGCAGCCATATTTGATGTTAGGGCTATAAGTTATGTGTAGCTAAAGTGGTCTTTTTTCATACACTTCGACAAAATATTCATACTAACAATTCTTGACTCCACACAGGTTTTCAATTACGACCGCCGTTGTTTTTCATATTCCTGCACATCCAGCTGCTTCAAACCCTAGGGTTTCTTTTCAAAAAAAAAAAATTCTAATTTTATGTCGTTTTTCACCTATAAAACCCTCAAACATTAAAATTTCTAGCTTCTGTGTGTTTCTAGCCCTGGTAACAGACATAAGCTGCAACTGAGACGACAACTTTTTCTGAAATCTGCCTTCAAGACACCCGGAGCTACAGGTCGCACTTTTTGGCCCAGAACCTGTGACCTAGATTGCAGGATGCACTTTTCAGCCCAGAATTTGTGACCTGGACAGAAAATAGGTCAGCACCCGCGACCTGCACTTTTTTTTGCAAATTTTCTGCAAATTTTCTGGGTTTGTCTAAAACTTCTGTCAGGGTTTTCCAGCCTCTGTCTCAGCCCGTTTAGACCATTTTCTGAACTGTTTTACTCAACTAAGTGGGAATCTAGCCCCTTAGGGCTTTAGTACCCTCCACCTTTTGTGGAAGAGTTTTAGCTGTTTCAGACGTCTGAATTTTCAGAGTTTCAGCCTTTTTCTTTTCAGATCTGATCCCTCACTTTCAGATCCATTTTAGATCAGCTCTTCTCCCTTTCAAATCACCTCATATAGTTTTTTTTGGGTTTGCCTCTAGGGTGACATCCTTGTCCCTTCTACCTTTAGCTGATTTCCTCCTTTTTCGCAGCAACATTGCCTCTGCCTCTTTGCTGCTTTCTGCACCTCTTTTCAGCAGATTTCTCCTTTAGATCCCTGTCCCTCCCGACTTCAGATCTATTGGCCCATTTTTAGTGTGTTTTGACTAGATTTTTTTCCCTATTTTAGACTATTTTCGGGAGACCCACCTTCTTGGGTTAGATCGATGCATTGTTAGTTGTTAATTTTCTGTTATTTTAGCATTATATACTGTTCTCTATAGACTTATTTTTAGTTACGCAACACACATTTTATTTTACTCTCAAAAATTATGGGTTTAAAAATTAAAATTAACACACGCCACACATTGACCCTAAGTGAAGAAGAGCCCGGTTAACACCGCCAGGAAAAGACTTTAAAATCAATTGACACTGCACCTCTCCGCCCTTGTTTCGACATTGTCATCACTTGATTCTACACCTCCCTGCCCTTGTTGGTCATTATTCTCCCCTTTGTACTGTATATCCCAGAGACTTATTGGCCTTCACCCTTAGTTTCCGTTTGGTCGACTTGCTCATTCCCGCCGTCGTCGAGTTAGTCCTCCCCCGAGTCCGCACTTTGACTCCTCTTCTGATTCTTTGGGTTCACCCCCTACCTCTAGTTCTACCCCTGTTACCTTCACCATGTCTGGTCCAGGGCCTAATGCTGGCAGTAATGGAGCTCTTTCTCATCCATACGTTCCACCTCCTATGGGATATGGTATCCCTCCAGGAGGGGCCAGCACCTCCAGCAATTTCCCCCCTCCAGGTAGCATGTATCCAGGATACAGCATGCCTCATCATTTTTCCCAACGTAACCATTATCCTTATCGACATCCTGGTGCCCCAACTCCTTCATCATTTTAACCTCTGCCTCCCTTGCCTTCTCAACCCCAGAAACAGTAACTACCACCCTCTCTGGGGCAAGTATTTGCACAGCAGGGTGCAACTAATCCTCCTTATTCTCAAAGAAAGAGGAAAGGCAACCAAAATCAATCTTTCCCTGGTAATCTTGGACCCAATCCTTCGGGTATTGACTCTAACACTTCTAACTAGTAGCAGGGCACTCAGCCCAAGCCAGACAAGCCTCTTCGTACAAATAAACCTTGTTCGTGTTGCCGTGTTTACGGTCATTACACTCACGATTGTCCCATCTTACCACAGATGCGGCAGATGTGGGAGTCTCACGCCACATGGCACGGAAAAAATGCCTCCCATATTGATCCCGCCAATGTGGCCTCTACCCAACTAGCTGTGTTTACCAATCCCTTTTCCCAGCAAGGATTCATGGCTACTCAACCACCTAATGGACAAGGGGCCAATCAAACTTCCCCTTCTGGTTCCTACGATTACCAGCTCCTCATGATGAACTCTAATACACCTTTATCTGTCGACCTTAACCTTCAAACTCGGTCTTGTCACTACCCCAAGCCTCCATCTTCGTCTGTCCCCGAGTCATCCTCTTCAGGTTCTACCGAGCCTCTTTCGACATCCAATGGTCCCTTACATATCCCTCAGCCCAAAGTTGAGGTTCATACCAATATTCCTAAGGGACCATTATGCTGAAATGCTACTTCTGGTTGAGTTGCTCATTCGTATAGCATAGTAGCTGATTTGGCACAGTCTCCCACTGCCATTTCAACACTGGAACTCCTCCAGTCATGTCCTTCTCAAAAGAAGTCTCTACTATCTGCCATGGGCGCTGTAGATCCTGCTAATGACCAATTGATTGTTTTCGACGCCCGTCAATCAGACCATCCTCCCCTTCCTTCTTCCGTAGCTTTCCAAATCCCAGTCAAAATCCGGAACGCTAACGTGTCTCGGTGTATTATTGATGAGGGGGCATCCACCTGTGTGATGTACGCTTTGGTTTGGAAACAACTCGGATCTCCTAAATTGGCCCCTTCCACGATCACCCTTCGTGCATGGGATGGCCACGCCTCCCAGCCCATTGGCCTATTTTGTAATTGTTCTATTACTCTTGCGGGAAAGACGATTTGTGTTGACGTTGAAGTCATCGATGCCCCTCTTGATTATAATATTCTTTTGGGGCGTAGCTACACTTATGCCATGTCTGTTGTCCCATCCACGGTTCACCGCAAGATGTTTTTCCCTAATAATGGAAAGATAGTCACCATTGACCAGTTGACATATCATGAGCCAAAATCTGAGACCTCCCCTGAGTCAACCATCTCTTCTATAGCCAATAAGAAAACCGTTGATTCTTTGACCAGTGTCTCTCTCGGCATCTACAAAGACTCCTCCTTTCTTGGAACCTTCTCTGGTCTTCCTCCTCCTCCTGTCTCTGATGCCAGCTTAGCGAATGTTTGCATGATGTAATCGTCTCGAGCTGACCTTAAGCAGCCCGCTTCGGCTAGTCAGCAACCTTAACCTCGCCAGCTACAACCTGATCCTAGCCCTTCACCTCAGCCATCCAGACCTATTCCTTTTGGCCCTTCTCCTATAGCTGGTACCCATGAGCCTCTTTACCCTCCTGGGTCGGTTCCACCAGGTCTTAACCATCTTGGAGCCATCCCTCCTGGCCATTTCCCCACTGATTAGATACCTTTCCTTGCTCCCCCTCCCGGAATTTATTCCGTTCCCATCATGGCCACCCTATCCCTCCCCAATTTAACCTTGGGTATTCCCGTCTGGTACCTTGATCCTCCAGCCGCTACCCCACCTGGTCACCCCAAACCTTACCTTGCTTTTACACCGGTTCAACCAGTTCCCCTAGCTTCTTCCATTGCTATAGTGCCACCAGCACCTCAATAGGACCCTTCTCCTGTTGTGACAGCTCCGGGAAAGAAAGGCAAAGCTCGCAAGGGGGCATCCAAAGACACAATTACCCCGACTGACCCTACCCCTCCTACGCTCACAAAGCCTTGCGCCTTGTGTAATGTCATCGGTCATGCCATCCATACTTGTCTTGAGTTACCCCATATTAGACCCATGATTAAAGTCGCGTTCCATGAGTCTACAATCCCTGACACCTTTGTTTCTTCCTCGACCGCAGCCAAGAACCCAAAGACTATTCGCACCAACAAACCCTATGCTCTGTGTGGTGTCCATGGCCATTATTCCCACCATTGTCCCCACCTGACGCATTACCGCACCTCTTTAGAGGTTGTTCGAGAGTATGAGGTTGAACAAAATCAATCCGCCTCTCCCATACTTGTTCAGTATGCTTTAGGTTAGCTTGAGGACACGAATGCTCCCATTGACATTCCCCCTCCTGATGTCGAGATGACGGATCTTTCGTCCACCATTTTCTACCTATTATCATCCATGAGACCCTCGGTGGAAGTCCCCTCGGATATTTTCCTTGATGTTTCGCTTAACCTCCCTTCAGCGATCACCCTGGGCTCAACATCGGTAGATCCTTTATCTACTTACTCTTCTATCCCCCCTTGTGATGATGCGCATGTGAACCTCTCTTCCCATGATGATGAGTCCGGTAGCTTCACCACGTCAGGTGGTCTTTCTTCCACTAGTCACCCCATCTTCTATTACGATGACAACATTATGGAAGTAGTCACCACCCCTGACTTTATCCATCCCCCCTTATATCGAACCCACATATTTGAACCACACACACCTTGTGGCCATTACATTGACACCCAATGTTTGGGTAAGGGGGCACCCATATGTGAGCGACCAGGAGAAGCAATTCTCCACAACTTTCCTAGTGTATCTGGTCGTGTCGACTCTAGTACCATTATTATTCCACATTTAGAAGAACCTATCGAGTCCCATATCACTTCAGATCACTCTAGGGATGATACCCCTTATCGTTCCTCCATCTTACATCAGCAACCCAGTCTCTTATACATTGTTGTTGACCAACCTATGGGTTTTCTAGAAGAGTATCAGTTCATTATCTCTAAATCCTCTCTTTGGGATAGTGACACCAGGTATGCCAACCCTGAAACTTAAAGTCCATTTGATTCATATATGCAGTACTAAAAGATATTGGTAATCCTCCATTTCCTTTCTCAAACTGCATAACCATAACGAAAATAAATGGCACACCACATCATTAAAATGTGTTTATATTCCCCTTTTTCTAAATACATTTTGGCATGACCACAACATGTTTGGGGGCACCTATGCCCCTCAACCATAAAAATCCTAGATCTCAGCCAAAAACAACATTGAAACCCCCTTTCTCTGACTAGTCACACTTTTCAGGTCATTTCCTGGGACAGGTCATAGTTTTTTGCCCAGTACCTACTACCCAGGTCGTAGAACAGACCCCAAAAAGTGCAACCTGGCCTGTTCATGATCTCTAGGTACTTGTTAGTTTTTAGTTATTTGATACTTCACTAGGACACATTTTTTCCATGAAGGATCTATTCATCGCTCCCCCAAATCGAATTTCCTCACTTACAACACTTGTACTTGGGGCACCACTTTGCCTCCTTACTTGTCCTTTCTCATGTTGATGTTCATCATGAGTCACCATCATGTACCCATGTTTTTATGGTCCCCCATTGGACCTTTAGTGTGTGGCAGCACCATCAAGTCGCCCTTGTTTAGAGCATCCGAGTTGAGTCATCATCGCATTCATGGAGTCTATCCCGAGTCCCTTTGTATCCCACTATAGTCCTCCATCCTTCATTACTTGGTCCCTCTCTCGTGTTGCACATTATGGCCTTCAGTCCCACTGTCGCCTATCCCTCATGATATTGATTCAGTCGCTGCCAATTCATCCATGCCCTTTATGCTCTAACAAGGGAAGTCATCCATTCGCTACTCAGTATCCCCCATTTCATCATCATCATTGGTGTCGGTACATCAGTCGCTCTACTATTTTCTCTCATGCCTTAGTTGAGGATCCCTTATTGCGTCACCTATGGCGGACCTCCTTCTGTCGACATCAGCTCATTCATTCCAGAAGACAGGTCTAAAGGGTGGTGTACCTTGGTTCCAGCTTCCACTCTTGTTCGGTGCCCCGGATCAGGCAAAGGGACTCCTTATTTCCCTTTGACTTGATTTTTTCTCAGCTCCAACTCCTTTCTGCATGATCGAGATCCATATAATTGATGGTTCAGTGATGCAGCAGCTGATATTGGTGATTCCCGGGTGTGTGTGAGATGTCCCAACCATCATGAGGGGGTGGCCCTACAGGTAGCCCCCCACATACCCGGATGACTTCTTCACTTCAGCCTTCAATGCAGCTCCACAGATTTGATGATGTCGGCCTTAACCGCTTGCAGCGCCTCTTTGATTTGCATGTATCAGTCAGATTTTGCGAGCCCTTCCCCGTTGATAGGGGGAATTTGGGTTGTATTTGTATCTCATGTACTCATATATTATTGTATAAGTCCTGGCTGTTATCCCAGGCACACCATGTATGTGGGATTAATCATTATATATTTTATTTGGCTCATGTTTATGCCATCATGTACTTTATAGTTTGGTCCCCTATTTACTGGATGCACTATTCTTTTGTACTTTGTCTTGGCGGGCATAGGTATGCCTCCCCCGCCGCCTCTATCACAGGTACCCTCTCATAAAAAGAGACTTGTTGCACCTGTAAGTATCATCTCCTCAAGGTCCAGTTCTCCAGCACATTAGGCTACCTTACATTTCTCTCTCTGACTTCCCTTTTGATGTCTGGTGATTGAGTTCTTACAACGTACTTCGGTCATACAATTTGCTCCTAACACTCGCACGCTGGGGGCAATCTGTTATAGCATTTTTTGGTCATCTAAACTATTATCATTAGATGGACCCAAATACACCATGTAAGACCAATTTTACCCTAAGTAAAATTGCTTTCACTATGTGAAATAACTTAATAAAACAAATTTATTAGGTTTTTTATGGTCTAAACAGGAAACCCCAAAGGGAAATATTAAACAAATCTATATTTGTTTGATTTTCCTCATGGAATAATTAATTAAACAATAATTTAATTATTATTCCTGGTCATGTTTAACCCAAAACAAGGAAATTAATTAGATAAATCCTTATTTATCTTCTTATTTTCTAGGAATAATTCTTTAAATCTTATTCAAATAATATTCCTTGTTAAATATGACTAAATCATTTATAAATAATTAAATAAATCATTATTTATTTAATTATCATTCAACCACTTCCTTAAAATAATAAATAAATAAATCATTTATTTATTTATTATTTACAAACAAAGGGATTTGAGCCAAGTCAAATGCCTTTTCCCTCCAACAAATATAATAAAATATTCCATAAAAGGTGGATCTAGATTTGGTTAATATTATTTTAATCATGCACCAAGATCTAGAATGACCCAATATTTTGTTATAAATAGAAGGGTTTTACCATTCATTTGTCCTCTTTTGTTTCCTATTAGATCACTCTAGATCTATGCTCTTGGTCTGAATTTGAGCCATTATCCTTTTCAAATTTTCCATTATTTCACTTTGTGAGCTCCCTTTGAGTTCTATGTTTGTCTGGGTTTTCTACACCAACAAGAGAGAGAAATTCTAGATCTGAAGTGTTGAGGACTTTCAAGAACCCATCCCATTGAGGAGAATTGGAAACACCTTTCTTGTTTTCCTCCCAGGTGCCCTTAATATAAAATTCTTTCAAAAATATTGTTCTTGTCTTGTCTATTGGATGTATGGAGAAAAACCTTATTTTCACTACTTAATGTCTTTTTATGCATTGATCTGGATTTGTGCAACATTTGTCTTGATCAACTAACTGCAGATCTAAAGATATTGGCAGCCATATTTGATGTTAGGGCTATAATTTATACATAGCTGAAGTGGTATTTTTTCGTACACTTCGACAAAAGATTCATACTAACACTCATTATCTCTATAATGAAGGTGAAGACACAATAGAAGGCAGATTTGGATACTTGTATTATTCTTGATCTATTTAGATCTAGATTTTTCAGGTGACAATTCCATGCACTCTTATGTTGTTTAGCTAATTTTGTAGTGCTATTTAGCATAAGCTATTCCCAAGTGAGAATCCCACCCTTACCCATAGATCACTTGTGTGCCTACTCTGGGAAGGTTTGCTATTGAGCTTTATTCCTTATTAGGAATTGGTGCCATATTTAGAATGTTTTTTCTAGCATTCATCTAGGAAACTAGTGGAAGATTCATGCTACCACTTTTCATTCATATTCAGTCTTCCAGGAGAAAAAAATCTATATCTGTCATTCAGGCCATTGGGTTTTACCTCCATGTACTAGCAGACCCTTCAAGGATTGTGCAGTCCAGTACTGTAGATCTATTGGAGGAAGGAAGTTTCTAGTATTTTAGCTAGAAATCCTGTGAGGGATCATCACCTCACATTAGACCTATTGTTTCCATCACTCAGGATTTGATTTGATATATCTAGCAGTAGGCTATTGAGACTCTGTCTCTTAAAACATAGTTTTATGAAGCTGTTGTTCATCCAACAGCTATTTTCAGTGGAGGATATTGGAGGAGCTAGATCTTGAGCTTTCTGCCCAAGGATCTAGTGAAGGGACCATCCCTTCTTGCATAGATCTAATTGTGCATCATTGCCGCCATCATATCATAAGATTATGCAGCAGATCTACATACCCAGCAGTATATTGGTGAAGCCCTAAGAGGGTGGTTTTATTATATTGACAGATCTGAGAAAAACTTCCCGAGTGATCTTACGTATCCATCATAGAGCCCAAATCTCTGATTTCAACATCATCGGAAATCCCATACTGCACAGATATGAATTTCTATATTTCTGGTAGTTGCAGTTCCAATAGTTGTAGCAAGGCCAACACAGTTTACCTTCCAGCAATTCAGCAATTTTGCAGTCCCTCTTGTGGGATCATTTCAGGGTCATTCTAAGCCATCTTTTTGGCTTGAGTGTTTCATATTTTGAGCATTTTTGTACTTGTTTTTCACCTCCCATATAATAAAATGGCTTAGCTATTTCTGTGCATTCTGTTGTATATTTAGATTTATTGTTTACTTTGCTGCAGTTCTTATATTGTGTTTCAGTATTACTTCGTTCTCCCTTTTGGGATATTACAATGGAAAATCATTCCATTAGGAATTTTCTCGCAGGTCGTAGTCAGTATTGAAGGTCTTAAGGTACTTGCAAATTTTGAAGTTATAAAAATTGTCGATGATGTTGATCCTTATCATGCACTGTTGATATTAGACTGGGATATTGATATGGATGGTATCATAAACCTGAATATGTGAAGAATGGAGTTTGAAATAAATGGAACGAGAGTCATCATTCCCCTAGATCCTGCATAAGGAGCAAGATACATAAAACCTGTGCACGCTGATGATGATATTTACCAGGTCTATAAGCTGACTTTGTGTGAGGAAGACTAGATCAACCCAACAGCTTATGGAAGTCTTAATTAGGAAAGCGGCAACTCTTTCTTCACAATTTGTGATGAAAAATTGTGGAACTGGTAGAGCCAGTTGCATGAAGTATTTGTGATGCGATGCAATTGAGTGACATGGTATCTTCGATGCATAACATCTAAGGTACACAAATTACAGCATTATGATGGTTTAACTGATGTAAATATTTTTTTAGGAGAACTTAAATAATTTTCCTTGAAGGACAGATATTCCATGCCTTGGATCTCAGACTACGGGCTACCCTAGCACGATGGTGGGAGAATCATAAAGAAAACATGGGCAACTAGGATGAATGCGTGTGTATGATGAGATTATTTTTTTAATGTCTAACTATCAGAATGGAACAATTCTACTCTCGAAAGGATGATACATGCGGACATTTGGCTAAATGGAGAGAGGTATGGGGCATATAACCTAGACCTGAATTCGTCCACATGTTTATTCATACATTGGGGAAGGTACCTAGTGATTGATATCTGGAGATGGAGCTGCACCGAGGTACTAGTGAATGGTCTGCACTGATAGAGAGCTTCATTGTACCATTCAGCTTTGAGAGTGGGTTTGTCAATATTGGTCAATCGTTGCATAATAGTCAAGAAGTTATAATTGACACAAAAAATCCAATGATAGAGTGCACTTCTCCAGCATGGGATGCAAAGATGAAGGACATCGTTAATTGCAGAGATATGACGGTTGAAGAGAATGAATACTATTAAAGGAATTTTATCATTCCTAAATATTACGGATAGAGCGCAGTTAATGGGGCCTCGATCACTTCACTGGATGTCACAAATCCTACAAAGATTCGGAAGGTGAATATTGGATCTGAAGAAAAACCAAAGTTGAAAAATATTGGAGACTATTGGGATGATGACATGGTAGGAAAGGTTGTTGAAATACTGACAGAGTATCGGGACTTATTCCATACAAAGTTCTGAGAGTTGAAAGGAATAACTATAGATCTTGGAGTCATGAATATCACTTTGAAACCTAATGTGCGCTCGATAAAGCAACACCCATACAGACCGAATCAAAAATATAAGTAGAAGGACAAGGAAGAGTTGGATAAGATGCTTTTTGTAGGCATTAGAGAGCCAGTAGAAGAGTCTGATTGGGTGAGTCCCATGGTAGTAGAATACAAGAAGACCAAAGGATAAATCAAAATGTAGGTAGACCTATGCAAGTTGAATGATGCTTGTGTGCATGATCTAGTCCCAACTCCACTCTCTAATGAGATCCTAAACAATATCGAAGGAGAGGAATCTTATTAATTCACAGATAGGTTCTCAGGATATCATCATATAGAATTATACCAAAATATCGCAATAAGACCACCTTTGCAACAGAATGGGTATCTTTCTAGTATACAATAATTCCCTTTGGATTGAATAATGCACCTACCAGCTTCTCGTGCATTGTAGTATCTTCTTTGAAGGACTTTATCCATAAGTTCTTGGAATTATACTTTGATGATTGGATTGTTTTTGGGCTATTAAAAAGCATGTTTCAAATATGTGATTAATGTTGGATACCTGTAGAAAGTATCAGATCCCACTAAACTTGAAGAAATGCATATTTTGTGTGGCATGCAAGATACTATTGGGACACATTCTCTTCGATCAAGGGTTGATGGTATATCCCACGAAGATCACAGTAATTGTTAATATGGATGTACCTGCAAATGTCAAACAAATCTTCTCAATATTGGGGCACACTGGGTATTATCCAAAGTTCATTCAGGGCTATGCGTTGAAAACTGTGCCGATGGAGAAGCTCCTTAAGAAGGATGTGACATTCTGTTGGGATGAGGAATGTCATAAGAGTTTTGAACTTTTGAATGAAAATATGGTCACTACACTCATATTGGACTTCCCAAATTGGTCTAAGGTGTTTCATGTGCATGTTGATGCCTCCTGTATCACACTCAAAGCTATTTTAGCATAGCTAGGAGCTATAGAGATTGATGAACCTATTGCCTATGCTACTCGAAAACTTTCAAGATTGATGAACCTATTTCCTATGACCGTAGAAAGAGAAGGATTAGCGATGGTGTATGTGCTGTAGAAATTATGCCATTACCTGTTAGGAGGAAATTTCAAGATGTTTATTGATCATTATTCTTTAAAGTACCTATTGAATAAGCCTATGTTGGGGGGGGAATATCTACAGATGGTTGTTTTTATTCCAGGAGTATGAATTTTAGATCATTGTGAAACCAGGAAGACTGAATTCTAGGCCAGACCATCTATTGTGCATTGAGACTAGTGAAGAACTCACTAGCTTGGAGGATGGATTACTAGATGCACAATTGTTTGAAATAAAGGTAGTTGATGATCACCTCCATGATATTATTCATTTCCTGACTACTGCACGCGCAACTAAAGAATATACAGTACAACAGAAGAAATAGCTCGTTGTGCACGGAACGAAATTCACTTTTATTTCTAGAAAGTTGTATAATATGGGTGCAGATGAAGTCCTGCAAAGATATTTTTCTGAGTATGAAATGTGTGCAATATTAGATGAGCCTCATGGAGGTATTTTCGGTGGTCACTATGCAAGGAATCCAACCGCACAAAATATTTTGCAAGATCGCTTATGGTAGACCACGTTGCACAATGATGCCTATGTGCATTGTTGCACATACGATGTATGCTAGAGAACCAGAAATCGATTGCAGATAGATGAGATTCCCCTGCATCCACATGTGGCACTACAAGCATTTGAAAAATTGGCTATAGACTTTTTCAGCCCTATTAACCCTCCAAGAAAGAAGAGTGGTATGTGCTACATAATCACTGTGACCGACTATGTAACCAGATGGGTTGAACCTAAGACTGTGAAGGATTTCATTGTAGATAGAGATGTGAAGTCCATCTTCGAGAATATTGTGACTCGATTTGGATGTCCTAAGATTCTGATAAGTGATCAAGGTATGCACTTTTTCAATGAAACCATTAAATCTTTGACAATCTAATTCAAGATTCACCACCAGAAGAGCACTCCATATCACCCACAAGTGAATGGCACATTGGAAGTGTTTAAAAAGATATTGGATACCACGCTTACCAACGTTTTCAATACTAATTAGAACAATTGGGATGAGAGAACACCTGCATTTCTGTCGGCATATCAAACCACATGTAAAAAGTTGGCAGGAAGGACACCGTTCAAGATGGTATATGGGCAAGAAGTTGTGTTGCCAATGGAATACATTTCTCTCATTCTGTGCATTGGAGCATTCACAAATATAACAGAAGAAGATATTCTGGAGTAACGGTTGTCGTAGTTTGTCACACTTGAAGAATATCACTTTATTGTGCATTTCCATCAGCAAGTGCATAAGTTGCATGAAAAGGCATGGCATGATAGGAACATCAGGAAAAATGTGTATAATGAAGATGATTTGGTATTGTTGTATGACATCAAGTTTGCACGCCACCGAGGGAAGTTGAATATGCACTCACTAGGACCATATATTGTTAATGATATCATTGATGGAGGTGCAGTGCACCTGGCCACACTGAACAAAGAATACCTTCCCAGGTATGTCAATGGAAGCTAATTGAAGCCATACAGGGATGACTCTCACCATGCATGCACCAAATGAATATATGGACAGAGTATTGGATCCACATAGAAGGGATGAAGGATATGCATGTGGAGTAGCTGCGTGAGGAGGTTGAATGTGTTGTTGAGGTGCCAAAATCTAAACATTGGTATAGTAAATCTGGAAAAAACAGTTTTATTAATATTTAAGGGAGCATCTAGGTTGCATTTAATGAAGGTATTTTTACACATTTGGAACTGTTTTTTCATTTATGGAGACACATGAAAGAATAAGGGACCATTGAGGACGCGCCAAAATTATAAATATGACCTATGGGGTCACTATAGTTCCCTTTTCTTTCTGTGTGAATTTTCTTCCTTGAGCTCTCTGATTTCTCCATCTTATGTAGTGTGTATGTATGGTTTGGATCCGAGATTTGAGAAGGAGTTGCACCATAGGGGTCTTGGTTATATTATCTTGCCAAGCATGATAGTTACGCTCCCATACGATGATCCTGTTGTGCTGGTGGATCCTGCTATGTCGATCGCTGAGACACCTGTGCCTATAAATACTAAGAAGGGTTAGACATTGGGGACCCATAAATCCCCTAGGGAAAAGACTCCATGCTCTCCACTGCGGCTGAGCACCAAAAGATACCCATGGTGAAGCTCCCTTAGACCCTCATGGAAGAGGAGGAGGATTTTTTTCAAAATGGCCACATTATCATGGTTGTTGACCTATGTCACACCACACAATGTGTCTGTCAAGGTTCAGAACGATCTATAAAAAGTGCTATGAAGCGTTAACATGCCCATAATTCATAAAAATGTCTCAATTGAAGTGTTATGTTCGCCAAAGTGATGCAACTCAAAATGGAGGATTGGGACATTGCAGATGTTGATAATTTTCCTGAGCTTGTGTCTGAGCACTATCTAGATCAGGTGCCCCATGCAGGGGGCCTTGTGTGCCTGGAACTATAATGATGGTTGCTTGACTTGCACAATGTAGGGATTATCAACTTATTGAAAGTCCTCAATTCCATGCGCAAAAATATAAATGATATATGTATGTGCTAATTTCTCTCATTTGTGCATGATGAAGCACTCTGGCTGGGTAAGTACATAACCTTTGATACCACGTTGATCCATCAGATCACTAGCTTGCCTGATCAAGGCACAGATTGCATGGATGATTTTGGAGGATAGGCATAAGAAAAGAAGGTGGAAGACAAAATCAAATCAAAGTACCGATTGTCGCGTCGTACTAGAGGATTTGTAGTAAGTGAAATCAATGATCCAACCATTCAATTTGGCACACTAATCTTGGCCTGCAAGATGATGCAGAAGTGTAGAACTAAGTAGGTTCATACGCAAGTCATTTCACTTGCAGGACAGTGCAAGCAGGGTGTAATCTATAATTTGTCTTAACATTTACGTAAAGTGTTCTTGGAAAATGTGTGCGAAGCACAAAAGGAGGGAAACAAATTATATTATGCTTGGATTCTACTATTGATAGCCCTAATTTGTAGGAATACCATAGAGGAAACACAGTTTCAAGAAATCAAGCCGCAAATGTGTGAAGCCATGTGATATGTCGCATTTTGGAATTCTTTCGTTCCCACACGCATCATGGAGAGTAAAATATTTTGGCCATTGTTCGATGCCTCACTCTTTCCGACAGTGCAATCAAAGCTCTGGATCTCTCAAATATTATACGAGGAGTACAAATTGATTGCCAATTTAAAGGCCACCTTCCATAACATTCACATATGTGCGAAGGGCTTCGTTGAGGGAATTTGGTATGAATTTCCATATCTCATCATTGAGGACGATCTAATGTGTGTCATTACAGAGTTACCACTAGCTTGGATGGATCTAAGCACCTTAAGGGGAACCTCTACATCTATTCCAAAGACACCTATCAAGTCTCGCATTGGTATGCAAACTACTGAGACAACCACAAAGAATGAGACCACTCTGTCTACAACTCGCGAAAAAATTGATCTAGAAATATACACTTCACCTGAGAAGAATGGTGCCATGCAAAAGGGTGTAGAGGATAAGGTCGAATTTTAGACTTCCGAGGGCAGAAATCATGCTTCTCAGGGCACGGGAGGATCGAAGAAGAAATGAAAAGGCTCTAAGACCACTGGAGAGGAAGAGTTGACGTTGACCGAAGATTATTTCAACCAAATAGGTAACACGGCCATGCTAGTGATGGAATATATGTGGATAGAGATAGAACCGCAGTACAAGGTTGTGCTTGAAGGGATATAGGTTGGTATTCAAGAGCTCAAATTTCAAGCGAGCCTGATTTAGGTGAGTGTTGCACAAGTGAGGCAGATGCAAGCGAGCGCACATGCATCTAGTGCGTAGCCTCTCAATAAAGTCCAACCTGTAACCGGGGATAGTTGTCTTATTAAAATCTATAAGGTGGCCATCCATGTAGAATCATCCATCTGGTGCACACAACTATGAGGTTGTGGTTATTTCAATGTTAACTTATCTGTTTTTCCTACGGGAAAATTTCATTTGATCCACAATATGATTTTGGATGACCTCCAGTTCTGTGAATCCCATGCCCACGCCACCGTAGTAGAGTCATAGTAGTAGGGTTCCGAAGCTCACCAGAAACAACAGGCCATGGAGGAAGCATGCCAATCAAGTATGCAGCGACGTGCTAGCAGTCTCCACCACAACTGCCTGGACAGAGAAGTGAGAAGGGTTGGTTGCTACATTGAAAGCCTCATGCACAAAAGTTCAAATTTTCAGGGATGAGTTTTACATCAAATTTTCAACTTTCAGTTAAGGTTCCAGCCAAAATCCCCACCAGAACTCAGATCGAAGAGGGATGCGAAATTAAAATAGGCTACAAATAGCATTGTTGATGTAGTCACATAGTGCAATCAGCTCTTGGATGAGGCCATGGGTGTCTGGAATTCAGTTCAGAATGACCCTATGGTATAGAAGTTGCGCAATGAGTTTCACATCAAGGAGCAGAAGTTTGTGGACATTAGGATGGCGATTCCCACTATTGTCATTTCACAATGCCTCACCCACCTACTAGAGGGTCAGGTAATTCATAATGAAATCGAGGAGCTACATCAAAGAAAACATTCACTCAAAGCAAGGAAGTATTCGTGGGTCAGGGAGGCTCTACAATTGTCGCAGACATTGGATGGAACATTGAATACCCTTCAGAAAACTAAGAGAAGCATTGAATTTTCCACTGAAGGGCAAAATCTAGAAAAATTGGTCATTTAAATGCAGGGAGATGTTGCACAGAGTCTTGAAGGTGCAGACCCCATAGCGACTCAAGATGAGTCACAAGTTTGTATTCAGGGCCTATTGGAGTAGGGTCCCCTGGGATACATTTTTGAGTAACTTTTTGTATGTGGTTTTCCATATGCATGTTGCACGAAAAGTTCAAGGTGATTTGGGGTGGGACAAAGTCCCTCTTTTATGTAAATGGGTTGTAAGGGTAAACTATGGTCCTCAAGCCAAGGTTTCAAGCCATAGTATCTATGCACTAAGATTCATATAAATAGAGATCGATCGAGTCTAAGTAGTCAATCATGATGTTTTAGATCTAAGTACGTTTATGCATCTATTATACATTTTGTATGTCTAGGTTGGGTAGAAAGGCTACTACTGGCTATGTGTGCAGAGACCTAGTCCTCGTTGTTTACGGACTCTGCTGGATGTGTGCACAGAAGGGTAATTGTAAGGGAAAGTTTGTTATGCTAAATTTTTTTCATCTAATACAAATATAAGTTTTAGATCGTATCGACTCGAAGTATGTTATACTGAAGGATTTTTTAAGTCGTATCGACTAGAAGCACTCCAGTTGGAACTTCCATGTCTTAAACTCTCCTCGGCGGACAATCCTCTTGAAATAAGTGCTTTAGGCTATCCTAATTTATCATCTCTCAGACCTTCCAGCTCCCCATAGTATATACAAATATGTCACAACAGAATTATGGAAATTCCTATGGTTAGGACCAAAGATCGCTAAAAATAGGCCCTGGTATCATGGGAAAAATTATGCAAACTAAGGGCCCATGGTGGCGTTGTACTAAAGGATCCATAAATTTTTGTCGCAAATTATTAGTGCTGAAGTGCGGCGATAGTGGTTATAGGGAGGACAGGAAATATGGAAATTAGTTTGTTATTTTTAATATGGCATGGATGCATGGCAGGATCACTTAAAATATCATTTAAAACTCGTTGAATGGATCCTGAATCTAGAATAGGAAAAACGAAAACCAGATGTTGATTCAGGATCACATTTACTAGGAGATCATAAACAGAAAAAAATCCTAATTCTAGGAGGAGGCATGGATGCAACGCCCAGATTAAACTTGGAGTAGAGTCTTTAGGATATTTAAACCTTTACACCTAGTTGGAAGCGATTAAAGTGAGATACCTTTGGCATGAATCCAACCAAATTTCTAAGTGGATAGTATGGAAGTCTCATGACCACTAGCCACTGTAGGATCCACTATTGGATTAGGAGGTGCTTACCCTGATCCTACGTCAATGCCCTATTTTGAATAACGAGAAAGTAGACAAGCTACACTTGGGTCTCCCTCCTAAAGTTACGTTCTCTCTCAAAGAGTCTTATCCGATTTTATCTACCTCAGTGGGTTAGGTAGAAGACCCCTTATGGAAACGAATACGGTACTCCAAGTTGTAGCCAAAGATTTCATTTTTCCCTTAGCTCATCAAGCACGGTAAGCTCCTCACCTAGAATAAAATCAGAAAAAATAGTTTCTGCGGCCTTTTTTGTACCCCTTATGCACAAGCTAGGAGGAAATGGTAGACCACTTACTAAATTTTTCCCCAAATCTTGAGAGATCTGGGGTCGGATTGCTTCACTTTTCAAGGAAAGTGATTGGTCGGATAATGATTTGAAATAATCATTAGAGCAATGAAATTGGTCAATAATTAAGAACCTCGTTGTCAATAGAGCATGGTACATCTCATAGTGATTTGTCATCTCAAACATTTGGAAAGAAATAAATTGGGTTGTATTCCACTTAGAGAGCATCGAGACTGACTAGATCTGAAAAAAGGTGATGAGAAACATTAAGGAAACCATTTTAACCTCCCATTGGTTGGATGAGGATTGGAAAGTGGTGGATAGGGAACATGAAATCTTTATCATGCTAGATATTGTCCTCAACCCTTCGATCTCTAGGATCGCATGCTTAAGTAATTTGAAGGACATATCACCCAACACCTACCTTTGGCTTCCTTGGGGCTTCTTAAAATTTAACTTTGACATATCATCCAAGGGAAACTTGGGTCTAACTGGCTTTGGGGTAATTATTCGTAACGACAAAGGGAAAGCATTGAAAATCTATTTAGCCTCATATGGCAGCTTCATCAATAATGTGGTAGAGTTTCTGGCGATGGAAAAAGGATTACAAGTTATAGCAGATTTGGGGGTGACCATGTTGTAGGTCATGGGGGACTCGCAAACATATATTTCCATGCTATAAAAATTTATAAATGATCCCCCCTCAAACCTGGGGATTAAGATTTTTTGACTGGAACTTATTGGTGAACATATTCAATCTAGGCTACCTTCCTTCAAATATGTAATCGTTGAGCATGATGACTAGGAGGGAAATAAAGTGATAGACAAGTTAGAAAAATGGGGTATTCACCATTAGGACCAAGAACTCATCAGGGACTAGGCCCCACCCCTGCCTGATGCAAATCTTAAGGATCTATATAAGATCATGGCCTCGAAATATGCCTCCCAAATGGGGGTGAGGAAGAATGAGGATGGCAATCCTGAGGGAACATGTGGGTGAATATGGGAAGAACATGGGAACATGTGGGTGGGTTCACCTTCCTGCCCTTACATTACACCTTGAGTACAGGTGACAGCTACTACAATCATGTGATACTTCATGTTGCATAGAATCTCGAGGGTGGTGGCGATCGAGTGAATTTTATGGTTTCAAATTTTCTTCCATAATCTCTTGGATTCACTTTCCATATTGTTGTCTATTCTTCATATTTTTTCCTTGCGATGTACATCCGAATTGCTGCTTTATTTTTTAACAAAATAATTCAATATTATTCATATTTTAATCTCTCTACATATGTATGAAAATGAAAACATACGATTTCCATTCTTCTCCTAGACCTCCTTATACATCTAAATATTGTTTGGAATGTCTCGCCTATGTGTCCTTACATGGTTGTATATTTTATATTTTTTATTTTCTTTGCATGCCTATAACCATACACTTTTTGTTACATAGAGGGAATTATATAAATGATGTCTAAATAGTCCAGTCTTGCCCAAAGGTTTAATGTCAAAGCCCCAAAGGAAGGAAAAATATGGGCTATTTTTGGTATATTGTAGCCAATGGTTTTCAGTCCATTGTAATCTAATTTTGGTTAATGAATTGAGATTTTTGATATTGTAAAATAACCTATATATTGTATTGTGAAAAATGAAGTCAATACAGTATGAAAATTTGTATGATATAGTTTTCCCAATTAATGTTTCTTACTATAAGACTTTATATACTATGTGTATGCCAAAGATTGTTTTTCCATATCTCTTAAGCATATATATGAATTATTTCACCTCATAGTTTAGAACTTACATTTTTATTAGAGATATGTTATTTTCTTTAAGGAGATGCATTTTCTACTAAGGTTTTGGCTCATTTAGGATAGAGAAAGTTTATCCCATGTTTCTGATATATGTATTTTTAATGGTAGCTTTATGGTGGTGAATCTTATGAGAATAGTGATAAATGTAGAAATTGAGGTCGAAAAAATTAATATGTGAAGCCTTGATCTATGTAATCTCAAGATCAAGGAACTTTCTTATATGAAAAATAATGGGTGATTGTGGACCTCAATACTACACCTACACAGATATCAAAGGAAGAGTAAATAAATTTAGATACAAAGGAAAATAATATTGTGACTTTTGAATTCAATTTTATCAGATGGCTCAAGAGAAGCTACAGACAATGCATTACATAATAAGTAGGGGACTTTGTATCAATTGAAGTTCCTAGTGAACAATCATTTCCTTTTAAATAAGTTGTACCTCCTAAGAATTAATAATAGATACTTTATGGAAAATCATATAACTCAATTTAACTAATTTAATTTTTTTTTATTAAATATTAAAATTTATAATGAAGGAAAGTGCAATAGTTTGCTATGTTCTTCACCACATTCATGGGATAGTCTACATGTATGTATTTGGTGTAATGCAACTACATTAATGTTTGAAGTATATTAGGAAAAATTCCATGGATATTCAATGAATGGATGAATTATTTGAAATGTGTCACCCTAGGATAGAAATAAAATAAATATTCAAATAAATTATCTAATTCTAAAGGTATATCTAAATTTCTAAAAAAATATGTAAGAAAATTATGGAAATATGGTAGTCATGGTAATTATAAGGATTATAGATATGGAATGTTGGTAAAGAAAAGGGATATCATGATGTTCCATAACTCAAAGGAAAAAGGTTATCAAAGGAAGGAAGTTTCATATACACGTGGCTTCTTCAAGAACACATTCACATCATGGTGTATTATTGATTGAATCAACTTCTTCTTTCTAGATCACTCATCATGAAACATGGATTTGTGAGTTTGAAAAATAAATAAAGGTTATTTTTTTCTTGACGATGAATTGACATCTAGAATAATAGGACATTGAATATTGAATTTGATTCTCATGGATGAAAGGATAAAAACAACAAAGGAGGTTGGAGGAGTACTTCCACTGGTAGATTTTTCATATAACAATGGGTATTAAGAGTTCTTGCAGATGATTGAATTTGAGGTGATTTATGGAAAAGGTTGTAAACATCCTACAAGTTAGAGTGATCCAATGAATGGGTTGTTTATTAGACCCAACATTTTGGTTTATATGGAGGAGGAGATGTATATCCTGCTTGCAAGATCCTATCCTATAAGTCTATCCCATAAGAGCTCATTTTTGCTAAGTGATTTACCTGTATTAACCTACTAAGAGCATATGCAACTCTGTTCTCCTTTCCCTTGATGTACCTGATCTCAAAGTCACACTAAATAATCGTAACCAACCATCTAGCCTACCTAGTGTTCATATTTTGTTGGTCAAACAAATTACCTCAACCCAATTTTATCACTCATAACTACAAACTGCCTGCCAAAAAGATAGTGCCTGGTGAGTCATGTTATTGCACCAAGAGTGCTGAAAATCATAGAGGCTACTCTACTTTACTTTATCAACCGGGGGTTTGCACAAAATTGGAGGTGATTTTTAGCTTGAGGGGTCCTAACCTAGGTTCAGAGTTAGCACATAACCAAAAAAACCCTCTTACTACTGGCCCTTTCAACAATGACCTGCTTGAGCAGGCCAAAGTATCACTTGAAGCAGTATGGGGGGGTGCTGGATCAAGGTTTCCACACCCTCAGAGATAATTAAATCAAGTGGGCAGCTTCAGATCTATTTTAATACACAGACTCAGGCTTGTGCACCAGAAACCCTAGGTTAACTATCACCAATCAATCCTTTGTGCACCCATAGACAGTAGGTCCGCAATCCCTTTAACTATTCTAACAATGTGATGTTCAGTCCTTACAGCGATAGAACTATGCAATTAACTTTAATTTCGACAGTAAAATAGGTATGCAATCAATTCAATCACAAATAATATAAGTCTAATGCGGTAAATAGAAATCATATGCAAAAACAACTCATAAAGTAATTCACAGATTCATTTGGTACACAGAGCTATAAAAACATGTCGTTATTCATCGATATTTCACAAAAAACCCTTACAATCCTTCATATCTACCCGTGCACACAACCAGCAGGATCCACACTCAACCAAACAAAGGACTCCACGCACACAGCGAGCAGGAACCTTTTAGACATAGAAACTTACATAGATTTGATTTAGAGCTCAATCATTCATCAAACATACATAAAAATTCCATAAAAATTCCTTATCCGACTTGATATAGACTTCTACTTATGCCTTAGCATGCAGTCCTCCTAAGTTCTGCAAACTGTGGTTTGGGACTCTTAGATTTACCCTTTAGCCTATTACAAATCGTGAATGGAATTTGACACTCCAAAAATCCCCTTGATTGTGCATTTATTAGTGCACATGACTCAAAAATACAAAAAAGACTATTATTTACTCCAAAAGTGCAGTCCTAAGGGACGCTGCTCCAACAATCCCCCAACACAATCTTCTGACTTGTCCCGAGTCACAGAGGCGCTGGGGTCTTAAACTTTGTCCTTGGCTCCTTAATGGTGGTGGTTAATGGAACAAGGATGCTTGCACTCTGAGTTGTGTCCACCAACTTCTGAGAGGTAGGCACCTCTGCTGTGAGATTGATACTCTAGTATGTTTGGCTCAGGTTCTTGACATCAACATCTAAGCCCTGTGATAGCTTCATTACTTCATCTGCCTACAACTTCATGTGGGTGGTCAAGATGTGCTTCTTCCACTGCAAATCTTCAGCTTCATCGCACAACACCTGGCTCCTCTACAATTATGCCATTTTCTAAGCATGCACAAGTGTGGACAACACCTCTTGAAGTTCATAAAACGACTACTCTTTGGCACGCAGTTCCTGTAAGATTTGCTTCACAAGTGGATTGGTCTGTACTAAACTCCAACAGCCCATCGCTGCGTCCAGGAGTTCAGTGCCCTTGGTGACTATTGCTACAATGCTTCTTGAGGCTTCCTTAACTATGGCAGTGCGTTGCACTATCATTTCAGGCAGAGTTTCTGGTTGGAGCTTTGCCTTCATCTCTCCAATATGTTGCTCAAAATATACCTTCACCGCTTGCAATTATAAGCGGGAGGTCTTCAAAGCTACTACTAATCCTTCGACCTTGCCTGTCGTGCAATGGAGGTAGGGATGGAAGCTTCAGGAAGGTCTACACAAAGTCAATAAATCAAATTCTCTAATTCGGCATGCTGGGCTACTGCTGTTTGCTGGGTTTTTTTGCGCTTTCAAACACTCTTATGTGTGTGCTGCAACCTTTTGCTTAGCCTCTGTGATCTACTAGTGCATGCACACCTCATGACACTATATCTAATCTCTGATGATTGTTTTTATAGCGTGTAGCTTCCCATTGGGAAGCATGGATAGGTTGATTCCAACCTCTGGACATGTCTGGACCTGTGCGCACAAGGCAGGTTGTTCCATCATAACCGCAGCTCCAGGGAATGGGAAAATCTGGTTATCTGTTGCACTGATAATAATATTATTGCTTGTGCTCACTTTATATGGCATCTCTTGAGTCACGCTCTCTTGAATGTTGTCAGTTTTCAATTGAAGGACCTACAACCCAGTTTTCATTGCCTCTACTGCAGCTCTGTATTTTTCCTTGAGTTCAGACCACCAATCCTCGGAGGGAGATGCAACCACATCTGTGATTTATTCCAAGTCATCCTCTGTGACTCCTGTCTTTGAGCCATTACATTTATTGTGCATGCCCTTAGGGGTTTCAATTTCATTCTTGGTACCTTTGGGGGACTCGAATTTGGTACCATCTTAGCCATCTGTGCCATCGAGATCGACATCCAGCTACGACTTAGCTTCCTTCTCCTCTTCCTTTTCGGCTTCATTCTCCTTTGCTTTCTCAGTGACCTTCTCTGCTTCTCTTTCCTTGGTGGCATATATTGTCTCTTTTCTAGACGTTGAGACAGTGACAGGCTCGGCAGATCCTAGCCCAATCTTCCATGCATTGGGCCAAGTCGCAATGACCTATCGATTTCAGCTTACGTCACCATATAAGGCAATGAAACCATTTTTTGGCTTGAGTGGTCCTAACCCAAGTTTAGAGTTAGCACATAACCAAAAAAACCCTCTTACCACTGGGCATTTCGGCAATGACCTACTTTCATAGGCAAAAGTCTCACCCGAAGCAGTATGGGGGGGTACTGGAACTAGGTTTCCACACCCTGAGAGAGAATTAAATTAAGTGCGTGGCTTCATCTGTTTTAATACACATAATGACTTGCACACCTGAAATCCTAATCAGAAACCATAGGTTAATTATCACCAGTCAATATTATGTGCACGCATGACAGTATGTCCACAATCCCTTTAACTATTCTAACAATTTGATATGCAGTCCTTACAACAATATATCTATAAAATTAACATTAATTTCAATAGTAAAATAGGTACACAACCGATCCAATCATAGATAATATAACTATAATGTGGTAAACATAAATCATATGCAAAAATAGCTCATAAATTAAGTCACATATGCATTTGGTACACAGAGCTATCAAAACATGTCTTTATTCATCGACAGTTCACAAAAACCCCTTACAATCCTTCAGATCTACACACGCACACAACCATCAGGTTCTGTACATAGCCGAACTAAGGTCTCCACACACAAAGCCAAAAGGAACATTTTTTTTGGGGCCCTTTTTTTGAAATTAAATAGTTTTGAGTTTGTAATATCCCAAAATAGGGAAAATCTACAACAATGGGAATATCTTAAGATATTCCAAAAGTGAAGATCCAGTAATACATGAACACAAACTAGAGTAGTAGTGAAAAATCAACTCATATAATGTAATAAGAGAACATAGCCATCATATAAAGTTATAGCAGCAAAATGTATACAATATCTTGAGGAAATAGCTACTCAAGATAGGCAAAATCGGTGTCAAGAAACATGTACATAAAATATGACAAAACACTACTACACAAGAATTCCCAAGGCTACGACTGCACAGTTTTATAAAGAAAAATTGCTGCTAACATATTTCAATACATGGATATACAAATGTATGGCTCATACAACATTGGGAGTGAATATCTAAGCTCCCAAACACAATTTTTAGTCAATCCTGGAAGGATTGGCTGAAATATGAAAAATCGCAAGAATGCCGAAGTTGCAGTAGCAGCTGCAACTCAAGGACTAGAAATGGATGTAGATGATTGAAGATCCTACATCAGATAATTATTCCTCCTCCAATGAATCTTCCCAATTAAAGGCTGATCCTATCACTAAAGATCTCACTCTCCAATAATCCTGCAGACCCTCACTACAATGACACACTGAAAATAACATAGTCTAGAGAAGGGATTGCACTGTAGGAGAAAGGAAATATGTTGGCCAAGTTCCAAGATCTGAAATAAGCTCCAGAATATTTTTCATTGATGTCCCAAAGGAAAAAAATCTCCCTCCTTCGAAAAACAAGCCCCAGAAGTGATGTTGTCAACCTTCCACAGCAACACCCTGCAACACAACCCAGCTCTAAACAGAAACTACATTGTAGTTGACGGAGGTAGCTTGGCCTCAAGCCTAGATGTGGAGAAATGAAGTGCAGGCTCCTTCAAGAGGCCTCTCTTGAAAGGAGAAGGAATTCCTAAAAATGAAATCCTTTTGCTTAGCAGCACTGCAACTCTGCTAAACAGCAGGAGAATGCACAAAGTTTGAACAGACCAAGAAATCAATAATCCATAACATGAATAAAAATGGTTGCCTTGCCCTCCTTTTAAACAAGTGAAAGCCATCTCACCATGGGTCCCACTCATTATGGTTTCCTTCACCAAAGAATCTCCCTCCCATTCATACTGCGATATCTCTCCAAGTGTTCTCCCCCTCATATCCCAGTGTTGTTGACTTGGTCAAACTTGACCTTGTCCTTGTGCAAATGTCCTCTTTCACACTTGAGGGTGTGAAATCCTGCTCTTATGAATATCCATTTTCACATTATGAGGAATTTTATTCATTTTTCTGCAATGTATGGGCCTCCTTACCCATTTCTTTATCTCCTAAGTGATATGAGCAAAAGTTAATATTCCAATTAGCTGCATGATAATTTTGGAATATTATAGTCCTCCCCTCCCAAATGTTGCCTTTCCTCAAGCAAATACAAGGATAGAACTGGGAATCCTCCTCTTATTCCCTTGTAGCATCCACATATGAAAAAATCCTCCAAGGATCAATATGTTGTCTCATCAAGATATCTCCAAGTTGTCCCTCCCAATCATGTAAGCTAGCTTTTGATGTGTATCCCAAATAGCTATCATCATGTAAAACATCCATGGAGGAAAAAATGGGCTATCTAAAGGCCTTATTGAGGCATGAGGTCTGATAGACATTTGGATATACCATCCCCATATGAATTTCCCATCCCCAAGCTATCAACCATACAAAATGAGCCACCCTCGAAAATGGTAACTCATGCAAGTCATCCTCCACCTTGAGCTCTAGCAATGTAGGTGGGCTGAAAATCTGATTATGGTAGACAAGATAGCCTACTCCATGTTGTCCTCCTCTCCACTTATGATAAGTGTAGAGTGTTTTTTGATCCTGGGCTGCAATAATGTTGCCCGTGAGAGGCAAGATGAAGACTAGATCTTGAAATATATCTCCTCTAGTGCTGTGAATCAAGTTGGCCTAAATCATCTCATATATGATGAATAGGACACGGTCATCATATGGCATCCAAATGAGAAGATCACTCAAGGTTCCATATATTTCTGGAAGGTACCAATAGTCTCCCAAGTGGTTATAGCTCAGTTTTTCTAACTGTTGCTTCAGAAAATGGCATGGCAAGATGTTTCTTTAGAAATAGCTAGTTGTACATGTCAACACCTCTACTAGTGAATAGTAAATGGTTTGGTGAATCAACCAAGAATACATAAAAGAATAATGAAAAATTTTCCCAAGACTACATAAAATATGGTTGTCTCCATCACAATATTTGGTCCAAATATGACCATTGAGTCCAAAGAGAAGCTTTCCCTCTTGGGGAGAAATGCATTGAATAGGAATGGTAAGAACACACAAATGTTGTGTTATATAATCCATGTATGTAAAAGTAAAATTCTTACCATGAGCTGAAAGTAAGATGATATATGGGTCTATGAATAAGTTCTCCATAGTGGTAGGACATACTCCTATGAAGAGGAATGTACCATGTGTTGTATGAAGGTCATCCTTCTTATGCTTGGAAATCCAAGTTAAGAAGATCACACCTTGGTAATATATGTCTCCATCCACTACTCCATCACTCTCATCTCCTCCTTGTCCACCAAGTGCATCATATGTGAAGTGATCTCGTGAACACTCCATCATTAAATCCCATCTCCAAGGTGACAGCATTGTTGGCCTATGAACATAAGCTCCTGCCATCCCATAACTCCATTCTTTGACATGCCCATTGTTAAAGACATTTCTCACAATGCTACTACAAACAAGAAGCTCCTTCCAATGGGGAAGTACTTCCAGATCATCCAAGGCTAAGGAGTATCCCCTTTGCACCATGATAGTGCCATCTCCTACTCCTGCAACATTATGCAAATTGTGAGAGAAAATCTTCCCTTGCTCTCCCAAGGTCTTCCAAAGCAACAAAATTTTTTTCTACCTCCTCATACCTCCATCATACAAATCATGAGGTGAAGAAATAATGATCATATCATCATAATGAATTCACACTCCTTGTCACCCAATGATTCAAGTATCCTGCCAAGTTCCTTCCTCCCCCATACCCTTTGAAAGAGGATATGTCTCAAGATGGCCAAACTCTTTTAAGAGTAGCTAACGCAGCCATGCTTGCTGCTGCCCAGTGTCATAAATTTGCAAGTAGCTTACCAGCTTGTTGCTCTCCATCCACACCCATTGACCCAAATTTGGGTGCCTCCCATGATGCTCAATCTTGGTACCCTTCCCATGAAGGCTACCATCCTCCCCAATCAGATTTCTATCTTTGCATTCCATGGGATATTGAAATGCAATCTCTTCAATGACCAAGTTGATCCCATAAGGATCCAAATAGGTGGTAGGAAAAAACCTCCCATCATGTTGTCTAGGGCTCATCAAGAATTATCCAACACAAACATGAGATATTTTATCCATCCTAAGATATCCTCCATCATATATTTGTTCCCATTTGGTTACGTATGTGGGAAGGTCATTGGAATATTTCAACAATGGTTGGGTCCCCAACTCATCATTGTTGCTAAATGACAACGTTGTTAATATTTCCAGTGATGTACTTGCTATCTCATGCTCCAACTCAAGGATGAACATATGGTTTTGTGTAAGTTTGTTTGGAACAATAGTCATCCTCTCCTCCAAGTTTTAAAACCCCAACCTTGTGTGGTATACAACTCATCAATGGTATATGAGGATGATGGTTCCTCCCTTCCTTGAACAAGTGAAGGTGGCACAAAACAGTGGAAATTCTTTGCTCTAAATAAGCAGCATGCAATGGTATACAACCCTCCATAGAATTTTCTAAAACAATAGAAGATAAAAACTTAGGTATACCTTGGTGAAGTTTGGAAGAATCTTGTATGGCTGCAAAAGTTTCTTCCTCTAATGTATTGGCTCCCCCAAATGTTGATGTTGAAGGCTACTCTCCCAAGGTTGTGAAAGCTCTGGTACAAGTCGCCTCCAATGGTGGTGAGGGCTTCTTCTCCTCTGATCCCTTTTTGCCAAACTTTCTAATCAACCTTTGAGTAAACTCAACAAAATTATGCACTCTTGCATGACCCAAATGGTTGAACCACCAAATATTGGTCTCACCCTCAAGGTGCAGCGCTGCAATTTCTATAGCTTCTCTCTCTACCACTGGATGTAGTAGGAAGAATGCATCAAGTTTTCTTTCCCAAGCCCTTGCTAAATATTTTCCATCAAAAGTGGACAATAGAAATCTATTTCCCTTCATTCTTCTTGTGCTGCAAGGTCACCTTTCTTCCTCCAATTGAATGAACTTTGGGAAGGCTAGAGTCTCCTTGAAGGCTCTAGGTTGAGTCTTGTACTCAACAAGGTATTCACTTAGGATCTTTTGATCCAAGTGTCCTTCATCTTTCTGCAATTTTTCCTCTCTTTCAAAAGGAAAGGGTATAGTCCCACTGCTTCTTCTTTTCTTGACCTCCTTGTTGAGGTCCTTCTTGCTCCTGAAAAGAGATGAGAGAAGGCTCTCTCCAAAATTTTGATCTTCTTATTTTATTTTGATTTCATAATGGCTGAAACTCACAGGCTGAGCCAAGATTATGATTCGATACCACTGTAATATCCCAAAATAGGGAAAATCTACAACAATGGGAATATCTTAAGATATTCCAAAAGTGGAGATCCAGTAATACATAAACACAAACTGAAGTAGCAATGAAAAATCAACTCATAGAATGTAAGAATAGAACATAGCCATCATATTAAGTTACAGTAGCAAAATTCACACAAGATCTTGAGGAAAGAGCTACTCAAGGTAGGAAAAATCAGCCTCAAGAAACATGTACATAAAATATGACAAAACACTGCTACACAAGAATTCCCAAGGCTATGACTGCATATTTTTTTAAAGAGAAACTACTGCTAAAATATTTCAATACTTGGATACACAAATGTATGGCTCATACAACATTGGGAGTGAATATCTAAGCTCCCAAGCACAATTTTTAGTCAATCCAGGAAGGATTGGCTGAGATATGAAAAACTACAGGAATGTCGAAGTTGTAGTAGTGGCTACAGCTCAAGAAATAGAACTAGATGGAGATGGATGAAGATGATGCATCAGATAAATATGCCTCCTCCAATGGATCTTCCCAGTGAAAGGCTGATCCTATCACTGAATATCTCACCCTCCAATAATCCTGCAGACCCTCACTGCAATGGCTCACTAAAAATAACGCAGTCTAGAGAAGGGACTGCACTGTAGGAGAAAGGAAATATGTTGGCCAAGTGCCAAGATCTGAAATAAGCTCTAGAATCTTCCTCACTGGTGTCCCAAAGGAAATAAAGCTCCCTCCTTTGAAAAACAAGCCCCGGAAGTGGTGTTGTCAACCTTCCACTACAACACCCTGCAACACAACCCAACTCTTAACAAAAATTGTGTTGTAGTTGTAGGAGGTAGCTTGGCCTCAAGCCTGGATGTGGAGAAATGAAGTGCAAGCTCCTTCAAGAGGCCTCTCTTGAAAGGAGAAGGAATTCCTAAATAGGAAATCATTGTGCTAAGCAGCACTTCAGCTCTGCTAAACAACAAGAGAATGCAGAAAGTCTGAACAAACCAATAAATCAATAATCCATAACATGAATAACAATGGCTGCCTTTCCCTCCTTTTAAACAAGTGAAATCCCTCTCACCATGGGTCCCACTCATTAGAGTTTCCTTCACCAAATAATCTCCCTCCCATTCATACTGCACTATCTCTCCAAGTGTTCTCCCCCTCGTATCCTAACGTTGTTGACTTGGTCAAACTTGACCTTGTCCTTGTGCAAATGTCCTCTTTCACACTTGAGGGTGTGAAATCCCACTCTTATGAATATCCGTTTTCACATTATGAGGAATTTATTCAATTTTCTGCAATGTATGGGCCTCCTTACCCATTTATTTATCTCCTAAGTCATATGAGCAAAAATTAATATTCTAATTAGTTGCATGCTAAATTTGGAATATTACAGAGTTGCGGATAACAGGTGGCAGAACAAAACCATGGTAGACAGATTGTTGTCATAATTGCGAAGAACTGAAGATCAGGTATCGCAGCTATTGCGGAATCAAGCACAGATGGCAGAAGGAAGTGGTAGAAGACAATCAGTGGAATTCCCAATAATTAGAGAAAAGCAGCAAACAACCGAGCGTAAAGGAAGGAAGAACTGTCAGTCGCACTGGCAACAGAACTAATAGGCATCTAGCCAGCAGACAAAGGAGGTTGTCACAATAGAGATCAGGGAACAGGAGCCGTAGGAGAGATCTGTTCGTGTTGTTTGTTTTGTTCTCTCTCTCTCTCTTTGATTCATTTTGTTCTGCCTTACGTGACACTATTGTAATCATTTCTACCAGGAACGCTTTGAGGAGCATTGTAACTGTCTTTTATTGTTAATACAATACATCCTGATATGAGGTTGTTGTTCTGAGTTCTGTATTGTGTTCTGGTTTAGTTGAATGTCCGGGTTATTTTAAATTTTTGGTTATCATTCTGAATATGTTCATAAGTATTGTTAACTATGGAGTATTTACACTTACTCGAAGTACTTGGTTATGTCTGGGTTATGCATCTGTCATGCTTTATTGATTCTTGGTCTGATGCAAACCTTAGTAAGGTCACGAAACGCCTCAGGTGAGACTCTCTACTCCTTAGAGCAGGGTGAAAATGTTGTCGTTTTGCTAGACTACTGCGGAAAACCTTTTTGGCCTCCATCCATAACCTGGGTCTCATCTCGAAGACCTCTTTTATTTCCAACAAATGGTTCCGTTGCCGGGACCTGAAATTTCATTCTAGAATTAGATCACGGTATCATGGATCTTTGAGAAAGAAATATGAAACTGGTGGAAAAACCACCTAGATGATTTCATAACTCAACAAGAAGAAGTGAGATAGCAAAAAGAGAAAATTGTTAAGAACTTGGTTCTATTCTCTGAATCTGCTAGTGATATCTACGAGATTTTCTGGAAAACGTTTCCCGAGGAGCTCTACAACTAGTTTCGAAGACTACAGACCAAGACAGTCTAGAGAGGCTCGCAGAAGGTCTGTCACAAGTGGGTGCACATAGATCTGGTAGCACTTTATCGGTTAGCTACCGATTTGACCTGAGCTGTATATTTATGGGTGCAATCTACCTTAGAAGGATACATAGTGGAGTTCACAGCTAAATGCTACTAGTCTTTCTCAAAAGAGGAGGACATATTCAGATCAGGGCTACACAGAGAGTTGTTGAAGGAGATCCCCCTGTGGATCAAGGCTTTGATGGTAGATGAAGGATTGATGGAGTTCCAAAAATCTGAGATGGAGACCTAAACCTCCAGTACTGGGGGAAGGAGCTGAGGGAAAGATGCTACAAGACGTTGAAAAGGGCAATAGGGATATGGATGCTGAGAAATCCAGTAGTTTGAGGGAACGATGAGCACATAGGAGGGCGCAACTCACTAAGAAGTGGCAAGAAAGGGTGATGAAAGAGTTGGAAAGATAGGAAAGGAATAGAAAAGATAAGGAGAAGGCGCATCAGGCAACGAAGGAGATGGAAGGTTAGACGGGTTCCCAGGATATAAGGGGGACCACTAAGGAAGTGTGGCAGGTGTATAGGAACCCAACCCAAGAAAATAAGGGAAAAGAGTATGACATAGATGATGCGCACCTCGAGGAGACGTCTGATGTGGAGTTGCATGTTGCAATGGAGCAAATATTCTGAGAGTGGCCGGCACCCATAATCCCAGGTAACTCTATTCCCCAAATTTCAAGTAGCTCTAGTCCTGACCTTCCCCTAGTACTCTATAAGCCACTAGGTGAAATATTTGAAAGTTACGAGAATTGAGTAAGTTGAATAGTGTTCAGTCTACAACAGTAATACACACTAGCAACGGTGCTAGTAACACCATTTCACAACTGGGAGTCAGGGGTTTTGTCCTAATAACCCCCACACAAGGAAGCATGGTGCGATCATTTACCTGGTACCCAGAGTTTTCTGGGAGGGGTAATGATGATTTGGAACAACACTAGTACCTCTGTGTGGCCATATGGAGGGCTCAATAGACACCAGAAGCAGGTAAGTTGATATAATTTCAGACTATCCTCATGGAGAGAGATTTACGCTAGTTTATAAAGTGGTCTGAGGCTCACCAAAACCTAACGATAGACAAAGTAAAGAGGGATTTTGTGAAGTAATTCAAATTACCCCAAACAGATCATCAGGGTTTGTCAGAAATGTGGGAGATCAAGAAGTGAGAAGGGGAAACTGCATGGGATATAATGAGGAGATTGAAGGATGCAATTGGAAAACTCAGTTATCCAATCGATCTGAACCATCAGAGAGACTAGTTTATCAAGGCACTTCTTCCACTAACAAGAAATCCATTGACACAACAAAATATTGAGACGTTTCAAGACGCATTGGAGTAGGCTACGAAGATAGAGGCCATGGCAGGGTATCCATAAGAATTTAAAGGACGAGCATTAGCCCAGGACCCATCCATACTAGGATTACAACATCAAATAGCTAGCCTAACAGAGAAACTGAAATAAATTCAATGAATGCATCCAGCGAGGCCAAACGTATGTTGCACGCACTGTCTAATGGAATGACACATGGTAACCAAATGTCCTCGGCTGCAGGGCCAGAATTTGGGAACATCAACAACAGGGGCACCAAGAGCTCCGCCATCAGGAGGGGTTACACAAATAAATACCCAGATATTATATCCACCGCAAGACCCATACAAGGGGTTCCCCGCTCAATAGAATTCAACAGTGACTGAATATTGCGAAATACGTAAGATCATGGGTCATTCACCCCGTTTATGCCCCATATTGCAAAAATAATTCAACGTTCCGAACAACATATATTGTGAGTTCTGTGCATCTACTACACACAACACAGAGAAGTGTAGGGTGTTCGATGCCTTGGCGGAACGATTGGACAGGCCTTCATATAGAGTGAACGAGGCTCCCAAAGGACGAGGAAGAGGCATGAGAGGAGGCCAAGCGGGAGGAAGAGGGCTAGTATGGTTTTAAAACTATGACCAAGAAGGTCACGTGGCTAGGGAATGTCCACTTCCTAGAAGACCCTGGTGCTCTCATTGTAGGGTTAACACGCATGCAACAGAGGACTACCCATAGCTCATTAAAAGATGGGAAGAAAAATCGAGACAAAGAGGAAAAAATCTGGTGAATTCAAAGCCAAGAATAATAGAGGTTCAAGCTATGTTGAACATGGCCATAGTGACGTGAAGAGGAAAAAGAACCGGGGAGTATGCACAAATGAGGGAACCAATAAAATTGATAAGGCCAACATCTACAAAGCCAATGTTCAGGCCAAAAAGACAAAAGCAATTCTTTCAAGAAGTAGTGGAAACATTTTTCCAGCTTGGGGGAATTAAAGGCATTGAATTTCCACAGACCAAGGAAGATAATGAGAACCAAGCTAGTTCAAGTACTACGATTGAAGAATGGTTTCGTCTATTTCTAAAAAAATGTTAACAACCAATGTTATAATAGTTAAAGAAAAACCTGGAAAGAGTAGTGCAGAAGGCCACAGGACCAGGGGATTAAACCGATGCAACACAGAAATATATACTAAGAGTGAAGAGAAATAAGAGAAGGATAGGAAAATAGTTCCTGGTGAATTCTCAAGTTGCGGGATTCCAAATTAAGGACAAAATTCTTGACCTGCGGTCCGATGTAAATATCTTACCAAGAAATACATGGGAAGCATTGGGAAATCCGAGGCTAACATACTCACCAATTCAAATCCATATGGTAAACTAGTACTACATTGTGCCCATAGGCATACTAGAGGAGGTCTAAGTCGATGTTTCGGGAGTAAATACATACACAGACTTTGAGGTCATCGACATTATGGGGGACAAATATCCCTATCCAGCATTGCGGGGGATTGACTGGGATTTTGAAAATTACGTAGTAATAGATTTAAAGAAGGAACCAGTGATCTTTTAGGATGGATAGGTCAGATTCACTCAACCGCTCGACCCATATCAAGGTCCCCGATACACAGAGTCTGTTGACAACAGAGAAGATGCTCATCTTCTTGACCATCTTTATCAAATGACTACAGGGAAAAGGGAAGATTACACCAACCCAATGGAGGGTGGATCTGTGAGTTGGATAAGCACTCAAAGCTTAGAATTTGACTCAGAGATAGCCTAGGATGATTGGTAGCAAGGGGGATATGGGACCAATACAAGAAGATGCACCAACATCAGAAGAATCAATTGGATCGAGACTGAGGTAAGAGATTACCCAACTTTGTCCAATATGAACGTTGTAAATACTTTCATTACCAAAATAGGAGATAAATTACCAGAGGATCATAGGGTCCCACTCATGGACATGGCTTTACAATCCACATCTGCAAGATGGTGGAGTAACCACTGCAACTCACTGTCGCGATGGGACAAAGTTGCGGCAGCACTGAAAGCCAGGTTCAAGGGAGAAGAAGAACCACATTTCACTCAAAAATTCCAAGGGGAATCAGACCCCAGAAAACACTTGAAAGAGTGTGAAGATCATTGGAACATTGCAGGATACCTGGAGGAGCTATGGTTCCACAATTTTATACATCCACTGGATGTGATTCCACAAGCTTGGTACCTAATGGAGGAGAGGAAAAGAGGAACTAGCACTTGGCAAGAAGTTACGGGGAAATTTACACAGTGCTTCTTATTTGAAGGAAAAATAGAACCAGTCACCGAAGTGTTACAGTCCATTTAAAGGGTATTGTTCTTCCCGGAGAATCAGGTCGAGAATGAGAAACCACTACTGAACCAAAGCATTAGACAGTCGGTAGCATGTAAAAAGATAAATAGTGAAATGGACAATGATGATCTAGAGGGACTTAGACATCTGTATTTTGAAGACACAGAGGGGGAGCAGGATATTCAGGAAGACCCGAAAATCGAAGGAATTTATCTGCTACCACTAAAAACCAATAAAATGAACCTTGGAACCGAAGAAAAGCCCAAAATAGCATCAATCGGTGATTATTGGGATGATGAGATGACCAAGGAAATATTCAGACTACTACAAGAATATGAGGACTTGTTCCCATCGTCCGTAGCGGACTTGAAAGGAATAAAAGGGGACATAGGAGAAATGTGTATAATCTTGAAGCCCGATGCAAGACCAATGAAGCACAGACCCTATCGGTTGAATCGAAGGGTGAAGGAAAAATTTAAAGCAAAAATCGACAAAATGCTAAAGGCAGGGTTGATATTCCTAGTGGAGGAAGCATAATGGGTAAGTCCAATAGTCATAAAAAGAAAAAAGGATAAGTCTGAAATCTGAGTCTGTGTGGACTATAAGAGCTTGAAAAACGCCTGCATACATGACCCATTCCCTACTCCGTTCAACGACAAGGTCCTCAACAACATTGCGGGGAACGAGGCGCATTCCTTTACGGATGGATTTTCAAGATACCATCAGGTATTAATACTGGAAGAGGATAATAAAAATACAACTTTCACCACTGAATGGAGCTCCTTCATATATCATGTAATGCCATTCGGTTTGGAAAATGCGTGAGCAGTATTTTCATGCATTGTGATAGCAGCATTCCGCGAATACATCCACAAATTCCTAGAGGTTTATATGGATGACTAGACCGTCTACATCCTATAAAAATACCATGCGCTGCTATTGAGGATTATGTTTGATAGGTGTAGAAAACTCCAAATTTCATTGAACCTAAAGAAGTGCATCTTTGCGGTGCCTTTTGGAACACTACTAGGACACGTTGTATGCAAACAAGGAGTTTGCATGGATCCAACAAAGGTAGCAGTGATAATTAACATGGAGGCCCTAGAAATTGTGAAATAGTTGAGGTCACTGCTAGGCCATACAGGTTACTACAGGCCATTCATCTGCAACTACGTGAAGATAATAGCCCCATTATAGAAGCTGTTGCGGAAGTTGGAACAATTCAACTGGATAGAGAATTGCACGACAACCCTCAATACTTTTAAGGAAAAGTTGGCAAGTGCGCCAATATTGGTTCATCCAGATTGAGACAAGAAATTTCATGTCCACATCGATGCTTCGAGCATCGCACTCAGAGTGGTTCTAACTCAACTAGGGGACACTACAGTTGATCACCCAGTGTATTTTGCAAGTCTAAAATTATCAACAGCGGAATGGAACTACACCACAACAGAGCGGGAAGCATTAGCAATGGTGTATTCCCTTGAAAAGTTCCACCACTACCTGCTAGGAGGTATGTTCAAGATTTTCATAGACCATTCAGCTCTAAAGTACCTAGTAAACAAACCAGTCTTAGAGGGAAGAATCTGCAGATGGCTCTTACTCTTTCAGGAGTTCACCTTTGAGGTGATAGTCAAACCTGAGAGACTGAATGTGGGGCTAGACCACCTATCAAGGTTGGAAAATGGGGAAAACATAGGGTCCCTAGATGATCAGCTGCCTGACGCTAATATTTTTATATTAGAAGCCATCTGAGAATACCAAGATCGGATAACAACCTACCTGACAACAGGAAAATGCCCAAAATAATATACAACAGTCTAGAGAAAACACCTAGTAGTCTGAGCAGCAGAGTACCAGTTGATAGCAGGACACTTTTACAAGATGGGGCTAGACCAAATCTTACGAATACGCATCCTGGACCACGAGAGGGAGGCCGTACTATGGGAGTGCCACTTTGGAGTTGCAGGAGGACATGTAGGAGCAAAACCAACGGCGAGGAAAGTACTGCAGGTGGGTTTATGGTGGCCTACAGTACACATTGGCAGTAAGGCGTTCGTAAAGAAATGCGATGTTTTCCAGATGACAGGATGTCCATCACATAGAGATGAGCTCCCACTACACCTAATAAAATCACTGCAACCATTCGAGAAATGGGCAATTGATTTTATAGGCCCGATTTCACCTACTGCAAGACACTAACAGGCCATGTATATCATCACGGTAGCAGACTATTTGACAAGGTGGGCAGAGGAAATGTCAGTGAAGGACTGCATAGCCGAAACAATGGCTTGGTTTATATTTGAAAACATAATCAACAGGATTGGTTTCCCAAAATTCTAACAAGTGATCAAGGTACACATTTCATCAATGCTACCATTAAATCCCTGCTCGAAAACTTCATGGTACAGCATCACAAAAGCAACACTTACCATCCACAAGCCAATGGTATGGTAGAATCATTCAATAAAATCCTAGAGAAGGGATTAACGAATATCTTCAATTCTCAATGAGACGACTGGGATGAACGTATACTAGTAACCTTGTGGGCGTACAGAACAATTGTCAGGAGGCTCAATAACCAGATGGTGTTCTAGCTGGTGTATGGAAGAGAAGTCGTAGTACTAGCAGAGTTTGTCATACCGAACCTTCTATTTGAAACTTCACTCCAGCTATCAGAGGAATACTCATTAAAGAAATGGTTATAGGAACTACAGGAGTTGGAAGAAGACAGGTTTTTAGCATAATTCCACCAAACTGTCCAGAAAGAGAGACAAAAATCAAGTGAAAAACTTTCAAGGTCGACGGATAAGTTTTACTCTATGATAGTAAGTACTAGAAGTTCTTAGGGAAACTGCAAATGCATTGGCTAGGACTGTACCACGTAATCGAAATCAAAGGTTCAGGGGCAGTTCGGTTAGCACAACTGGATGGCCAGATACTGCCAGGATGGGTGAACAGAACACGCTTGAAACCCTACCACGAGGAAGTTTCGCATTTCATTTTCAATAACTCTCGCAATAGATAGGAGTCAGTAGGGTAGATTAGATTAGATTATATAGATTCAATAACTCTCTCGCACTCGAGAAGAGATTATATAGGATTCCCAATAAAGAAATTTTATAGCACAAGAAAAATTCAATGTTGCGATGCGGAGACCACAATGCAACTGATTGTGGTTGGGGGGGGGGGGGGTAGTTTCCAGCATGTCTTCCACGTCAGAAGGAAAAGTATGTCGAGAATCATTCCATCATCATTACTCATAATACCCATGTCAGTCCGTAGGATTACTGAGATTTGAGAAATAATTTCCATAATTAGCATCATCCATACTGGAATAAATTTTCCAAAATAAGCCATAACATCACCCATCACGTCTACCCAAACCCTGAAGCCATAGTCAAATTTATTAGAACCCACCTCAGTCGAGTAACTAATCACACAATTATAGCCACGAGGGAAGATAGGAAAAATTAATTAGTTATGGTGTCTTATCAACCTCATGTGTGTCAGTTACTTACATAACCTACATGAAAGAAAGAGCGAGAATGCCGGAGAAGTCCGAGTTAGAGCTAGAAACAGCAAAGGTAGCAAGGGAAACATCACCAGAAGAAGAGTATGGGAGGTGTCCAGAAGCAGGAATTCATAAGGAAAGAGAAGGAGTAGCTCTGCAAGTGTACCAAAGAATAGCTAAAATGACCAGAGTAGTGCGAGCAGTTGTTGAGCACGAGCGTGATGAAAGGATTCAGAAGATGGAATCCCTGGTAGGCAAATATGATAGTGCATCATTGATTGATACCAACCTAACAGAGTCTTTCCAATTTCCAGTGATGAAGAAATAGGTCTACATGGATAATTATGCTACAGAAGCGGGACAGGAAGCAGCAAGAGTACTTCTAGAGTTCAGAGTTGTTCAGCAATTCACCATACTAAACCTTAGAAATATACCAGTGTTTGGCACTACAGGGGCTGTGATGAAGTGCACCAAGTTTCTGCTGAACAGAATCCACAATGGGTCATTGTGGCTGGGAAGAGAAATACCAATTCATGTGAAAGACATTCACAGATTGACGAGGCTGTCGTAGGAAGGGAGAGACATCTCCATGGCTTTCAAAAATGTGTCCAAGAAGGCGAAGAATGCAGGAGATGGTAACTACTACAGGAAGTATGACACCAAGAGAGGGGGAAAAGGGGCTAAGATAGACTTAATCAACAAGCCAGCGGTCAAGTTTTCCTGCTACCTGATTTCCAGCAAAACGATGAGACATTACACAAAAGGGGAGTGCATGCTGGATACCATTTCAGTGGCGGAGCACTGTATACAAGGAGCACAACTAAATTGGTGTTCATTTCTACTTAATGAAATATTCGAATCCTGTGAGGACAACTATAATAGGGCCACTTGCTTCATCTATGGGTATCTTATCATGGCATTGGCAATGTGGAAATGGACATTTCCAGGAATCAGACAACCTCTGGAAGTTGTAGTAGGCCAACCATTAGAAATGAAGTTCACACCTTGGAAAGCATTAGGGGACCCCATCACTAAGGAGGTGACCAAAGAAGCATTCAAATTCGGGTACAGCCAAATTGTGGATGTCGCGATGAGCCAACAGAGAATTCCAAGGAACTTGCTCGATAGTTATGCTGCACAAGTATGGTTTGGGGTTAACCATAAGAAAACCTACATCTAGCCACCATGTGTGCCGGAATCGACCTTTAAGATGAGGCCATTGAAATTTCAAATCGATGAGTGGGATTTCCACACAGAAATATGCTCATGGCTAGGAGTAGCAATGGAGGTCAGAAGTGAAGTCTACATCTATTCATTTGAATGCATGCTGCCGGATCCATTTCCAGGAGAAATATCAGAAGAAGTGATGGCTAGGATATTGTGACTATAGCTAACTGCAATCATTGAGTAGTTGAATACAAAGGTACAGAGCTTTAACCGAGTAGTCCAAACTTTAACAAGTGATTCCTCTTTGCTTCCAACATTTATGGAATTTCAAGCTTCAAATTCTGCATTCTCTTCCATCGCAGTCCCCCTAGTCACAACCATACCACTTAATTTGTTTAATTCACCACCAGTAACAACCATTACTCTCGTCAAAAAGACTAAAGCCTCAAAGCCACCCGTAGCTACACCAAAGGCCAAGAAGGAAAAAATAATAATGTCCAGCCAAATTGTTGATCACACGGGGGAAGATCGAACGCAACTTATGGATACAACGGCCCCAATGAGAGAAGAGCCAGTGACAGAGCCCTAGGAAAATTAGGAGATACCTCTAATAAACCCCTATTCCTTTCTAAATGTCTGTGTATCTCCTCCTCGCGCTCACCACTCATCGGCCAACACCTCATTCACCTCTAAAAACCATCCAACTCACACACCCTCTACATCAGCCACCATATCTAACCCAGTCAGAGGAAAAAGTAAAAAAAATGGGGACAACGAGGTGAAGGTTAACTCTGGTACAATAGTGGTACCTGAGGTTAACCAAGCCCTGGTTGAATAGCTTTCTTTCCAAGAACTTTTAAGTTGAGGGGCATCCTTTACTGCAGATACAACACCCTCACCTACCGAGCTGAACCCATTTCAGCAAGCCAATTTGATCTTTGAATAGATACAACCCAATATAAACATGGGTAACCCCAGTACTCCACTGCTGCAACCAACACCACCGCAATCACCAAAAGAGCACTCGACAACATCCATTGCAAGTGATAAACCACTCCAAGAGTGATAGCCGAATCAAGATAAATCCAGAGCTGAAAGCGTGAAGACTTAGGGAATGGCGCAATTATACAACTTCATTTAGCGGGCAGCATAGCAGGCCGAAAGGCTTCACACGGAACTCCAGTAGAGATTCGAGTAGCAACAGATACAAATCATCAAGCTTACTCAAGAGCACGAACAGTTGAAGATAGAGAAGGACCACCTACAGGACCAACTGGATATGGTGACCAAGGTTTTCCGAGATCTTTGGCCCACGGTGACAACCCACAACACTCAGGTACCAGATGAAATAGAAAAAAGTGACATAGTCGGATGGTCCATTCACATCCGAGTGGCCTGTTCGAACCTCAGAAGAGAAAACAAGGAACTGAAAGCATCATTAGAGACCAGGCCCATGCTACCAGACCCAATAGTTATCTACACAGATAAGATAGCAGAAAGATAGAACCAAGTAGCTGGGATGCAAGAAGTTATGAGTACTGTGGCAAAGGAAGTGTATGACATACTGAAGGGTCTACATGAATGTTCAACCTCACTCACATTGAAATCACATCCAATTTCGACACAACTATAACAGATATTGAAAGAGATTCAAGAAGCCACAAACTCTGATGGACTCGACCAATTGTACACTCAAGCGGAGGAGCTGGAAGTCCAAATACAACAAATTGAGGAGCATTCATCCATAGCCAAACAAGCCCTTTGATATTTTAGGCAGCCTGCGAAGACTAATGCCCAACCAATGCAAAAAATAGCCGCTTAGGTCAACATTCAGATCAATAACATCTTTGGTAGACTACTGGCCATCTCAAGAGAGAAAGAGGTCGACCAGGTGACAACAGAAATAGACCTGCTCAAGCAGGGATGGCAACAGACCATTGCTAGCTTCCAAAAGCTCAAAGCATCAGCACTAACAAAGGGCCCTTGTTTGGACATGCAAAGGAAAGGGGGCAAATAGAACAGGCCATGGAGGCAAGCAGACTGATGGAGACCAAGGCAGCAGGAAACAATTGACTTGGGATGAGTCAATAGGATGTGAACAGGGACTGTTGGGGCCCTTGTTTTGAAATTAAATAGTTTTGAGTTGTGGATAACAGGTGGTAGAACATAACCATGGTATACAGAGAGCTGTCACATTGTGAAGAAATGAAGAGCGGGTGGTGTGGCTGTTGCGGAAGTAAGCACAGATGGTATAAGGAAGTGACAGAATACAATCAGTGGAATTCCCAATAATCAGGGAAAAGCAAAAAATAGTCGAGTGGAAAGGAAGGAAGAACTGTCAGTTGCGCTGGCAACGAAACAAATAGGCAGTCGCCCAGTGGAGAAATGAGGTTGGCACAATAGAGATCAGGGAACAGGAGCCGTAGGAGAGCTCTGTTCATGTTGTTTGTTCTATTCTCTCTCTCTTTGATTCATTTTTTTCTGCCTTATGTGACATTATTGTAATCAGTTCTACCAAGAACTCTCTGAGGAGCATTGTAACTGTCTTTTGTTGTTAATGAAATACATCCTGATCTGAGGCTGTTGTTCTAAGTTTTGTATTGTGTTCTGGTTTAGTTGAACGTGTGGGTTATTTTAATTTTTTGGTTATCATTCTGAATATGTTCATAAGTATTGTTATCTATGGAGTATTTACACTTACTCGAAGTACTTAGTTCTATCTGGGTTATGCATCTGTAATGCTTGATCGATACCTGATCTGATCCCAACCTTAGTAAGGTCATGACACACCTTGGGTGAGACTCTCTGCTTCTCAAATCACGGTGAAAATGTCGGTGTTGTGCTAGACTACTGCGGAAAACCTTGTTGGCCTCCATCCTGAACCTGGGTCTCGCCCCAGATACCTCTTTTCTTGCCAACACTTTTAGACACAAACACTTATACATATTTTCTTCATAGATCAATAATTCATCAAACATATATGAAAGTTCCATAAAAACTACCTTATCTGACTCAATCTAGACTTCTACTTATACCTTAGCCTGTGCTTGTCCTAAGGTCCGTAAACCGTGGTTTGAGACTCCTAGATTTATCCTTTATCCCATTACAACTCATAAAGGGACTTCGACCCACCCTAAAGCCCCTTGACTGTGCATTTCTTAGCGCACATGACTCAAAACTACAAAAAATACTATTATTTACTCCAAAAATTCGGTCCTAAGCGACCCTGCTCCAATAGTGACAATGTTATATACGCAACATATGCGTTCTACTCATGTCATCCTCGTTTGAGTCCTATGAAAGGGTGTTATTTCTAGGGTTTTTGAGTGAAGTCTGTCACACTTAAAAATTAGAACTAGAACTACAAGAGACTCAAAACCATTACTCTATCAACATTCAAATGACTATTCTAAATCAGGAAGATACATCTAGCTATTCTGCAAATAAAGCAATCTACAATGTAGGAAATGGCAAGAAATAGAAGAAAACTAGGCAACATTCATGAAGTAAAGTGCTAAATTGAAATTTTAGAAAGGATACTAATATAATCACGCATTTTTGGGCCAAATGGCTAAACACGCTCTAACTACTTCATGCTTTAATTATCATGCTTTTAATCATGCATCTAATCATGACCTAATTATGCTTGTAAAACGCATTGTTTTGTAGTAAGGAGGAGAAGGCACTAAGGTGGCTTAGGAAGGTATTGAACTCATGGATGCATAGGTGAAGGTGCCTTGATGGTTATGGAAAGTACATATGAGGTTGATGATAGTTTCTAGGCTTAAGGTGAGGCTAAATGGTGCATCTACAGGGTCTGATATATGTTTCTTGTAGTGTTACAGGAAAGTCGTAAATTGCTAGGGGAAACAAGCCTAGAGAAATTCAAGGCCAAAAATGATGGGGAAAAGTGTATGGAAGGTGGAATGAAGGTGTACTTGAATGGATGTAAGGTAGCCAACCGCTTGGCCAATCTCAGAACCTCTTGCAAAGGTCATCTTGCACTTCTAGGGTTTCTCACGGTGTGAAGGTGAAAATTTCAAAAACAGGGCTGAAGGAGATTTGGTTGAAAGAGGGCTGATGAAAGGTGAGAAATGAAGCTAGGGGTGCTGGTGAAGTCCTCCTCTGCTGTGATACTTGAACCTGCAAGAAAAATACCTATTCATGCAACAAAAATTGGAGAATCTATGATGAAGAAGATGGAAATATGAGTTTAATTTGAAAAGAAGACCTACTTAAGCATTCAAACAGAAATCTAACTCAATATTCTCAACATGTTCATGACACTACAACAAACTATCTATTATTTCCAAGAAATCATAAAATAAAGAGAAAATTTGGGCCTATGGTGAGGATATGCCCTCCTCAAGCTCCATTGGAAGAGATGAAAGAGGGAGGCTTCAACACACAACTTTCTGACTTTATGTGCTACTTTACCAAGATCTATGTAAGCCTAACTACAACAAGAATGAAATCAAGAAAACTAAAAACAATGAATTGACATGTAAAAAAAATAGCTAAAACTCATAAAGCAAACTAGCTACAATGGCAGAAAGATAAATATGAATACACAAGAGAGAGACTAAGGCCAATTGATTGAGCCCTAACCCACAAGCCTAGCTCTATGAAACTAAATCAATGAAGGACAATCTGAATACTTATCTTATTATAGAAAATAGTCTCATTTCATAACCATAAAAGTCTCAAAAACCTATTACAAGAGCTAAGAGTCCACTAGCTTCCTTCAAAGTTTGAATTCCAATGAGTCCTTGCTCTGTCCTATTTAACCTAAAGGGTATCTACCAAAATATCCCTAAAAAGTAGGTGATGTGTCCCCTTTGACTACAAGAGAAGTGGAGCTTTGGTGCACTTGATCTCCCACTGGTTGTCTTTGATTTCGATTTGTTGAAGATATCATGATGATATCCACTTTTTTTTGAAGATATCCCTTAGCTGAATTCAAAGTATGAAAAGCCTTAATCACCATCTACACTAGCAACATATGACCATAATATAATTAAATATTAGAAAGAGAGACTAATAAGGCTAAAAAGGTGTCAATTAATCCCTCCAGTTATACCTAATGATAGAGCTCATCACCAACCCCCTAACAAATGGTTGCTCATCCTCTGAGAAACTTAGTCCTACATATCCATCTCTTCCAGTGATTTAGTTACCCCTCTAACATCCCAAGGAAGAAGTGAAGGAGTTCCTTCAAGAGGGTAGAACCCAATATTATTTTTTTCCTCTTCCATTTTTTCTATTTTCCTGCTCTTGGTCTTTTCCATCACCTAGTCCTGACAACAAAGATGGACTGAGTTTGAAGCCAAGCCGTTGTATTTTCATTTCTTGCATAACCCTTTTGTATAGTGGTTTCCTTTCTATAGAAACCCTCAATCTCTTAGGGGTGTTGTATTCAATGTTTCTGAGACTAAATGGGAAGCCATTCCATCTCCTTTTAATGGACATTATACATTCATCTCCCAACAACCTAGAAACATCATAAAAGTGGGAAATGGATTGTGCTTGTGTGCTGAGGTACTTGTCTACAAGTGAAACATATTTTTCTATCTTGAGATGGTTTTTTGTGACTCCCCTAAGTATGAATAGTTTTGCCCTAATGTGTAGAGCTCTTGCTTCTCTCTCCTCATTACTCTCCTTACTTCTTGTGCTCTTGCTTCCTCATTAACCATCCAAGAGGCTAATGCCATCAATTGCATGTCTCCCATTATAGGGTTAGGGTCCCAAATGTTCAAGTCAGTCAACACAATATTGTTCATGTAGAATTATGCCATATTTTCCTTGTCTTCCATGCTTGACTATTTGCAAAAGTCAATGAATTTTCTGCAGTTATGAAAAGGTAAGGACACATGACAGGCTAGTGTCTTGATTTGAAATTGGAGACATTTTTCTTTGAGGTAGATGGCATATGAGTATAATGGGTATCTATTTTGAATGGCCTCCATGCATAAATCTGCCATGGTGGTCGTTTCTTTGTCTATTTTTTGAAGAATATATTTCAATCTTTCATTCTCTACCTGGGCTTCCTGAAGCTGCTCTTTCAACATGGATTCTTTGAGCCTAACATTAGACAAATCCCTTCCAAAATCATTGACCTTCTCCTCCATGATACATATGGCATGCACGTCTTTTTTTGTATAAATTATCATCCAATCATAAGTGTGTGCTCTTTCTTTTTGAACTGATAAAATAAAGGGACTTCAAACTTCTGAGGAATAAATCTGCCCCCTTCAATAAATGTATAATAGGAGTTGAGATTTGGCTGAGGGCACTATAGGGAAAAGACTCTCTAGCAGATGTTTTTGAGGAACCCCTTATAAAAATATCCCAAACATCCATTTGTAATAGAGGTTACTAGAGGAGGTTGGCAGGTGGAGGTTTTTGTGGACATTTTTTTTTCGGTGTGTTTCTCATCCTAAACTGCACTGGTGCGTTCCACTAGAGAAATCATTGGTGCATAGAAAAAATTGGCACACTGTGACACCCTGCGCTTGGTACAAACTCACATGGTGCATCTCATTTTTGTAGCGCACTGGTGCTCTACAAAGATTCAGCACTGGCGCATCATAAAACCCGGTGCCAAAACTGAAACAACCCAATGTTGTTTTAAGAAACCGCCCAATGCACCTAGAAAACCCGCACGCCAAAATAGGGTTAAATTAAAAGAAAAAAAAATTACAGCAAAAAATCTATATTTTTCACTTTTCAATGCTCCAGAGCTCTCAAGCGTCAGTGCAAATTTACCTTGTGTGAGGTGCTCTACAATCGGTGCTCCCATTGCATGCACTACTATTGTCCATTGCCCACCATATCCATTTCAAATTTTGCAAATCGGTGGGCAAATTTAGTTTTGAAAATTATACAACAAATTTTCCTCATCGACGGCCAAATGTACAGGTAGTTTACTTGTTTTTCCATAATTAAACCTTTTAGTGGATTATTTTTCTAAAATAAATTAAAATTCACCTTATTTAAAAATAAATAAAAAATTCCCGCGCGGTGCGCTCGAGCCGTTCGGCTCGCATCGATTAGCGGTGTTGCCTGTAAATTTACAGGCCACATTGCGACTGGTGCTAATGGTATTCACACTGGTTTCAGGGTGGTACCAAAACAATGCACCGTTATTTTTTAAAATTAAAAAAATTGCGGTGGTCGGTTACCCGAGCGCACTGTTGACCATGTCTAATTACGGGAATGCAGTGCGTTGATGGAAATATCAGCCCCAGGGCGGGTATTTTTGTGAGTGCACCACCCTCTCGAACTAGACATAGTCATCAATGCAATCATGTAAGCAGATGCACCGTTGACTATGTAGTAATGTCAACGGTGCGCTTCCTAAAATATACGCCCCGGGGCACATAGTTTGGTCAGGTCACCGCCTTCTCGACACTAGTACATATTCAACGGTGAATTTTGTTATATCGCCGCACCGTTTACCTTGTAACAATGTGAAGAGGGCGGTGTGCTGAACATTTCTAGGTGCACTACCTCTGGTGTGCGACAAAAAAAGACGCACCATTACTGGTGCATTCCTATTTTTTGTGGCACACTGACTATTTTTTTTTTTTCAAAAGTTTATATATGTATATTCCTAAATACATGTCTCTTTTAATAAAAAAAATTATTTAATATGTCAATTATTTAGTGAAGTCAAAGGAGAGAAGAGAGGGAATAGTAGCAACAACAAGTGGACCAGTATAACACGGTTCACCTGTGGGAGGCACGAGAGAGGGAGAGAGATACATACCATTGACCTATTAACTTGACCACCCGGGTGCTCTCGGGGAGCTATGCCTCCTCAAGTTCTATGAGGAGGCTACATCCCTAAAGGAGCATGGTGGGTTTTTGCGACAACTTTTCCATAGGTGTAATGCCCACTAACATGCTTTACAGGTTGGTCCTAACCAATGGTACACACCCACTGAGGAGGACATCTATTTCATTACTATATTATCGAGGAGAAGGGTGGATTTACCCTCATTCCTAGAGGTCCCTATTGGCTATGCAGTAGGGAGTCAGTTGGTGTACTCCCATAGATACATTAGCGCGGATATACTGTCTCCTGCATATTTTCAGGTCTTCAGAGGTCAATTATGTATTACTTCATTTCGTGGAGAGGAAGTGAGGTGCATTTCACTACTAATTTTGACCATTTCACACCATACTAGCGATGGGTAATGAATTTTTTTCTCACTTATATTTTATGTTGATTCTTTATTATAGGTGCCACGACTTGTGAGGTGCTTTACCATTTTTTTGCAGTAGTTTTGTACAGCTTTATATAGATGTCGTGCTCAGGCACAAGGGAGGGTGAAAATCCCTTTTGCTTCAGAGCTATTTTTTTAATTTTCTGAGAGGTTTCTAGAGATGAGGCCTACTTTTAATTAGCCTCGTAGGTCGATGCTACATGTACGGATGCAGATGTGGGGATAGATGATGCTCAAGAGGGGCGAGTCAGAGTTTTCCGCGAGGATATTACATGATGCACTAGAGTTGCTAGCCAATGTTGATGAGCAGACCTTATTTCTGGTCCCTTGTCCGTATGTTGGTTTGGATTGACGAGGGTGTGCCAACATCCTCTTCATAGATGATGAGCCGTCAGATGATAGAAGTAATATTACTATTTTTTTAAATTAATTCTAACATGTTATTTAACTTGTTTTTATTAAAATGTTTAATGAAATTGTCTAATTATTGTTATGTACCTATATATATTTTTTATACATTGGGTCATTTGATGGTGATGAGATGCCACTGCCACCAAATGATCTGGGTGTATATCCTGATGACGATCAGGAGATGGCAGATGTCAAGGATCAGGTCAGTGCAGACAGACCTAGTCCTCATGTTGCGTCGGTATCAGCTGTTGTGAGGCATAGACCTGACACTAGATTTAGGATGGAGTTGGGTGACAAACTCTGTGCACTACTTATGGAGGGAGGAGTCAGGCCCGCCACTATGAGAGAGATACATGTCGATGCTAGGCTGGTATAGATGTGGAGAGGCATGCCACGTGACATGTTCACCCTGATGCGACATGGCGTAGGAGCTATCAACTTAGTGACGTGATTGAGGAGGGCCCTTCGACGTAGGCGTAGTCGAGATGCAATACATCAACACTCGAGCAGAAACACATCATTTGATGATCAGGATCAAGGGAGTGATCATCGTTCACCTCGCACCACAGATGAGCAGCCTGCAACATCGACCAATAATCATGATCATGAGCAGGCTGGACAACCCACATCAAGTTAGTCTTCTCAGCCTGTAGTATCCATCATTCATGATCATGATCAGACTGGACCATCCACGTCGAGTCATCATGATCAGTAGCCTACAACATCCAGTAGTACTCATGATCATGAGCAGACTGGACCATCCATGTCGATTCATCATGAGTAGCCGGTAGTTGATCCTAATCAGCATGAGGCACCACCATATCAGCAGACATGTGATGATCGACATCTGTCTGAGCTTGTCAAGGCTACACCATTGACTAAGGAGGCCTCAACTAGTACTACTATTGATGACGTACCACCAGTTGATATTTGACATTTATATTACAGTTGTATATTTTTGACATTATATATATATATATATATATATATATATATGGTCCATGTATTTTATGTTGATGTTGCAGTTGTACTTAATTTACATGTTGGTGATCATCATGATGTGTATATTGTTAGGTCATGTTAGATATGTTCATTTAATGTGCAACTTGTAGATAGATGTGTATGCGATAGCAATTATTTGAAATGAGATGTATATTTGATGTTTGTGTTGTGATGATGTTATACAATGCTAATTGTGTTCTGTTAGATGATCATGATCACGATGATCAGATGATGTTAGTGAATTTGAATGTGTTTTTTAGTCGAATATGATGTTTGTAAGATGGTTATAATGATTATGATTTTTATTTAATTTAATATCAAATCATGATATTTATTAAATATTATGTCGTGATTTTAATTGAAAATTTAATTTTAATTTTATGTAAAATTGTAAAAATTGTAATTGTAATTTAATTCTAATTGTATGTAAAATATTTGTAAAATTTTAATTGTAATTGTTATATTTAATTTATTATGAAATGATTGTAATTATAGTTTTAATTGTAATTGTATATATGTAAAATTGTAAAATTGTAATTCTAATTCTAATTGTATGTAAAATTCTAAAATTGTAATTGTAATTATAATTATAATTACAATTTTAATTTTAATTGTATGTGAAATTGTAAAATTCTAATTGTAATTTTAATTGTAATTGTATGTAAAATATTTGTAAAAAAATCATTGTATTAATGTGAAATTATTTTATTAAAGTTTTTAAATTTGTAAATTTGTAAAATTGTAAATAATTGTAAAATAATAAATTTAGAATAATATGAATTTTGGTAACATAATAAAGTTTAGAAAATAATGCAAATAAATTCATGTACTTTAGAATTATCATTATTTTATTATGATCTTACATACAAAAAAAAAAATTTATACAGTATGCCATTGTTTTAAAGAACAACATAATTGCAAATTATCAAGTGAAATATTGATTTTAACATTAACACAATGTAAATGACCAGTTAATTCAAAATACAAATTATAAAGTTTCAAAAAAAATAGTCTTATAATTTATAAGGTAATTAAGTCCTCTTTTTTATAAAAACCCATCTTAAAAAGTATAAATATTGATGAAGTAACATATGTACCATATCACTCTCGGTTCTCATGATCACCCTCATTATCTTCTAGCTCGCTTGGCATGATAACATTAGTGTTCTCAAAAATATGTTTTGATCTAGGGTCATGTCTCAATATGAACCACCAATCCCTATCCAACACGTCTAGGTAAAAAAAAACCTGGTTGCAATGTTTGGGGAAAACATAGGGCTCCTTAGCTTCATCCAACATATTTCTATATTTGATACATATCAGCCTACTGCCACGATATTCCTTTACATTATTTTGATCAAAGGTGTCCCACCACTTGCATCTAAAAATAACACATTGGAAAGAAGAGAAACCCACTTCAATGATCTCTTGTATCTTTCTGACATAACCTAACGTCCCTCGTACTAGGTTTAGATCATGGCAGCTAGATCAACTAGATTGATCAAACTCAACTTCTGCTCCACAGTCTTATATCATGTGTCCATCATCGGCATTTTATGTGCGAAAATGGTGTCCATATGCCAACATATATGGGAACAAATACACCTGTAAAAAAGTTAAAAAATCATAGTGTCATGTGTCTTATAATAACCCAACAGTTAAAATATGAAATATAGATGTAATTACATTTGAATGGTGAAATATTAAGTTTGAAATGTACATATAAATTAAATAAATTATTACCAAGTTGGTGCACCCAATCCCTACATTTAGCACATCCTCTTTAGCATGCGGGTAACAACTGGTTGCACCGTATTCCTCCCTAACTTGGTCAGCAACCCAAAATTTGGGGCATATTTTTGGCATATTTTCTCTTAAATGATCGGGATAAGGCACACTTTTACCATTCAATCATCTAAATTCTTTCCTATCACTATCCCATTTCATCCTCTTTTGTTCGTATAATGGGACCCACGATTGTGTCGCTTCGGAATTGTAAAGAACGAATTTATTGATTGCTTTAATTTCTACATTCGCTGATGAAATAAAACTGATATTATATAGTACATAGAGATCAAAATATACATTATATCAAAGTTCAACATGAATATTTACTTTGTGTAAATTTGAAAAATTATAAGTCACTTACTCTTTATCAAGCTCTTTTTTCCACTTGTTTGGAGCAGCTCCCCTTATCTTTTGTCTTCATCCCTTTCATAATCCCAAATCATCACACCTGGTCTATTACCGATCTGCTTGATATACTCACTGGCATAATAGAAAGACTCGTACAATATGTATCCACCGTAGACCCCTTGGGTTTTTCCCTTTGTTGAACAAAACGTTTCATTTTCTTCATGTACCTCTCTAAGAAGAACATCCAATGATAAGAAACCACCCCAACTAATTCAACCTCATCTACTGGGTGGATTAGAAGATGAACCTTCAAGTCCATGAAGCTTGTTGAAAAATCCTTCTTAAACATACAAACAATCTCAAATATCTCTTGACGCCATTGTGGAATGCTAGCCACATGAATCTCCTTTGACATGATCCAACGTACAAATGAAGATAATTTAGATATGGTACATCCTAGGTCTTGGGGGAATTCATTTTTCACAGACCCACGCACGAATAAAGGATAATGACACTGCAAAGTTATAAACACATGTAATAATATAAAAAATTAGCTGTGTTTTATGATCCCAACTGCATTGGATAAAATTTATTAATATAAAAAATAATAAATCATGCTTTTGACATTATATGTACTCTGAGAAGATTCAAATGGTCATGTGATTTCAACCCCAAAAATGGTCATCCACAGTGAAGCAGTGCCCTAGTGAAGATTCGTATGAAGATGGCACCCTCACACCAATTATAACTTCCTTTGCGAAAGAAATATCATATTTTTAAAAAAATACATTGGACATCACCTTCTTTGAAATACCATGAATTAGAGGGACCAACGCCTACCTCTGATCCTATATTTTCTAATTATCTTGGCCAATGTTTCTTTTTAGTTTTTGAAGTAATAAGATCTTTCCTAATAGCCAATGTGTCACTTTTTTTCGATGATATGTGCCTCCATAAATAATATGAAACATTTTTAAATATATGCATGGGATCTAATAAGTGAGTAATCTTAAGATGCTCCCAATATGGGAGGTTATAAAAGATATATTTCCTTTTCATCCCAATGGGAAATTTCTCAACATAGGTGTCGAATATTTCTGGATCATCGAACTTAATCTCCCGATTTGAATCGAAAATTTCTATGAAATCCTTCTCCTTCTCTCTCTCATATGCTCTAAGCCATTCAGCTGGTGTCGTTATTGGAGGCCTTTGGGTTCTCTCTCGTTTACCATTGAAAGTGGATGATGCTCTTCTGTAAGGGTGTTCCTCTGGGATGAATACCCTAGAGAAGTTGTACATTGGATTTCGCAGATCGTTGGACCACATAGCTTTCAGAGAAGGTCCAAAAAATTTACATCTTGTTATGAAGGTAAATGCTCTCTGCGAATAGATACTATCCCTCTAGCCCTAGGGTGGGTCTAATAACAAAAGGACACGCTAAATTTTTGCTTCCTATTTAATGAATGAAAAAGAGACATGGTAGATTGACCTACCTTGAATCCAACGATGTCGATGTTTTGGAAAGAGTAGTGGTCTCTCTCTCCTGACTTGGCAAGTCACGATCCGTTCACTATCACACTCAGATACCTGCACAAAGGAAAAATAACAAGAACAACATATGAAAGAATCGTTTCTCTCACAACTATTATCCAATAAAAGAGGGCTAAACATATCACATCCAATAAAAATCAGAACACAATAGTGGAAACAAAAAGTAGTCATGTATATTAATGAGTAGAAGGAAGAGTACAACTGATGCTTTGACGTCACAATCTCCTCCAGCAGGGTTCAGACGAAACACGTCTCAAATGTTGGTTAGGGAATTCGAACTCAAGCTCTCTTAGAAGTCATCGACTCAAGCTCTCTCAACACAATATTTCTTACTCTATCTCCTCTAGCATCTTAGCTATAGTATAATTGTCTTAGTTCAGTTATTCAGTTGTTCATTTATAATGTGTTCAACTAGCTTCTACTAAAAGATATAGTTTCTTATATAGAGGAAAAGGAGGAGGTTGGGATCCCTACAAAGGTGGGAAGGAGTCAATTCCTTTAGGAGAGTTCTAAGGGAGGTGGAAACTACTAACTGAAGGAAGGAGTCTGTGGTTGTTTCAGTTCAACCACTCCCAATGACTCATCCCCGAGGTGGTTGGAATGGAACCTCCGCCTCTATTTTTTTTTTTAATTCCATAAACATCTTGGTGCACCAAGTGGCAGGGGCTCAGTGTTAAATTTCCTGGTCGGCGTGAGGATGTAATGGGCTACTTGCGCCAAGGAAAAAATAGGGATTTTCACAGCTCTGCTTAGGGAAATGTCAACAAGAATAATGTTTTTTCCTTCAAAATGGATGCAAGGATGGTATTTGCAAAGAATGACACTATGTATTGGTCATAGAAATGACCCTCCAATGTGCGAGTTTGGGATTATAGGGATAGTGAAAAAATGTTGTGTAATAGATGCCCCCTAAAGTATAAATTCTTAGAGAGAGAGAGAGGGGTGAAATGCTTTATGAGAATGCATTAGAACTTAACACCATTGTCAGAAGACGTGCAATTACAAATACAACTGATATCTGTGATACATGAATCATGTGGCATGGGCGCAGCCATCCATAATATAATATATAAAAACTGAGATTTGAGGTATGGACACAGCCATCCAGCAGGAAGGATCAATAAATAGACTCAGGTATGGTTGAATCCATCCAATCAAGAGAGTCATGCAATAAATAATAATCCACAAAAATCCGCAACTTGGATTTTATCAGAAAAAATACAGGGTCTTGTTCTTCATCTCCACCCGAACAAGTACAATTTCGAGCATGTGAATGTATGAGCTGAAGTCGAACATGCAGGAAAATAATATGATTACCAGCCAATGATGAAAATGGCCCTCAAGGTACAAAAGGTACAATCTACAGAATTTGAAAAGTGATATGACGTCGAACATCTACAGAATCACTTGATTGAATGCCAGTGATGTGAACCTTGACTCGAATGCGAAAAACCTGCCATTGAGCCATGCAGGCTCCAAGGTACCAGAAGGGAGTCTCTAGATCAAATTCTTGGATAATGAGCTGAAGTCGACAGGAAGTGACCTGGTTGAAGGAGGGCCATAATTTTTCCCACATCATCGACACGAGACAGAGGAACATGATGAAAGTGGATCAGGGCCAACAAGAGATCAGAGGAAGGTTGACAACTGCAGAGGAAAACTTCTCTTGAACATATCAACAACACGACACTATATTTGGTAGTATTTTACATCAAAGGATCTGAGGTCATGATGACCTGGCAAAGAGAAGATGAGAGGTCAAAAGAGATTACCCAAACCCATAAAGGAAAAAATGACGAAATGAGATGTCCCCAACCCGACACAAATGCAGACAAGTGCCATGTTCAAGAGCGACATACTGCCAACATAACTAAAACTTGGTTCCATTTTCCCCCACCATTTCTGGCGAGTACCCCAATTATTTTTTAAAACAAGCTTGAAGGGGATAGCATATGCTTGTACTGTAAGTTTTTCCTTCAGACAAATCCAACCTAGTACATTTTACGAGCCTAGGAAGGAGGAACTCGAAATAACGTCATGGTGACAAAGTCCAATGTCATCAGGGTTTAACAAGTCTGACAAAGGAAGAACTCAACATCTTTTCATGTTTAAAGAGTTTGAAAAGAAGGCAGAAAAGAAAACTCCAGCAGCCCCTTTTCGTAGGTAGTCTCACAGATCCGAAAAGGTAGAAAATTGTCTCTACGAGAACCTCTTAGTCGCAATAGGCTAAGGTATTCCTTTTTCGTAAATAATCCATCCCAGCCCGAAAAATGGTTAAACGTATACTGGGTAGATATCGTTTCGCAACCATTTAACGAGTTCAAAACAACAAAAATCTCGGCAATATTTTCAATTTTAGGGAGTTAGGAAAGAGTTAGAAGGTGACTCTAGTAGTGAATTTTTCGTGTTTTTACCGAGTACAAAAAAGTATAAAACAAAACTCATTACTTCATCATTATCGCATGAAAAAACTGTTGCTGCACAAGAGACATGTGTAAAACCCATTTCGCAAAAATACTATAAAAAAATAATCAAAAAACATTCCTTAAAACATAATTAGGGTTGTGAAAAAGTTATAAAATGCCAAAAATGGTAAAAATAATTACTTTTCACTTTTACCTCTTGTGGAGCAATAGTTACCCATTTTATTGTGTAATCTTGCGGCGACGATAGCCGCCAACCCAACAGATCAATCACAAATCTATCAACTCCAGGTAAGAGTTGAGATCCCTCTCATCATTTTAAGTCATTTCTTGCTTCCTGCAATTTTTAGTTTCAAATTTTGGGGGAAGAAATGTAAAAATTAGGGTTTCGCGGTTGGCGTGGATTTCAGGCATGGAGTCGAACCACCCTATTTTTAACACTAGGGCACTCCCATTGGCGCGACTGTTTTGGAAACATACATGCCAACAATGCAAACCATTTATAGCAAAAAATGCTCACCAAATACCTCAATTGTTTACAGATTTAAGGTTCAAAATCAACTAATATCACTCATGTGTGTGTGTTTGCAGGTAGAAAGAGGTAAAATGGTCATTGAATGGAAAGAACGGGAACATAGCAAATATGATGAGCTAGCCATGGAAAATTAGGGAGTCATGGAAGCCCTCAGAAACTGTGGTCTAAAAAAAATCTTCCTAACACCATGTCTCCTATCCCAACGAGAATTACTACAGTATCTGATTAGTATATGAGACGAAAATCAAGAGAAGTTCATCCTTCGGGATCAAGAACTTGAGATTGATGTATCTGATATGTATTTCATCACATGATTATCACGGAGGGGTGCAACACCAATCCTAACCGGCACCCAGCCCTGCATGGAAAACATGACCATGGTGATAGACAGGGTATGTCCAGGAGCATGGAAGGGATCAGGTAGTGGGAAATTTGATATACAAACTATCCCAAATTTGACACTACGCGTGGTATTGCATATCGTCACTCGGGCTGCAGGATCACAAGCACTGCACAAAGCAACAAAGACATAGTTTCTTCTTGCTGTATACTACATGGCACCGACCATGTACAACTTGGATGAGGCCGTGACCATAAACATGAATCAAAAACTAACCAAATGCAAGAAAAACAAACTAAAATAATTTGGTTATGGATCTATTCTCGTATCGTTCTTCTTGGAACGACTACCCATTTTTCAGCGACAGGAGGTTATAGTCCCAACACCACCAGTGAGAGAACCATGGATGGCTCAATGGGCAGCTTTGATGCCAAGGGAAGGGGGCGGTCAACAGATGTCCTGAAGACCAGAATTATTTGATTGGATCCTTCGACAACTGATTGTCGTGGATGACTGGACTTAATCTAGCACTTATTTCACTGATGATCCAGACCTCCCAGTCCTGGAGGGAGAAGATTGGGATGAATATTTTGGTGAGACTCATTTTAAACTTTTATGAGTATTATGATTTTTTTTATTTATGCATGTTCTGACATTAACTCCATGTGATGCAGATGTTGGCCCAAAGAGACCTGCTGGTATGTCACTGATAGCGAGGAAAATCCCTCGCGATTTTGACCCCCAAGGTGAGGGCGGCGAGAAAGACAAGATAGCGCGCAACCTAAAGGGGATCACACAAGGAGTCCCAAATTATGCACGTTTTGACGATGTTCCTCACGCCTACCTGAGCCATACCGTAGGGGTGCCCAGTCAAATTCACTGCTTGATGAGGTGACTAGTACGGGCCGTGACATGTTATCACGAGCACCATGCTTATTAGACACCTAGTTTTTATTTTATCTGCATAGTTTGTGAGACATGATGTCTCAAGATGTAACAGAAACACACATATATTTTTTGATGTTATGATTCACACAGTTGCAAACATGAGATATATATATATATATACATCTATTTCCTTACATGGATCTTTTACATATGATGATGTTTTTACAAATGATGCAAATGTCTATCTAATACAATGTTAGCCACTGTATCAGTTAATGCGTTCATTTGTTTGGGAATATGTTGATAGGTAACAAACAAATACATAAATACAATCTTAGAATGTGCGGATTTCTAACTGAATAATGATTATTGAGTTGCCGAACAAGAAGCTATGAATCGAGATTTACAAGAAATGCACGTATGCCAAGGTTGATTACCTCGGTCAATAGCTCAATGACAGTGCTATATTCAACAACATTGTTTTTAGCTCGTCCTAGACAAATACCTTGTAGATCTATCAACTCACCAGCAGGATCATAAATTACCCAGGCTGCCGAAGACAAATTCCTAGTACTGCGGGAAGCACCATCCGCGAAACCGACATAAGGGGTAATAGACATCTACACAATAAGCAATACCCAATAAGCAGGAAAACACTCACAAAGCAAACAAAACTAGAAAACATGTACAAAAATGAAAACAACACCTATGTACCTTGTGCACTCAGACCAGCTCCATAATATTTTTTGAGGTCTGACCATTTTTGGGTTGTTGAAGGATGAAGTCGTAGTCAATTAGCTCATAGGCCCCATTCTAGAACACATGTTTAACGATGTAGGGTCCATGCCACATAGGTTGAACTTTTCATGCTCCCAGCTTATCACGAGCTTGGTCATAGAGGAGGATGAGATCTCCTTCAATGAAAGAACGAGGGGAAACTGATTGATCAAAATGAGCTTTGACCCGCTTTTTTTGTGCTTCAATAATGAGAGCATCAAAGTGGCGGGTTTCATCCAGAATTTATAAATAAAGGAGACGCTCTTATTTTGGCAAAGTATTTGGCAGTAATTCAACATCTAACTTGAGCGAAGGTATTTCACAATTCAATCGGAAGAGTAGCTTCTAGGCCATAAACTAACTAGAAAGGAGTGAACCCGGTTGCGTTTTTAAGCGAGGTTTGAGTACGCCCAAAGTGCCAAAAAATAACATGAGATGCCAATTTGATTTGTGGATCCCAATTGCACGTTGAAGCATTTTGATAAGAAATTTTTTCGCAACTTCAACCTAGGCATTGGCTTGAGGGTAGTATGATGTTGAGCTATTGTGACACAAACCCAACTTAGAAGTCAACTCTGCCACCATATAATGCCGAAAATGGGAACCATGATCGGTAACGATGGATTGAGGGACACCAAACCTAGCAATAATATGGTTGAATATGAACTGAGCAGTTGTCTTACCATCAGCGGCAAGTGTAGGCATTGCTTCAGCCCATTTGGTGAAGTATTCTACGGCTACGATAATATAAGCATGCCCCCCAGCTGAGTGAGGGTTATACGTCATAAAATTGATGTCCCATATCGAAAAGAGATAATGGTAATGACAGGATGGACCTAAATAGGTGTTTGAAGCATAGGAGAAGGAACCTAAGAGGAAAAACACTCAAGAAAAGTAGATATGGCTCTGAGGTTTGGTAGAAACGAGGAACGATGATGACCATCATCCCATGGTAGATCGTCGAGAGATAGGGTTTCCACGATAGCCTCATCGAAAGGAAACACTTTTTTCAAAGGATTCGGTGAATCAAAATCACCAATCCAAGGGGATTGAGAATAGATGTCAAGAGTTACACTCGAAGGAGTAGAATCAGAATCAGAATTTGATGTAGCAATGAGTTCACAATAATCAATTTCAATCGGACTCAAAGGCATCGAATCGTCGAACGAATCAATTTTTTTAGGAGAAGGGATAACCCAGGCGTCATCAGTTCGAGAAATCATGTTGGCCTGAACAGTATTTGGTGGTGGAAGAGGGAAAATATCCATGAGGGCAGGATCCTTGAAAAGGCCTGGCCCTACACTCTCGTAAGGAGTAGGAATCTTGTCCACATATAGAATGTTGTTCTCAGAAGAAGAAGTGAAAAAAGACAATTGATCAACAGTAATAATATTTCCTTCATGCTAAAACTTCAAAGCATGAAAGGGACTAGACGGAACACACAACATGGAGTGAGTCCAACTGCGTCCAAGGAGGAGATTATAATTGAGTTTTGCATCAACGACTTCAACCTCGACATTGACTATCTTCCCTTCTAATGTGATCGGTAAATTAGTGAGAACACCAAGAGGTTTAGATTCTCTTCCATCAAATGCTTCAAGGGCATTGGGTGATGAGGTAAGAGTTGGAGAGACAATGGATTTCCAACAAGTGGATGAAATAACATAGGTAGATGCACCCTCGTCCATGATAGCCCGATGAATATTCAAACTACTAATACCAACTTGAGTGATGAGTGCAATTTGGTGTGGGAGTCGCAGGACGAAATTCTCTAAATCGCAAGCAAGCAAACTAGTATAGGCAGGATAAATCCCACCTATTGCAGATAGAAAATCTTTTCGTTGTGAAGGAAAACTCCAAAGTACTTCTAATGCAGACATTGCGGACAATGCCTAAGCCAAATCTTCAACAATACTGTAATGCTGAGTGGCACGGGCATTGGGATTTTACGAAGACTTACGGAGCACACCTTTGGAAGGTGGTCACACAACAGATTCAGTTTTAGGCTGTTCAATCTGAAGAGGACTAGAAATATGAGGGGGATGAGGATGATCAGCGATATCTTTCCCCATTTCCTGGCCCGAACCAAAATAATCTTTCGATCGAGTAGCAATAGAAAAGGGTGCAGAACTGTTCATCATGAATAGTTGCAAACTAGATGGAGTAGAGGACTGAGGGTGCTCTACCATCTGAGTCTGCGGAGGGAAGGGTTCCTTAAGAACGGTCAAAGCTCCTTGGGTGCCTTTGAGCAATCGACTCACTTCAAACTATCGAGGACAGTCCTTGGTGAAGTTTTCATCATCACAAATATAACAAGGATACTTTGGTTTACATTGAGAACTATCAATAGAATGAGGTTTTGGAGAATCCTGTTTCGGGGTATCGGCTTTGGCCTTACCTTTACCCTTATTCTTACCTTTGGAAGTGTTATCTATAGGATTGACCTGAACAACATTCACTTCTGTGGGTATGCTAGAATTCAAATTTGACTGAGAAGCTACATTATTGGAAGAAGTAGACTTCTACTTCCCAAAGTTAGATGAGGGAGACTTCGAAGAAGTCTGCGATACAAAACCAATAATACCATCAACAGATGGAGTCGCTGGCGGTTTATAGGTTCCAGGTTGAGGAGCATCAGGAAAGATATCATACAATGCGCCAGACTGACAATACACGAGACAATGGATTGTTCCTCTGTTACACATGCCCCCATAGCAATGTCTTTGGAAATTTGATTGATAAACGAGGTATTGAACCAATGATTCGGAAGCTAATCAGGTATCTCAAATTTGATCATGCAACGACGACGCCACCACTCATGAATATGATCTGAGATATGAGTAGCTCGGTCCTATTTCAATGAAGTGAGGAGATGCGTCCCGGTCTCATAGCAGATCGGTAACTAGAAATTTGTAATGAACGACATGGCCAAAGAATTGAAGTCTTGGAAAAATCCATGAGACAACTCAATGTACCACTTTGCAATAGCACCAGTAAGAGTTTGATGGAAAATACAAAGATGAATAGAACCCAAGAATTATAAGAACACCATAACTGGTATTTCATAACATGCGTTTGGGGGTCTTCACCAGGTTTACCCTCAAATTTAGGATAATCACCAAGAATCTTGGTCAGAACCAGAGGCCAATATGGATTATAAATAATAGGATCATTTGTCAACTTCGACACATCAGTTATTTCCAACATAGCAAGAAACGGTAACTAGGTATTGGAGGTCTTTAATAAGGACTTGTATGTACATTCCACCTAGTCTGAATGAGATTTTGTCCCCATATATTATGTCCCAGATCATAGGGATTAAAAACATGATAATTCAGTGATACTGGGATTGAGGACCAGGATACTGAGTCGAAGTAGACCACTGAGGTCCTTGCTGAGTAGCATAAGGATTTTGTTGCGGAATGTAAGCATGAGTTTGAGGTTGCTGATACATAGGTTGATTTTGAGGGTACAGAATTTTAGGTGCACTATACACTGGTTGATCTTGAGGGTATGGAATTTGGGGTGCATTATATACCGGTTGATAGGAAACTTGAGGGTAATAAGCACCCTGCGGTTGCATAGGTTGACCTTGCAGAGTAGGTTGAGCAAGATAAACAGGTAAAACTGGATGCGGAAATGAAGGAATCTGCTGGTGGGAAGGTTGTGATGGTTGCTGAGCTAGTTGAACTGGCTGTTGAGGGCCACCAGGTTGACTTTGTGGTAAACATTGGCCTGATGGTTGAGATGGTACAGGATGTCCTGATGACCAGGTTGACCAAGAGAAGGACCATAGGATTGTCCTGGTTGCACAACATTTAGGCCATACTGCATGTGTGACTGTGATTGAGGTGCAACAGGTTGTCCTTGTGGTGGATAAACTTGCCCCCCAGGACCAAAAGATGATCCTGGTTGATCCAAGAGACCAGAGGGTTGTCCATGTAGGACCAAAGGTTTTCCTTGTAAAGGTTGGCCTTGTGGATCATATGGTTGTCCCTGTTGACCAAAAGCAGGGCCCTGCTGAGCTGAAGGTTATCCCTAAGAGGGTTTTCCTCGTAAGCCAGAGGGTTGCACAGGAAAATTAGGTCCCAAATGAGTAACAGACTGATAAGGATTATAAATTACCTAATAAGGATCTATAGGAGGCATATAAACTATATTCCCATGCTCATCATAATGGTGCAGATATACATATATGGTATTACTAAAAGCATCATAGTAATGAAAACAAGGATCTCTAGGAGGCGAGGGTCGTTGAGAACCCTGAGAACTTTTCTGAACAACTAACAGATATTCTTCAAAATTGAAACTGCCAGGAATCACAAGAGTAGTGGAATTTGAACTAGAAGCCACACAGACTGTAGGTTGGACTGGAACAAATTTAATAGTAACCGACGGATCTGATGCCGAAGGTAACAGTATTGACGAATATTAGAACAAACTCCAAGGAGGAGTTACTATGTTGTATTGTGCAATGGATGCAACACCAAACATAATCTCACTCAGATACCTATAGCCAGTCGGAAGTGACACCGAAGGCGAAGAAGATTGGATAGAGGCATGAGAAAGATCCTCAGGAAAGAGTTGATATTCTCCTGTGGATACAGGTATTCCTTCACTGCCAATAGAACTAGAGGAATCCATATCTGAGTCTTCCATAAGATATTTGAAAAGAGTACAGGGACTAGGAGGTACCACAGCAGCAAAAAAAGGTGATCCAGACGTAAGAGGAGAAAATTCCCCTTCTTCCCAAAAACCAAACCAAGCACTTGAAGGAGGCAAATTGAACTCAAATGGCTCATCAAGCGGAGATCGAGTAGCAAGGGGCTGGATAGACAGTAGAATGGGCTACGAGAACTTGAAATATCTAGTGGATTGAGGAGTTTGGAAAGAAACTTCTGGAAACGAACCACCACTAGGAGGCAGTGAGGATGATGAAACTAGATGTTCCACCACTTTGACTATAAATCAGAACAGGAAGGAAAAGAGATAACCAATTGAAAGTACCAAAATCAAGAACCAAGGAAATCAGTCAGACCAATTAACAAACTTTTAATGGGCGTGTAACCATAGGTGAGTAATTTTATAACCCTGAAACCAAAATTCATTGTTTCATGTTTTAAGAGTCGAGAAATAGGAAAAATATGACTCTAGTCACTTTCAATTTGAAACAAGCATGAAAGGAAAATTTCTTGATGATCTCTTCTCTTATTTAAAGAGTCACGAAAAGATATAAATGACTTCTCAGGAATTCTAAGCAAGAGAGTGTACTAGGTTTCTGTGAACTACCATATACACCTTGGTTATGAAATGAAATAGAAATGACCAAGGCTTGATGTACGTGTAGGTAGTCTCCACGAATGTTGTGTTTTGTGTATCATGGTTACTAGGTGGAAAACTCGGCTTCCTATGGATAAATGATTGCAACCTAGAGGGTAATCCCTTTATATACGCAATGGTACAAAGAGCACAAGTTCGTACTAGCACTGTCTGAAGCCAAAAGGTGAGCAACAGCTGCTAGGTTTTAAGACACTGGAACACATCTGTAGCCTAGACCACTAGAAATGTTTCTTTAGGTTCCAATGTTGCCTTAGGTTCATTGAGTAAATTTTAAAGTTAATCTTGAATTATGTTTCAATTTCAGGCCCTATCAGATGTGGAGCTCAACTTCCTAAATGCAAGCTATATGCAAATGAATATCATTTCAATTCGATGAATGCTAGTTATAAGAAGGATAGAAATATTTCAAATAAGAAAACAAAGAAAACATGCGAATAAACTTCTAATTCCTTTAATGCAATCAATCGAAAATTAAAATCCTTCCTAGATTGAGTATGTAAAGGAACGTTTCACTTTTCGATGCAACAAAAGAATGCAAAGATATCTTTTGATTTTTGGTTTAATTTTCAATGAAATGAAGCACACATTGTACTAATTCAATGGAAAACAAAATAAACACTAGTTTGAGTTTTTCAAATGTAAGGTTTTGAGATTGAATGACTCAACAAAAGCGAAACAGACACAAAAACATGCAAGTTAATGAAGCAAACTTTCAATAAAGAAAGAGAGTTCTAAAAACGACCCAAACAAGAAAAGTAATCGATGCTCAAAGTATTGAATAAGAAGGACTAATCGAAAAACGAAAATACCATTCAATCAGCAAAACAAAAGGATCAAGAAAACTCAGTCTAAAAACCCAAAATGAGACTGATAACAATCAAAGAGACTTGTTCTTGAACTGAAGGCTCGGTGTGCAAGAACACCTAGAAACCCTAAGGTCTTAAATGACACCGATAAGACAACAGACAAACGACTGAATGAAATAAGTCTACAGTAGTCTAAACAATCTGCAAAGGCTTAAACACACTAAAAAATAACCCAGAGGCAAGAAAAAATGACCAAAAAATGCATTAGGGAGGTCAAACCAAAACCTATAGGGATTGGCGCGACTGTAAGGCTTTAATATGTGCCATACAAAGGTTGGCAAGAGTGCTAAAAGAGAAACCTACACCAATCGGCGCAACTGTCTAGAAAAAAAATGCACCAAGCAGGATACGATGGGAAAAAGAGGAAAAACCCTAACCTAATGAGTAGAAGTCAACCTTGACTCTCTGGAGCTGAGAAAAGAATGGAAACTCATCAAAAAATCCAGAAAAATATAGATAACTAAACCAAGAATTTAAAATGACCCAAGAGGATGACATGACAAACTCACTCAGATCCCCAGTGGAGATGCCAATTTGTTATGAAGGTAAATCCTCTTTGCGGAAAGAGAGAATCCCTCTAGCCCTAGGGTGGGTCTAGTAACAAAATGACACGCTAAAGTGTTGCTTCCTAGTTAATGAATGAACAAAGACAAGTTATATTGACCTACCTTGAATCCAATGCTATCAATGTTGTGGAAAGAGTAGTGGTCTCTCGCTCCTTCCTTGGCAAGTCACGATCCATTCGCTGTCGCACTCAGATACCTGCACATAGGACAAAGAACAAGAACAAAATATGACAGAATAGTTTCACTCACAACTATTAGCCAGTCAAAGAAGGCTAAACATATCGCATCAAATAAACATCATAATACAATAGTGGAACCAAATGGTAGTCATGTATATTAATGAGTAGAAGGAAGAGTACAATTGATGCTTTGACGTCGCAATCTCCTCCAGCGGGGTTCAGATGAGACGCATCTCAAGTATCGGTCAGGGAATTTGGACTCAAGCTATCTTAAAAGTCATTGAATCGAGCTCTCTCAACACAATATTTCTTACTCTATCTCCTCTACTAGCTTAGCTATAGTATAATTCTCTTAGTTCAGCTACTCAGTCGTTCAGCTATAATTTTTTCAGCTAGCTTCTACTAAAAGAGATAGTTTCTTAAATAGAGGAAAGGGAGGAGGTTGGGATCCCTACAAAGGTGGGAGGGATTCCTATCCTTTAGGAGAGTTCCAAGGGAGGTGGAAAATACTAACTAAAGGAAGGAGTCTGTGGTCGTTTCAGTTCAACCACTCCCAATGACTCATCCCCAAGGTGGTTGGAATGGAACCTCCACCTCTATTTTTAAAAATCATTACATAAACATCTTGGTTTGGGTTCCTAACTGGCACATAGCACCAAGTTGCATGGAATTAGTGTTAAATTTCCTGGTCGATGCGAGGATGTAATGGGCTACTCGCGCCAAGGCAAAAATAAGGATTTTCACAGCTCTGCTTTGGGAAATGTCAACAAGAAGAATGTTTTTTTCATCAAAAGGGATGCAAGGATGGTATTTTCAAAGCATAAGACTGCGTATTGGTCACAGAAATGACCCTCCAAAGTGTGAGTTGGGGATTGCAGGAATAGTGACAAAACTTTGTGTAGCACATCCAAAATACCCTTTTGTTACAAGACCTGCAAGATTATTGTATACAATTTATATGCATGGCACGTTAAAGAATATCGTGAATATCAGAACAATTACAACGAATTAAATGACTAATATGCGGAAGAATATTGTTACGTATATAAAAAAATAAAATAACATGTAATTTACCAGATAAAACTCCTAATAGTGGATAATCATGTGTCGTGTAAGCAAATATGGCATGCAACGTAAAACTCCTCTCTATTGCGATGCCTCTTGATACATCGTATACATTTATCCCATCCCATAATTCCTTCAATTCATCTACCAGTGGTTGTAAGTAGACATCCATATTCTTCACTTGTCTTCTACCAAGGACTATGAGAGCCAACATAAGATGTTCATTCTTCACACACAACCATGGGGGATATTTTTATTGATCACTACTACAGGCCAAACAAAATAGCTATTGTTCTGGAGGGAATATGTTTTGACGCCATCCATGGCTATGTTGAGTTGTAGACTTCGTACTTCATCCTTGAATTTTTCCGGAAATGTATCCTCTATATTCTTCATGGCTATTGAATCGGTTGGGATTAATATCTCCCAACTTACTTCAGTGTGAGGAATTCCATCCCTGCAACATAGCTAATTCTTTGCAATGAAATATCCATTGAATCCTTGGGATTATAGGCATGTGCCTCAATATCTTAAAAGGAGTACGAAATTACACTTCTTTTTTTATTTATCATACCTGTCATGCCGACATTTTGGACATATATCCTTCTCTATATATTCTCCTCTATATAGAATAAAATCATTTGGACATGCATGATATGATATGTACTCAACACCCAACATTTTGAACAATTTCTTTGCCTCTTTGCAGCTACCAGGCAAGACATTATCACTCAGAAGAACCTTATCTTTGAATAACCTGTAGTTGGTGATCATGGAAAATATTAAATGTACATTAATTCTGATATAATTATTAATGTTCATAAAATTGACCATTTTTAATGTTCATTGTGTGATTATATTTCTCAAAATTATATAAGGGAGGAATTTATAGTAACTTACCTCAAAATTTCCGATAAACATGCATTTGACAAGCCAAACTTTGCTTTCAAGTTGTACAGTAACATCGTTGTCCCCAACTAGGTAGACTTTGACTAACCACCAGATCCAAAGAGAAGGGTGATGGAAGAAAATTTAAGGCTTTCGAAAAAGGTGTCAGCGATATGAGCATCATCTTCTAGTTGATCATAATTTTGGAATGCATCTAACAACATTGTCTCCATGGCAGTCGTATCCCTTAAGTAATCATACATACCAACCTATATTTGATTTCCTCTATTGCTAGCTTGTGATGAACTAATATTTTTGTAGTCATTCCTAATTGGTCAATCTAGACGTAATGGGAATTGAATCAATGGTTGATTCAACCATTCTTGGTATCGTTCCTCTCCAATTTTTTCTCTTAATTCGGCCTTCTCTTTATTTTACATTGTCCTGGGGTGCAATGGAAGATGGTAGGTATGTCTCTCATCATCACTAGAATCCTGATAATTTCAAAAAAAATATTTGAACATGATTAGTACAAAATCTAGGATATCAATTAGTAATAACGTTGACAATGCATGATTAATTTGTTTGACGTTGAAATAATTGCATTAATATACCAAACAATTATTATTTGTTAGGTCCCTATATTACTAGTATAGTCCCTTATTATTGTTAGTGTAACCCCCTTATTGTTATTATTCTACCCCTGTAACCCCCATATTTTTATTATTGCGCCCTTAAATTATTATTATTAGGTCAGCTGGGATTACATTGTGGCCCCACTAGGATTACATTGTGACCCCATGGACTCCTATATATAGAAAGGAGGTTTTGTAATTTATATCATCCAATAATGTTTCATTCATGTAATGTATTGGAAGTTTCCTCCTCGAAGTGGCTTATTTCTAAGGCATTGACATCTCTTTTCTTCTATTTTTGGAGCTAGTTTCACAACATTTGGTATCAGAGCTTTGGATTCTAGGGTTTCACTGCTCCAAATAGGTCATCGTGGCATTTTTGCGATAAATTTTTTTATACAAAGGTTCATAAGCTGAAATTTTTAGAGTGCGAAACCGAAATTTTGAGCAACATCATTGCAAAATTTCGGAGCTTGGTTCACAATATTGTCGGAGATAGGATCTGTGGAAATTATGTATTTTTGCAGGCTCCTGAATTTAACCTAAATAGGTCATCGTGGAATTTTCACTATAATTTTTTTTCTACGAGGTTTCAAAAGCTGAAATGTTTATAGAGCGAAGTTGAAAGCCTAAGGAACATATTTGAAAAATTTCATAGCTTGGTTCGCAATATTTTATGAGATCTGGTCTGTGGAAGTTAGACCTTTTTCAGGCTCCCAAATTTCATCTCAAAGAGGTGATCGTGGGAAAGGCTTCATAAATATCTCTCTGAGCATTAGATTGGAATTCTGTAAAAAGTGACTAGAAGTATGCAAACTTTTGTTTCCTATCGATAAATTTCAGAGCCAAAGGAGAAAACTGTGACACGTTACAAGTCATACAAGTTCGCTCTACTGAACCAGTCCATAATTAGGTCATTGTGGTAGATTGGACATAACGTTTCCTTAAATAATCCAAATCAAGTAAGAACTGTGGCATTTGAAAGAAGCTTCAAAGGACTACTAGAGGGCTGAATTTTAGATATTGAGGATCTGAAAGTATAGAGATAAGTCAATTTCAATATCGATCTCCTAAAAAGCAAGTAAAAGGTGTGTATTTTTTTTTTCCGAATCGCATAAGTCTTGTTGGAGGAATCAAGTTGAATTGATTCCTAGGGCATATTGTAGAATAGATATTAGTATTGGATTCTAAAATGGCCCCTAAAAATAATTCAACACCCGTTAAGCCTTTATAAGGCTCTACTATGACTCATGAAGATGAAGAATGACAACATGACATATCAAAATTACAAGAGCAAGTGCAACAAATTTCGCTCGCGCAAAGAGCAACAAAAAAATGACATGGAAGTTTTGAAGAAAGGCATGGAAACTAAGATGGATGGTTTGAAGAAAGGCATGGAATCTAAGATGGAGGGTTTGAAGAATGGCATGGAAGCTAAGATGGATAGCATGGAAGATGGCAATGAATCTAAGATGGATGAAATGGAAGCTAAGATGGAAAACATGAAGAATGATCTAAAAGTAGACATGGTAGATTTGACAAAGTTGATACAAGAAATGTTTCCTAAAGGTGAAAAGATAGTAGAGGAAACTCATGATGAGAACAAAATAAATGTTAATCATGATTTCATAAACTCTAATGTTGGAGGGAAGAACCACCATATTCCGAAAATGGATATGAGGAAGTTTGATGGAAAGGATCCTGTGACATGGATACTACAGATGGAGAAATATTTTGATCTCAATAATGTGCAAAACACACAAAAGGTACACATTTCAACTTTACATTTAGAACAAAATACATTTGTATGGTATCGATGGCTTTTCTCTCGTAAAAAAATTGTCACTTGGTCAATTTTTACGGAGGAAATGATAGCACATTAGGAGGATACAAACAAAAACACTTTATTTAGCAAATTGATAAATCTCAAACAAAATTCTTTAGTGGGGGAGCACATTGAGTACTTCAAAAAATTGAATATAAGGGTAACTGATATTCCAGAGGAACACAGGATTTACCTCTTCATAGGTACTTTAAAGGATAACATCCAACATGAATTTTTCATTTTGGAACCTCATTCATTGGAGAAGGCATTCAGGTTGGCAAGAAAAATTGAATGTAAAATTAATGCAACAAGGAAGCCTACCACTCACTTCTATAAAGATGGAAGTGTTGCTACTCCTATATTTCCACAACCTACAAGGTTGACACCACAAAAACTGGAAGAAAAAATAGCAAAAGGGCTTTGCTACAGTTGTGATAGCAAATACACTAAAGATCATAAGTGTGCTGAGAAGAAATTATTTTACATAGATTGTGAAGAGGAAGAATTAATGAAAAAGAAGAGGATATACACCAGGAACCAACCCTAGAAGAGTAAGAAATATGTCTGACCATCTCGTGTAATGCATTGGCAGGAATTACCACTCCTCAAACTCTCAAGATAGAAGGACATATCAAGAAGGAAAAGGTAATAGTGTTGATTGATTCAGGTAACACCCATAAATTTATTCATTTTAAGGTAGCCAAGGAATTGAATTGTTTCCTATACCCAGCACTAGAATGTCAAGTGATGGTTGCAAATGGAGGAACTATACATTGCTCTGGAAAATGCCATAATATCAAGCTAACCATGGGGGAATATGTATTGAATATTCCAATGCTTTCCATTCCTATGGGAGGTGTTAATGATGTACTAGGAGTACAATGGTTACAATATTTGGGGACGACAGCTTTTAATTTTCAAGAACTTTTCTTGAAAAAAAAATTCAGAAGGAAAGGAAGTCGAATTACGGGGCATTGTAGGGAAGCTGATAAAGATAATAATTTCTAATGTCATGACAAATCTTATAAATTTAGAACAACGAGGTGTAATTGCACAATTATGCTCACTAGAAGTTCCAACATCAACATCATCTATTTTTGCAGATCTCCAAAAAGTCTTGGACAATCATTCTAAGGTGTTTGAAACTCCCAAAGGGCTCCCACCTATCCGTGATCATGATCATTCTATTCACTTGATTCCAGGAAGTGTTCCTCCAAACATCAGGCCTTATAGATATCCTTATGTCCAAAAGAGCGAAATTGAACGTATGATTGCATAAATGTTAGAGGCGGGTATAATTCAACCTAGTCAAATCTCTTTCTCTGCTCCTGTAGTATTGGTACAAAAGAAGGATGGATCATGGCACATGTGTCTGGATTATAGGGAGCTCAATAAACTCACCATTAAAGATAAACTTCCCATTCCTGTGATTGATGAATTATTGGATGAATTACATGGAGAAATTTATTTTACCAAGTTGGATCTTCGTTCAGGATATCATCAAATTAGAATGAAGACTGAAGATATTCCGAAAACAACATTTCGAACTCATGAGGTTCATTATGAATTTTTGGTCATGCCTTTTGGCCTTACCAATGCACCTTCTACATTTCAAGGGTTGATGAATTCCATTTTCAAACCCTTCCTTAGAAAATTTGTGCTAGTATTTTTTGATGATATACTAATCTACAGCGAGTCTTGGAAGGATCATGTTCAACATGTTGACAGGGTGCTCAAACTATTGCAGGAGAAACAATTATATGCAAAAACATCCAAATGTTTCTTTGGAGTACAAGAGGTGGAATATCTAGGTCATATTGTATCTCGCGAAGGTGTTAAGGTAGACCCTAGCAAAATTAAAGAAATTAAGGAATGGAAATTCCCCACAACCATAAAGTAGTTGCGAGGATTTCTCGGGTTAACAGGGTATTCTCGTAAGTTTGTTAAGAATTATGGGAGAATAGTAGCACCTCTAACAACATTATTGAAGAAAGATGCATTTTCATGGACTCCTAAAGTAACTAAGGCCTTTGAACATCTTAAAGAGGAAATGTGCCTAGCACCGGTCTTAGCTACGCCAGACTTCACAAAAAACTTTATTGTGGAATGTGATGCCTCGGGAAATGGAATTGGTGTTTTTTTAATGCAAGAAGGAAGACCCATTGCTTTTGAAATTCGTCCAATCAAAGGAAAGTATTTACAGAAACCTATTTATGAGAAGGAAATGTTAGCAATACTGCATGCACTAAACAAATGGCAAACTTACCTAATGGTAACACACTTCAAGGTAAAAACTGATCATGATAGTCTTAAACACTTTTTCGAACAAAGGCTATCTTCAGAAGAGCAACAAAAATGGGTCACAAAGATGTTGGATTATGACTTTGAAATAATCTACAAAAAAGGGAAGCTAAATGTTGTTACAGATGCACTCTCAAGAAAGAATGAAGAGGTGGAAGCATTGCTTTGTGCCATTTCTATTATCCAACCAGATTGGATAATCAAAGCAAGAGATGAATGGAAGAAGGACGAAGAAGTGTTGACACTCATTCAAAAGTTGCAGCAAGATCCTAGTACATCTGATACATTTAGTTGGAAAAATGATTCCTTATGGTACAAAGATCGCTTATATATTTGTAAGAATTCCCAACTAAAACAAAAGATTCTTTTGGAATTGCACACTTCTCCTTTAGAAGGACACTCAGGATTTTTAAAAAATTACCACAGGGTGAAGAAAGAATTTTTTTGGGATGGCCTTAAATCTGATATTCAAAATTTTGTGGCAGAATTGTTTCTTTGCCAACGTAATAAAAATGAGACACTTAAGAGGAGATTTCAATGGATTTTATCACAAGTTTACCTAAGTCGGAAGGAAAGAGTGTCATCATGGTGGTAGTTGATAGACTTACCAAGTATGCACACTTTTGTGCATTATCTCATCCATTTAAAGCAAGTACAGTTGCTACTACATTTATGGACACAATTCAAAAGATACATGGAAACCCAAGGGTTATTGTGAGCGACAGAGATCCCATTTTTACTGGAAATTTTTGGACGGAGTTATTTTCTTGTTTGGGTACTTAATTAGCTCATAGCTCATCTTATCATCCTCAATCTGATGGTCAAACTGAGATAGTAAATAAATGTTTGGAAGGATATCTTCGTTGTTTTGTATCTGATAAAAAAACACAATGGTTCAAGTGGTTACCTCTCGCTGAATGGTGGTATAACACTTCCTTCCATACTGCAGCAAAAATGACCCCATTTATGGCACTTTATGGATATCATCCACCATCCATCACATCATCTTTAAGAGAAAATTAGAAGGTTCAAGCAATGAAAGATCACATCGAGCATCAGCAAGAAGTTCTCCAACTCTTAAAGGATAACTTGAATTTGGCACAAAATCGAATGAAATAACAGGCAGATCAACATCGCAGCGAGAGAAGTTTTGATGTAGGAGATTGGGTATTTTTACGGCTACAACCATACAAACAAATGTCCCTCGAGCAAGCTAAGAAGGATAATAAATTATCACCAAAGTACTATGGTCCTTACAAGGTGTTGCAAAAGATTGGTACTATGGCATACAAATTGGAGATTCCTACTTCTTCGCGAGTACATCCAGTTTTCCATGTTTCATGCTTAAAGAAGGTTATAGGTGAAAATCTTCCGGTTCAAACAATATTGCCAGAACTTGATGAGGAAGGAAAAATCATATTGGAACTTGAAGCAGTCACGGAAACAAGAACTCGACAGTTACAGAATCGATCAATTTCAGAGTATCTCATCAAGTGGAAGAACTTACCCACTGAAGATTCTACATGGGAGGATGAGAATTTTATATAGAAGCACCCAGAGCTACTCAAGCATTGAGGACAACACTTTTTGGAAGGAGAGGGGCATGTTAGGTCCCTATATTACTAGTATAGTCCCTTATTGTTGTTAGTATAACCCCCTTATTGTTATTATTGTACCCCTGTAACCCCCATATTTTTATTATTGTGCCCTTAAATTATTATTGTTAGGTCGGCTAGGATTACATTGTCGCCCCATGGACTTCTATATATAGAAAGGAGGTTTTGTAATTTGTATCGTCCAAGAATTGTTCATTCATGTAATGTATTGAAGGTTTCCCCCTCGAAGTGGCTTATTTCTAAGGTGTTGATATCTCTTTTCTTCTATTTTTGGAGCTGGTTTCACAACATTATTATCATCATTGTCCCGGGATTGTGGCTAGAATATGCAATATTGTTACAATTAGCAGGGTGAAGCAGTTGTCCATTTTCATTTACCAAATACGCCATGTGGTATGCTTTCCATGATAAGACCTTCTGAAATTTTGTAGCTATTTGAATATTTTCTGCATGAACCTGCAAATTTGTATACATTATAAATTTTATTAATCTTATTGACATGGATAAAAAACATAAATTCAATTAGATAATGAAAATATAAATAAAATCTGAAGTAAATATTATGTCTCGAGATGGATAGGGAGAACTCCGTGATGGATTTTGACAAATATTACAGAACGAGCTGGATTTTTAAGAATTGAGAATTTGAGAAAAATCAACAATAAATTTTAGTGTACACACCTAAAAGTAATTTCGTTGCCTTAAAAATGGACTTATTGTTATCAATGCTTATGTATAGATAACCGCATTAGAGTGTTTTAGTTGCTACGCACCAGTGTAGTGTTATTAACTGATGCACCAATGCGGTGTTATTATTTGACACACCGATGACGAAAATCCACGAATAAAAAAAACGCAACTTTGTTTTTTAAAGTGAAAAAAAACGGTAAATTGAAAAATGGGAGGAAAAATATTTTCGAAAATCTAATTTCATAAAAAAAATCTTTAAATACTAAACCTAATGGATCAAGAGAGCATGAGAGCACTGTGGATCAGTGAAATAATTTTGAACAAAACTATTCAGACAATTAGAATTCCAAACCTCTTGTGATTCAAACCCTGTAATATAGAATTTTAAATGATCTCATGATTAAATTTTATTGGTTTTTTTACATTTTCTGCAGTATTTTTTACGCATTAAGTAAAAAATTTAAATTTATTGTTCATTTTCATAAAAAACAAAAAAACAAAAAAACCCATTTTACCCTAAACCCTTCATTCTTTTTTTCTTTTCTGCCCTTGATTCTTCATGTTTTTGTGATTTCAGAATTAGGGCCTTTCATTTTATATATATATATATATATATATATATATATATATATATATATATATATATATATATATCTGTGTGTGTGTGTGTGTGTGTGTGTGGCTATGACATCTAACCTGTTAGGGTCCTATAAATATATGATTCATAATTTTGAATTGACTTTGATGGTCTTGTAAATATGAACATACCTTGCTTTCTGCAAGTTGTTTTCCCATATTTTGAAAAATGAAATGAGGGTAAAAGTCCTAAAAGCAAGATCAAATGACTTAGAAAATATAGAGCCCAAAAAGAAAAAGAGATGAAAATAAGACCTAAAAGTGAGCAAATCAAAATGCCACTACTATTTACTTTATTACAAGAATAATGATTATGTGTAGATTGTTAATAAATTCCATAATCCATGTTTCGTTAAATAGTTCAATCTTAACTTTTCATACTTTGAATTTCATGTTTTATATAGAGAATAAAGATGTGTCAAACAGTATAAACTTGACAAATCAATAGTTAAGATAGAGAATAAATGAGGAGCTCAACAGTTTAATAAAAACCCTCGGATGAAATAAGATTAGACTTAGATATATTTATGCTTTAAAATAAAAACTGATTTAGGGTTGCAAGCTTAAATTCACCCATGAAAATGAAGTAAAAAATGTTAGAAATAAAGATGGTTAGGTAGAAATTAGTTGTGCAATCATGTAACAAAGCATCATTGGGAAAAAATCACTAATTTCCCCTCCCCTACAAATTATTCAGTAATCTAAACTATCATTCAAAGAGGCTTAGAGCATTTCTCTGACTTATGTTGGGACCGGACCCAAGGCTCGACGACTGATTGGTTAAAAATATTGAATTCCTACACAAAAACCACATTCATCAGCATTTATCCTTCATTGATAATCATAATCCCCTTTTCCTAAGTAAAAACTCATGTTTACTTAGTAAAAGTGAAACCCTAAATAACTAATTTCATTCACTTTCAAAAATCATTCATAAACACTCAAAATGAATTTATCCTAAGTTAAAGTGTGAAGTAATACAACAAAGACAAACCTTGTTATTTGCACATTACTTAGAGTTAAACACGTGTTTTTATTCATACATTATCCCTTTACCTTCATATTAATTTCTAATTTAGTTATTAAATCCCTAAAACTATTCCCTCCCGTATAGTATTAAAACCTTATATTTAAATAACCCTTAAACCCTCTATTTTACGTTTAAACCAATGTTCCAACACCCCATGTGCGAAATATTAAATCACACCCTATCCCATTGGTTTAACATATCTATACACAAATATCCCGCCCCCTATAGTTTTAAAACAACTGTCAAAGGTTGAGAAACTATATAATAAAAAACCCGCGCCCATATGTATAATTGAAACATTGGAAAATGTTTTAATTAACACATAAAACTTACCCACCGCATCATATTAAACCTAAGGTTTTAAAATTTGTTTAAAATTATTATTTCTAAAGTTTAAACCTCCCTGTCGCGTTAATATATCCCAGCCCCACTACCAAATCTCGATGCAACTTCCCCAATCAAATCTGGGCCATTGGCAATCGAACCCCAAGATCTGACGGTTGAAACTCAATATCGCAAATAAAATAGCATGAAATTCCCCATCTCATTTCTACACGAAATGGGTGGTATTGGGATTTTCTCCCTCCTCCACATGGTCAATACTTATTGGATCACATTTATTTAATCCAAAACAATCTACGACCCAAATTCCATGCAATAATCGTTTGTTGTTTTCATCCTTTGAACCTGAAATCACCAGTTTCGTGACTTGACCCCCATTAATTGATGGCGCCATTTTAACCTAATATGAATAATAAACATAGGAAATGGATTCATTTCCTCTCCTACTGCGCCTAAACCCTGTATAACCCTCCCGACTGTAAAACAAACCTTTTTCCGCCATTTTTATGCAAAAACACTGCAAATTTTGGCCTAAACCTATTTGAAGACTGCCAAGAAGCTTTGCATAGTTATAGAGATCAAAAAGATACCACAGAAGCCATTCAACCCATTTAAAACCTTTATAAGCCATCTTCAAAGCCAAATACCTGCGTATAATAGGTATTCTTCAAGCAAATTAAGCCTATTTCAATCTGAAAATACTTATTAAAAGAAAATTTGCATTCAGAGTTCAAATTTAACCACTGAACCCTATCAAAAAGTCCAAAAAACAGGCCAAACCATGTCAAAATTTCTCAAAAATCCCTGTTTATGGTGCACCCTATTTTAAAACACCAAATTAAGCCCAGAAACCTTCTGAAGTTATCCTAAAGCCTCTATGCCCAATCTCAAAATATTGTTTAGTCCAATCATTCACTAAAAAACTTAGGAAACACTTGTTTCTTGTTTTAAACCTATAAAAATATGTAAACCATGTTGAGAATCCAAAATTGAAAAGAAAAATCCAAGAGAAGATCATATTCTACCTGTTTTAAATCCAAGAACCTCTGCCAGAGTCAAAAAAATATTTCTGCAAACTTTTTAATCTTGCAAAAGTAACCAGAAATCATAAAAACAAGAGTTCCTAAGATCTGAAGGTCAAAATTATCAGGAAACCTCTACTATGGTCAAAACTCCTTTCACTATATTCCTTGTTCCCTAAATTCATTACTGGCTTCCCTTCAGACCAGGGTTTTATTAAAAAATTATCTGAGTTTTTGCAGATTATTCCCGAGATATGAAATTGGGCCAACAATTTCAATACGAGTTGACAAAATAGTTAGCTCCAAATTCTCAAATTTTAATTCAAAAGATTCATTGAAAAAAAAAATGTATACAAAGAAAGAATTAAATCAAAGTCACAGAGAGATCAGAAAGATTAAATTACACAGTGAATGGTAAAAGTGAAATGAGAATTCACAGTGACAGTGAAAACAGAACAGTAAAAAAGCAACCGAGTTAAAGTGTATCAGATGAAAGTCATAGTGAAAGTTAAAATAGAATAACAGAGCAGTCAATGTAAAATAGTAAAAGTAAATACAGAGGTAGTAAATGGTAAATAGAGATGAAAACACTTTCACCAAAAATAATGAATTTTATCCAAATTGAAAGTAAAAATAGTTAAAACAATAGTAAGGTTAAAAGATGAAAATAGAGCAAGAAGGGACATTTTTGCATACATTTCCTGTTTAATTCATAGTTTTGCAGAGAATATTGTGGCCAATCCAAGATGAATTTTTAAAAACCGGACGAGGTTTATCTTCCTAAGAGACACATCTACAAAAACCTATCTCACGTTTTTTACAAGTATTACATAATGAGAGATACATGCACATATTTGCAGCCTATGTTTTAGACTCTGCAAAGCTCTGTTTTACACATCATTTTAAATAGCCTATTATGACCAGATGGAGCCGAACTGTACGGAACTGAGAGTTTTTTATCTCAAATTTTTTTTTATCTACGAAAACCTTTTTCACTTTTTACATATCTATTTCGAATTGAGAAATAAAAAGGTATCATTAGACCCAAATGTTGCATATTTTCTGGAGAAAAAAGCACAAAGGAAGGAAAGAGTTAGTGACTTGGATGCCTCATCATCAACTAAGAGTTGATATCAAACTTGAATTATCTTCTTTGTCACGATCAATACATAAGTATAGTGAAAAATATATTCATTAGTTTTGAGTGTCCTTTTATTAAGTTCTATTTATGTAAAACAGTTTGAGATATTTGTAAACCAATCTTGATATTTTTTCAAGATATTTTAGTTTAGAATTTGTATAAATACTTCACCCTTTGAAGTATTATTGTGGAATAAATTTCTGAAGATTTCTATAGTCATTTTTTTGGACATGAAGGCTTTTTGAGTTTCAAGTTTCGAGTAGCAGACTGGATCAGATCAACTAGCATCATATTTCAGGATTCATGTGATGAGCTATTTGGAGTGAAGTATTTTCTACTTGTCATTGTTATCTTTATTTGTTACATGCAATCCATTATGCATTCTAAATTTGAAAGAATGAATAGGAGGATTACTTCAAGATTTGTTAAAATCACCCTATCTTAACTATTTTTCATTTCTATGTTTTCTTTTGATTTCCAGAGTAGGGAACCCTTAATTGCTCCCTCTTTCGTTTGACCTCTGCCTACCACTTCCCTTTTCCGGGTTAAAGAAACCTTCATTTATCTTTATCCCGATCATATCACCTCACAAAAAAAATTTCCAAGATCTCCAAGGGTTATCTACCTGGCCCTGAAAACATTTGACTTTTTGCCCTTGATCCTAGTTCTGTCTACTTGACTTTTGACTCCGTAGCCCAATGGACAAATAGATTTCCCACTATCCATCTCTTTCAGTGATTTTTCCCACCAAACCAATAAAAACCAAAACCAATTGCACAATAATAACTAGCCTATTATTTTATAAAAACAAAGAAAGTTAAATTTTATAGAGAGAGCCCTCTCTGAACCCTAGGAAGGCTAGATCCTAGAGTTTAAAAGTTGGTCTATGGTTACCTCTATTTTTCTCAACTAAAAATCAAAAATCTCGCAACTAGAGAATTACTAGAGTGACAACATACTGGTGACCATACAGGGGAAGAATAACATTTTCTTCAGAAATATTTTACAGGTTTAGATTTGATCTATGATGGTGGACATTGATCAGACACACAAAGGTTAAAATCATCCACCTGTCGACTCTAAATAAAATTTCAAAATCAAATATAAGACTCCACTGATAGAAGGATCTAGCTTGGTTGTATAGATACAATAGCCCTTCTTTATGAATAATTTACAAGATGACGCAAGAATACAATGCAAGTATGCTCCAAGGAGCAAAGATCACATACCTGGATTTCCACACAAACTACCAAAGGTAAATTGGGATAAAAATCTTCCTATGTTTCAAGATGAGAATATTGATGATCCTTTGTTACATATCATTAAATTTCATATACACTCATGGATATTGAAGGTTGATTGGCATGAGGATTTCCTCATGAAGATATTCATGGAAACCTTAGAAGGACAAGCAAGGGAATCGTATGAAGCTCTCAAACCTGCAAGTTTATTTTCTTTAAAGGATTTTCACAAGGTATTTTATGAGCATTACAAAGAATATTTTCCATATTTATCATTAACTGAAAATTGTTATGATCAAGATGAAGATCTCATACATTACCTTAGAAATATTAATGAAGATTTAGGAAATTGGCATCCTGAAGATTTATTAGTAGCAGTCCATAACTTTCATTCTCAAGTTAAGTGTCATGATAATCAAGAGGAGTTAATCAAAGATGAAATAGATCAGGAGATGAATCAAGATCCAAAAAGCCCCTCTGTAGTAACAAATGATGTTTCATATAATGTTTTGAATGATGTTAAAGAAAGTATTCAACCTCATGAACAATTTTTACATAAGAGAAAAAACAATCGTTATTCAAATATTCCCACCGCACCCCCCCCCCAACCGAAGAAGAAATCAAATTACTTCTAAACATGCAACCATCCTCAAAATACTTACATAATGAAGAAATTGTTTCTACTTATTCTAATGTTGATGTATGTACTAAAGTTTTTATCCATGAAGATACATAAGAACAGGTTGATGCTCATATTGTTCTACCTTCCCAAAAAGGCCCATTTCCTGATAGTACTCCTATTGAGAAAAATTATGACTTTCAAATAGAATGCAACCAATCTAATCAAGCTATATCAGGATTGATGGAAAATAAATATGCTGATCTAATGTGTATGATTGATGACATTCCTTATTCTGAAGATTTCCCTAAGTATGATTAGTATGATGATAATTATGTTCTCCAAATTCAAGCTAACTTCACAGAGTAATCACTAGCTAGCTTGTAAGATGAGCAAGTTCAGCTTCAACAGCTCAAATACAACGATCAGACAATACACATCAAATATGGGAGTGAAGAAGAAATTTCAGAAATTTTTAAAGAAAGTTCTATACCATTATGCTCTAAAGAATTTTAGTTTTTAAAGGATGAACAACCCCTAGAAGTTATGAAGTTCCATTAAAATCCATATATAAATTGCACCAATCTTTCAAAATTTTTCATGATAAAATAGATGATGTGATGAATGATAAATGCAATCAAAATATTTCACCGTTAACTAACTATAAGCTTCAGTATCAAGATGATAAAAGTTTCAGAAAACATGTATGTCCATCGATAGAAATATCATCACAAAGCTTATCTGAAAATCTGAAATTATCTCAGAACAATCATAGGTTGATTTTTCAAGGAAGTAAAGTTAAAAATGAAAATTTAGTCTCATGGCATGGAGGTCATCCAGAACGGATGTACAGTTGTTTAGATTAGTTAAACATCAGTGTATATATCCTAGAAGATCCTTTTGAAAAGTTTCTGGAGTCAACAAAGGAAATCAAGTATTTCCTTATCATCTCATTCGTTGGCAAGTTTCTAATAAGTTGTAGAATTACAATTTTGACAATCAACAAGAACATGGAACAAAATATATCAAAGTATATAATGCTTGAATGGTTGCATTTGCTATTTCATTTTACCCAACCAGTATTTGGACAACCGATTAGAGTAAGTAGGTAGGATTTTAGCTTATTTAAGTTTCCAGTTTTTAGCTAGTTTTGAAATAATTCATTAAGATTTGAAGCCAAGGAAAAGGCCCTAAGACATTGATGATTTAATAGTTTGGTTTGAAGGTTGCAACACCTTTTAGTCTCAGATCATATTTCAGTTTGCAGGAAAATGTGTAAATTGTTAGGTCCCTATATTACCAGTATAGTCCCTTATTGTTATTAGTGTAACCCCTTTATTGTTATTATTGTACCCTTGTAACCCCCATTTTGTTATTATTGTGCCCTTAAATTATTATTGTTAGGTCTGGCTTAGGATTACATCAGGCCCATTAGACACTGCTATATTATGATGCAGAGTGTTGTCCTTGATGGCAACCCACTGAATGAAGATGAAGACATGAGATCGTTGGCATGTGTTGTCCTTGATGGCAATACACCCGATGAAGTTATTCTTGACTTGATGGACTTGGTAAATGATGTAAATCTAATGTGATATGATGTTTGTTGACAATATGATGTAGAGAGTTGTTCTTGAATGGCAACCCACCTGATGAAGATGATGGCAACTTACTTGATGAAGTTGTGCTGGATAGAATATGTCTTGATGAACCTGTTTAAAGATGAAAATATGATGTATCTACAGAGAGTACAGAAGGTAATGAAGAAAGGAATTCAATATATGCTAGATCTATGATGAAAAGAGTATGTCTCTAGGCATACGCGGATATGTCTAAAGGAAGTCACGTATGCACGCGGGAAAGAACGTGACAAGTCGCGTATGGCAAAAAGCGCTCTTAAAAGTGCAAAACCAGGGGTAACCACCACGGTATTGACCCATTGTATTGGGTAATGATTCGTCTAAATGACCCCGTCCAGGAATACCATCGGAAGCAATGTAGTTTTGGGCTCATGGTATTGTTTTGGCTCATGGTATTGAAAAAGGGTAAACCTATATAAGGAGAAGAAATTCATTATGCAAATCATGAGTGTGGGTGCAAGATGTCTGAGCTTGAATGAATACTTCTCTTTGAAGTATATCTGAATGGAAAGGGTTACAGTTGAATGATAGATCTAAATCTATGATGCACCTATGAAGAAAATGATGAAGAAGGGAATCTAGATCTGAAATGTATTTGTATCTACTAGATCTATTTATGGAGTGATTAGATCTGTGATGAGGCGAACATCTGTTTGAAGTAAAGGGTTGAATCTGAACTAAATATCTGATCTGAAGAAGTATTCAGCTCTGTAATGGTTGAAGATCCATACGCTAGTTCGTCGCAGAGGAAGCGCGTATGCGCAATGAAATTGGATCTGTAATATGTACAGAAGTATACGCTGGTTTATGTGAATGGAAGCGCGTATATACGCGACATCAGAGAATGGAAAGCACGTATGCAAACTAGGGCTTGCTGAAGTCTGTGGTAAGAAATGTTTTATCTGTTCTGTTGGTTTACTGATATCTGTTAGTGAGTTATATGTATCAGTTTCATGTTTGACTGTGCTTAAAAGTATGGAGTGGGTCCAGTCTGAAAATATGATGAAACGTGGCCTACAAGTGGTGTCCTGAAGGAAGCTTTGGATCCAAAGCAGAAAATTAATGAACGTGCGGGTCCATAGGAGGTGGCCGAGGGTTGTAGCCTTCTGGGTCAGGGGTCGTGAGCTCCCTTTGTCCCTATGTCTGAACGAGCAAAGGGGTCGTAGCGGCTTCCGTGTGAGGCCGGGTAAACGAGAGCAGGGGGTCATAGCTCCCTTCCGTGGAGAGGCCGGTAAACGAGTCGGGGGTTGGAGCTCTTCCGTGAGGCCGGTAAACGAGCGTGCAGCCTCGCGTGCCGTGAGTCCGCACTAAAGACATATATGCTGTAAGATGTTTTCTCTATAATAAAATATTGAAGGCTGAGCAACTGCAGCGGTGGTTTTCTCCCGACTTGGGTTTCCACCTAAAAATCCTGGTGTTCATGTGTGATGCTTTGTGTGATGGTTTATTCTATTGTTACTACACATGTTTACTATTAACTTAACATCAGATGATTGAATAGCGCAAAGAACTAAGTTAATAAATATCTGCATATTTAGATCTCTGCTAATACACGAGTTGCATGAAGGATATCCGCGTATATACGCGGGTTTACTAAAGAAAAGTAGCGTATGGGTTTTAGAGAGTGAAAAAGTAAAAAGTTTTGAATTTGCTGTAAATACTGATTCACCCCCCCCCCCCCCCTCAGTATTTTTCCCAACAATTACATTATGGCCACATGGACTCCTATATATAGAAAGGAGGTTTTGTAAATTGTATCATCCATGAATTTTTCATTCATGTAATGTATTTGAGGTTTCCCCCTCGAAGTGGCTTATTTCTAAGGTGTTGATATCTCTTTTCTTCTATTTTTGGAGCTGGTTACACAACATTTGGTATCGGAGCTTTGGATTCTAGGGTTTCGCTGCTCCAAACAGGTCATCGTGGCATGCTCGCTATAAATTTTTTTCTACAAAGTTTAAGAAGCTGAAATTTTTACGGTACGAAGCCAAAATTCTGAGGAATATTTTCTAAAACTTTCAGAGCTTGGTTTGCAATATTTGCGGAGATATGATCTGTGGAAGTTAGGTTTTTTTTCAGGCTCCTAAACAGGTCATCATGGAATTTGCGCTATAAATTTGTTTCTATGAAGGTTCAGAATCCAAAATTCTTAGGGTGTAAAGCTAAAATCCTGAGGAAACGCGTCAAAAAATTTCAGATCTTGATTCACAACATTTCTGGAGATATTATCTATGGAAGGTGGTGCTTTTTCAAGTTCCTGAATTTCATCTCAAAGAGGTGATCATGTGAAAATTTCAATAACTCTCTCTCTGAGCATCAGATTGGAGTGTCGTAAAAATTGGTCACAAGTAGATGGACTGTAGTTTCTTGGCTACCAATTTCAGAGGCGAAGGACGAAACAGTGACACATGGCAAGTCGTAAAATTTCACTCTACTGAACCAGTCCATAATTAGGTCATTTTTGGATATTCAACATAACTTTGTCCTAGAGAATCCAAATCAGGTTAGACCTATGGCATTTAAAAGAGAATTCATAGGGCTACGGTAGTGCTGAATTTTAGATATTGAAGATCCACAATCATAGAGATAATAAAATTTTAATATCGAGCTCCTCAAAAGCAAGAAAAAGGTGTGTATTTTTTTCTGAATTGCATAAATCTTGTTTGAGAAATCAATTTGAATTGATTCCAAGGGAATATTTTAGAATAGATATCAGTATTGGGTTCTAAAAAATTCCCCGTAAAATAATTCAACACCCATTAAGCCTTCAGAAGGCTCTAGTATGACTCATGAAGATGAATAATTGCAACATGATCTATCAAAATTACAAGAGCAAATGCACCAAATTTCGCTCTCACAAAGAGCAACAAAAAATGAAATGGAAATTTTGAAGAAATGCGTGGAAGCAAAGATGGATGGTGTGAAGAATAATATGGCTGGTTTGAATAAATACGTGGAATATAAGATAGATGACATGGAAGCTGGCATGGAATCTAAAATGGAAAACATGAAGAATGATCTAAAAGCAGACATAGAAGGTTTGACAAAGTTGATACAAGAAATGTTTCCTAATGGTGAAAAGATAGTAGAGGAAACTCGTGATGAGAACACAATAAATGTTAATCGTGATTTCATAAACTCTAATGTTGGCGGGAAGAACCACCATATTCCAAAATGGATATGAGGAATTTTGATGGAAAGGATCCTGTAACATGGATACTACAGATGGAGCAATATTTTGATCTCCATAATGTGCAAAACACACAAAAGGTACGCATTGCAACTTTACATTTAGAACAAAATACATTTGTATGGTATCGATGGTTTTGCTCCTGTAAAAAAATTGTCACTTGGTCAATTTTTACGGAGGAAATGATAGCACATTATGAGGATACAAAGAGCAACACCTTCTTTAGCCAATTGATAAATCTCAAACAAAAGGGTTTAGTGGGGGAGCACATTGAGGACTTCCAAAAATTGAATATAAGGGTAACTAATATTCCAGAGGAACACAGGATTGATCTATTCATAGGAACTTTAAAGGATAACATCCAACATGAAGTTCGCATTTTGGAACCTGATTCATTAGAGAAGGCATTTAGGTTGGCAATAAAAATTGAATGTAAAATTATGGCGACAAGGAAGCCTACCACTCACTTCTATAAAGAAGGAAGTGTTTCTACACCTAGATTTCCACAACCTACAAGGTTGACACCACATCAATTGGAAGAAAAAAGAGCAAAAGGGCTTTGCTATAGTTGTGATAGAAAATACACTAAAGGTCATAAGTGTGCTGAGAAGAAATTATTTTACATAGATTGTGAAGAAGAATAAGAAAATGAACAAGAAGAGGATATACAACAGGAACCAGCCCTAGATGAGGAAGAAATGAATCCGACCATATCGTGTAATGCACTGGCAAGCATTACCACTCCTCAAACTCTCAAGATAGAAGGACATATCAAGAAGAAAAAGGTAATAGTGTTGATTGATTCAGGTAGCACCCATAATTTTAGTCATTGCAAGGTAGCCAAGGAATTAAATTGTTTCCTATACCCAGCACCAGAATTTCAAGTGATGGTGGCAAATGGAGGAACTATAAATTTCTCTGGAAAATGCCATAATATCAAGATAACCATGGGGTAATATGTATTGACTAGTCCAATGCTTTCCATTCCTATGGGAGGTGTTGATGTTGTACTGGGAGTACAATGGTTACAATCTTTGGGGATGGTAGCTTTTAATTTTCAAGAAATTTTCTTGAATTTTTTTTTAGAAGGAAAGGAAGTTGAATTACGGGGTATTGCAGGGAAGCCGAGAAAGATAATAAGCTCTAATTTCATGACAAAGCTGCTAAAGAAAGAAAAACGAGGTGTAATTGAACAATTATGCTCACTAGAAGTTCCAACATCAAAATCATCTATTTCTGTAGATCTCCAACAAGTCTTGGACAATCATTCCAAGGTGTTTGAAACTCCCAAAGGACTCCCACCTATTCATTATCATGATCATGCTATTCATTTGATTCCAGGAAGTGTTCCTCCAAACATCAGGCCTTATAGATATCCTTACGTCCAAAAGAGCGAAATTGAACGTATGATTGCAGAAATGTTAGAGGTGGGTATAATTCAACCTAGTCAAAGTTCTTTCTTTGCTCCCGTAGTATTGGTACACAAGAAGGATGGATCATGGCGAATGTGTCCGGATTATAGGGAGCTCAATAAGCTCACCATTAAAGATAAATTTCTCATTCCTGTGATTGATGAATTATTGAATGAATTACATGGAGCAATTTATTTTACCAAGTTGGATCTTCGTTCAGGATATCATCAAATTAGAATGAAGACTGAAGATATTCCAAAAACAGCATTTCGAACTCATGAGGGTCATTATGAATTTTTGGTCATGCCTTTTGGCCTTTACCAATGCACCTTCTACATTTCAAGGGTTGATGAATTCCATTTTCAAACCCTTCCTTAGAAAATTTGTGCTAGTATTTTTTGATGATATACTAATCTATAGAAAGTCTTGGAAGGATCATGTTGAACATGTTGACAGGGTGCTCAAACTATTGCAGGAGAAACAATTATATGAAAAAATATCCAAATGTTTCTTTGGAGTACAAGAGGTGGAATATCTGGGTCATATTGTATCTCACGAGGGTGTTAAAGTAGACCCTAACAAAATTAAAGCCATTAAGGAATGGAAAGTCCCCACGACCATAAAGTAGTTGCGAGGATTTCTCGGGTTAACAGGGTATTATCGCAAGTTTGTTAAGAATTATGGTAGAATAGAAGCACCTCTAACAACATTATTGAAGAAAGATGCATTTTCATGGACTCCTGAAGCAACTAAGGCCTTTGAATATCTTAAAGAGGCAATGTGCCTAGCACCGGTCTTAGCTATGCCAGACTTCACAAAAACCTTTATTGTGGAATGTGATGCCTCAGGAAATGGAATTGGTGTTGTTTTAATGCAAGAAGGAAGACCCATTGCTTTTGAAAGTCGTCCAATCAAAGGAAAGCATTTACAGAAACCTATTTATGAGAAGGAAATGTTAGCAATACTGCATGCACTAAAGAAATGGAGAACTTACCTAATGGGAAGACACTTCAAGGTAAAAACTGATCATGATAGTCTTAAACACTTTTTGGAACAAAGACTATCTTCTGAAGAGCAGCAAAAATGGGTCACAAAGATGTTGGTTTATGACTTTGAAATAATCTACAAAAAAGGAAAGCTTAATGTTGGTGCAGATGCACTCTCAAGAAAGAATGAAGAGGTGGAAGCATTGATTTGTGCCATTTCTATTATCCAACCAGATTGGATAACCAAAGAAAGAGATGAATGGAAGAAGGACAAAGATTTATGGGAAGTCATTCAAAAGTTGCAGCAAGATCCTAGTACATCTAATACATTTAGTTGGAAAAATGATTCCTTATGGTACAAAGATCGCTTATATCTTTGTAAGAATTTCCAACTACAACAAAATATTCTTCTGGAATTGCACACTTCTGCTTTAGGAGGACACTCAAGATTTTTAAAAACTTACCATAGGGTGAAGAAAGAATTTTTTTGGGATGGCCTTAAATATGATATTCAAAATTTTGTGGCGGAATGTTTGGTTTGCCAGCAGAATAAAGTTGAGACAATTAAGACCCCAGGACTTCTACAACCTTTATCCATTCCAAGTCAACATTGGGAGGATATTTCAATGGATTTTATTACAAGTTTACCTAAGTCCAAAGGAAAGAGTTTCATCATCGTGGTAGTTGATAGACTTACCAATTATGCACACTTTTGTGCATTATCTCAATCAATTAAAGCAGGTACATTTTCTACTACATTTATGGACATAATTCAAAAGCTACATGGAAGCCCAAGGGTTATTGTGAGTGACAGAGATCCCATTTTTACTGGAAATTTTTGGACGGAGTTATTTTCTTGTTTGGGTACGCAATTAGCTCATAGCTCATCTTATCATCCTCAATCTGATGGTCAAACTGAGATAGTAAATAAATGTTTGGAAGGATATCTTCGTTGTTTTTTATTTGATAAACAAGCACAATGGGTCAAGTGGTTACCTCTCGCTGAATGGTGGTATAACACTTCCTTTCATACTGCAGCAAAGATGACCTAATTTATGGCACTTTATGGATATCATCCACCATATATCACATCATCTTTAAGGGAAAATTCGAAGGTTCAAGAAGTGGAAGATCACATCGAGCATCAGCAAGAAGTTCTCCAACTCTTAAAGGATAACCTAAATTTGGCACAAAATTGAATGAAACAACAAGTAGATCAACATCGCAGTGAGAGAATTTTTGATGTAGGAGATTGGGTATTTTTACGGCTACAACCATATAAACAAATGTCCCTCAAGCAAGCTAAGAAGGATAATAAATTATTGCCAAAGTACTATGGTCCTTACAAGGTGTTGCAAAAGATTGGTACTATGGCGTACAAATTGGAGCTTCCTGCTTCTTCGCGAGTGCATCCATTTTTCCATGTTTCATGCTTAAAAAAGGTTATAGGTGAAAATCTTCCAGTTCAAACAATATTGCCAGAAATTGATGAGGAAGGAAAAGTCATATTGGAACCTGAAGCGGTCACGGAAACAAGAACTCGACAGCTACGGAATCGATCAATTTCAGAGTATCTCATCAAGTGGAAGAACTTACCCACTGAAGATTCTACATGGGAGGATGAGAATTTTATACAGAAGCACCCGGAGCTACTCAAGCATTGAGGACAACACTTTTTGGAAGGAGAGGGGCATGTTAGGTCCCTATATCACTAGTATAGTCCCTTATTATTGTTAGTGTAACCCCCTTATTGTTATTATTGTACCCTTGTAACTCCCATTTTGTTATTATTGTGCCCTTAAATTATTATTGTTAGGTCGGCTAGGATTACATTGTGGCCCACTAGGATTACATTATGGCCACATGGACTCCTATATATAGAAAGGAGGTTTTGTAAATTGTATCATCCAAGAATTTTTCATTCATGTAATGTACTTGAGGTTTCCCCCTCGAAGTGGCTTATTTCTAAGGCGTTGATATCTCTTTTCTTATATTTTTGGAGCTGGTTACACAACATAAATTCAGTTCAAGACTTTCAGTCACACATATTTTATAAAAAAGCAAATGCTAGTTTGGATTGGCTCAAAGGATTAGGCTACTAGTTGACAGTGTTCTTGACATCTCACAAGGATATGACACCCCCATGTGAAGCCGCTATTACGGTCCTATAAATATAGGATTCATAATTTTGAATTGAATTTGATAGTCTTGTAAATATTTACATACCTTGCTTTCTGGAAGTTATTTTCCCATATTTTGAAAAATGAAAAATAACAAAAATGAAAATAGGGTAAAAGTCCTAAAAGAAAGATCAAAGGACTTAGAAAAGATAGACCCCAAAAAGAAAAAGAGATGAAAATAAGACCTGAAAGTGAGCAAGTCAAAATGCCACTACTATTTACTTTATTACAGGAATAATGATTATGTGTAGATTGTCAATAAATGCCGTAATCCATGATTACTTAAACAGTTCAATCTTAACTTTTCATTCTTTGAATTTCATGTTTTAGATAGAGAATAAAGATGTGTCAAACAGTATAAACATGAAAAATCAGTAGTTAATATATAGAATAAATGAGGAGCTCAACTATTTAATCTAAGCCCTCAGATGAAATAAGATTAGACTTAGATAGATTTATGCTTTAAAAGAAAAAAATTATTTAGGGTTGCAAGCTTAAATTCACCCATGAAAATGAAGTAAAAAATGTTAGAAACAATGATGGGTAGGTGGAAAGCAGTTGTGCAATCATGTAACAAAGCATCATCAAGAAAAAATCACTAATTTCCCCTCCCCTACAAATTATTCAGTATTCTAAACTATCAGTCAAAGAGGCTTGGATCATTTCTCTGACTTATGTTGGGACCAGACCCAAGGCTCAATGACTGATTGGTTAAAAATATTGAATTCCTACACAAAACCCACATTCATCAGCATTTATCCTTCATTCATAATCATGATCCCTTTTTCCTAAGTAAAAAAACATGTTTACTTAGTAAAAGTGAAACCCTAAATAACTAATTTCATTCACTTTCAAAATTCATTCATAAACCCTCAAAATGCATTTATCCTAAGTTAAAGTGTGAAGTAATACAACAAAGACAAAATATTTTATTTACACTTTACTGAGAATTAAACATGTGTTTTTATTCATACATTATCCCATTACCTTCGTATTAATTTCTAATTTAGTTATTAAATCCATAAAACTATTCCCTCATGTATAGTATTAAACCCTTATATTTAAATAACCATTAAACCCTCTATTTTACGTTTAAACCAATGTTCCAATACCCTATGTACGAAATATTAAATCCCACCCTATCCCATTGGTTTAACATATCTATACACAAATACCTTGCCCCCTATAGTTTTAAAACAACTGTCAAAGGTTGAGAAACTATATAATAAAAAACCTGCACCCATATGTATAATTGAACCATTGGAAAATGTTTTAATTAACACATAAAACTTACCCACCGCATCATATTAAGCCTAAGGTTTTAAACTCTGTTTAAAATGATTATTTCTAAATTTTAAACCTCCCCATCGCATTAATATATCCTGGCCCCACTACCAAATCCCTATGCAAATTCCCTAATCAAATCTGGGTCGTTCGCAATAGAACCCCAACATTCGACGGTTGAAACTCAATATTGTAAATAAAATAGCGTGAAATTACTCGTCTCATTTCTACGCGAAATGGGTTGTATTTGGATTTTCTCCCTCATCCACGTGGTCAATACTTATTGGATCATGTTGATTTAATCCAAAACCATTGACCACTCAAATGCCATATGATAACCGGTCATGGTTTTCATTCTTTGAACGTGAAATGACCAGCTTCGTGACTTGACCCCCATTAATTGTTTGCGTCGTTTTAACCTAATATGAATAATAAACATAGGAAATGCATTCATTTCCTCTCCTACTGCATGTAAGCCCTGTATAAGCCTCACGACTTTAAAATAAGCATTTTTCCTCCATTTTATGCCAAAAGACTACAAATTTTGGCTTGAACCTATTTGAAGACTGCCAAGAAGCTTTGCATAGTTCCAGAGATCGAAAAGATACCACAGAAGCCATTAAACCCGTTCAAAACCTTCAGAAACTATCTTCAAAGCCCAATACCTGCGCATAACAGGTATTCTTCAAGAAAATTAAGCCTGTTTCAATCTGAAAAGACTTATTAAAAGCAAAATTGCATTCAAAGTTCAAATTTAACCACTGAACCCTATCAAAAAGTCCAAAAAACAGGCCAAACCCTATCAAAATTTCTCAAAAATCCCTGTTTATGATGCCCCTATTTTAAAACACCAAATTGAGCTAGAAACCTTCTGAAGTTATCCTAAAGCCTCTATGCCCAATCTTAGAAGACCGTTTAGTCCAATCATTCACTAAAAAACTCAGGAAACCCTTGTTTCTTGTTTTAAACTAGTAAAAATCTGTAAATCATGTTGAGAATCCAAAATTGAAAAGAAAAATCTAAGAGAAGATCATATTCTACCTATTTTAAATCCAATAACCTCTGCGAGAGTCAAAAAATACTTTTGTAAACTGTTTAATCTTGCAGAAGTAACCAGAAAACATAAAAACAAGAGTTCCTAAGATCTGAAGGTCAAAATTATGAGGAAACCTCTACTATCGCCAGAACTCCTTTCATTATATTCCATGTTCCCTAAAGTCATTACTAGCTTCGCTCAGACCATGGTTTTATTAACAATTTTTTTGATTTTTTGCAGATTATTCCCAGGATATGAAATTGGGCCAACAATTTCAATATTAGTTGACAAAATTGTTAGCTCCAAATTCTCAGATTTTAATTCAAAAGCTTCATTGAACAAATAGTTTGTATACAAAGAAAGAATTAAGTCAAAGTCACAGAGAGATCATAAAGATTAAGTTACACAGTGAATGGTAAAAGTGAAATTAGAATTCACAATGATAGTGAAAACAGAGCAGTAAAAAAGCAGCAGAGTTAAAGTGCATCAGATGAAAGTCAGAGTGAAAGTTAAAACAGAATAACAGAGCAGTCAATGTAAAACGGTAAAAGTAAATATAGAGGCAGTGAATGGAAAATAGATATGAAAACACTTTCACCAACAATAATTAATTTTATCCAAATTGAAAGTAATAACAGTTAAAATAACAGTAAGGTTAAAAGATGAAAACAGAGCAAGAAGGGACATTTTTGTAGAAATTTCCTGTTTAAGTCACAGTTTTGCAGAGACAATTGTCGCCAATCCAAGATGACTCTTCAAAAAATGGAGGTTTATGTTCCTAAGAGAAACATATACAAAAACCTATCTCAATTTTTTCACTGGTATTACAAAATGAGAGATACATCCACATATTTATAGCCTACTTTTCAGACTATGCAAAGCTCTATTTTACACATTATTTTGTAGCCTATTGTGACCTGCTGGAGCAGAATTTTAGGGAACTGAGAGAGGTTTATCTCAACAACATATTTATCTACAAAAATTTCTTTCACTGTTTACATATATATTTTGAATTGAGAAATAAAAAGGTATCATTGGACCCAAATTTTGCAAATTTTCTGGAGAAAAAAGCACAAAGGAAGGAAACAGTTAGCGACTTGGATGCCTCATCATCAACTAAGAGTTGATATCAAATTCAAATTCTCTTCTTTGTCACCATCAATACATAAGTATAGTGCCAAATAGATTCATTAGTTTTGAGTGTCCTTTTATTAAGTTCTATTAATGTAAAACAGTTTGAGATATTTGTAAACCAATCGTGATATTTTTTCAAGATATTTTAGTTTAGAATTTTTATAAATACTTCACTATTTGAAGCATTAATGTGGAATAAATTTTTGAAGATTTCTATAGTCATTTTTGTGGACTTGAAGGCTTTTTGTGTTTCAAATTTCGAGTAGCAGACTCGATTAGATCAAATAGCATCATATTTCAGGATTCATGTGTTGAGCTATTTGGAGTGAAGTATTTTCTACTTGTCATTGTTATCTTTCTTTGTTACATAAATGAATGAATAAGAGGATTACTTCATGATTTTTTTAAATCACCATGTCTTAACTATTTGTCATTTCTATGTTTTCTTCTGATTTCCAGAGTAGGGAACCCTTAATTCTCCCTCTTTCGTTTGACCTCTGCCTACTACTTCTCTTTTCCAGATCCTACAGTTTAAAATTTGATCTTTGGTTACCTCTAGTTTTCTCAACTAAAAACCAAAAATCTCACAACTAGAGAATTACTGGAGTGATAACATAACCCATGAGACAACTTGCATAGTCGGATCCCAGTCCATGTTGGGCATTTCGTGAATTTTTAAAAAACTGAATTTTTTTAATCGGTGTGTTGTCTTATCACAACACACCATGCACGTAATGTTTGATAAAAATAAATAAAAATAAATTTTTTAAATCTATGTTCCATCTGTAAAATAGGGCACCAAAGCACTATTTCATTATAGTGCACAGTGTATATATTGTTTGGCAAAAAATTTATCTTATTTTATGTGTTAACCGCTGCACCATGTAACCTATAATTCACCGGTTCTCCTTATTTACAGAGAGCACCATACGATAGTCCCCTGTTTGCGTGGGGCGTTTATAAGAATAGGCCGCACCGCTCCTTCCACGACACCATATGTTACAAAAACTAGCACTAGACAATTTTTATTAATTTGTGTATGTTTATCGGTGCACTGGTTAACATATAATTCACTAGTGCACCTTGTTGACATAGAGAAAAATATGGTGTTTTATACTGCTTTGGTAGTGCATTTATAAGAACATGATGCACAGACGTCGGTGCGTACAACATTAAAAGTGCACCGGTTTCTTGATATATTTTTTTTACCTGAAAATTTGATGATTTATTTATAAAATATATTAATGAATGATATGGTACAAGTTTCATATTGATAAATAAATGGCTGACAAGAGATCAAGTAAAAAAAAATATTGATAGCACTTCAAGAAAAGCAAAAAAGGCAAGTTCTTTGTAAATTATTTACAAAAAATATTGTTTTTGAACTATATGTAAGTTTAACTAATATGTATTGTTTATTGTTTATCATGCAGAGCCACAAAATGACGAAGCTCGATAAGATTATTTCTGATCTAGGACCAGAAGAGTGTAATATCTTGATGGAAAATTTGCAAAATGATGAATCGGGTGAATGAAAAAAATACTATCAATCCAATATGAGTTTATTTTTTTTAATTTTCATTATAATATACTTAAAATTATTAGCTAACATGTTTCAAACAATCTATTAATTCACATATGTTTAATTTTCTACAGGGACCAACAACTCAGAAAAGGAATGTTGTTCTAAGAGAAGAAAAAAATAGAACATGCAAATGAAAATGAATTTCTCCTTAGCTCATCTGGAGTGGTGTTGGAGATTAACGAAAGGGGGAAAAAATTTTACAAAATTTTGAGGGATCTAGTGGAACGAATGTATAAACGTTCTTTCCACTTACAATACAAAAAGCAATTCAATGATTCCAAGAACCAAATTTTATCTAAACTACAGGAAGAGTTTCCATAGAAAATGTCAAGAGAAATGTCACACTTTTAATAGAAAAAATTACAACAAAAAAAACAAAGGAATGAAAAAGTAATACTCCTTTAAAAAATTTTCTAGAATTATTTATAAATATCAATTTTGTTATATTTTCTTTTCATATATCAATATAAAAAAAATAGTTTATCTTCATGTTACTTTTTTAGGAAGATTATGAAAATTTCAAAAGATGAATGAGCTGATATCAGAAATATGCTAGTAGGAATGTCCAAAAAGGTGTATAACAAGATGGTCAAAGAAATGGACAAAATTGCATTGCAGGAGGAACCATCTCAAAAAAAATGTCCTTCAAATGTAATATGTAATCATTGAATTTTTCGATTAGGTACAATAAATAAACAAACAAGCATTAAATATTAATTTTCAAGTATTTTCTTGCAGAAAAGAAAAGAAAATGGAACCCATTCAGCACATAAAATAGGATGACAAGGAAGAAAAGTGTTGATATCTAAGTTTGTGAGTAATTGTTACTTCCTTATAACAACTTAACTAGATTTCATTTTGTATATTTTAAGTTGTTTTACAACAATCACCATTGAATGTCTTCAAATAGGTGCTAACATACAAAGAAGAACCATCAGACAAATTGATTGACATTGGGTTAAATATGGGTTGTGAGTATATTTTGGCATATCAGAAATAAATTGTGGAATTTGTAAGCATCTATCGATATTGTTTTACTTAGCTTCGTCTATAATTAATAGAACAAAAAAAAATATATATATTAAATATATGATTTGTTATGGGGCATAAAACTTGTGGGAAACAAAGTATGGAACTGCACCAATAGATGAAATCTTGAAATATGGCATAAAATTTGTTTTTTAAAGAATGTGTATAATTCGTGAGTAAATTGTTGCTATGGTACATCATTTATTTTCGATTGACATTGATGTATATTATTTAATATTGCAATTTTCATTATTCTCACCAATGTATATACACTCATTACAATTTATTTTTATGTTTGTAGATGGAAGGTGAAGAAAATGAAAACAATCAACACCATGAAAAAAAAATTCCTCAAAATAACCCAAGTCATGGAAGTATCATTATGTTTGGGAATCAAAGCAACAAATTGTATTTTTTGAAATATTTGTCTGTGAAATCAGAATTTTTGTTTAATGTAATGTACATAGTGTCCCAATTGAAAGACAAAGAGATACCAATAACTCTCCCATTTTGTATGACAAATACTGTCTTATTCATATATATATAATAAAATATGTTTTAACTTATTAGATTGTGTTCTCCATTGTCATTGTGAAATGTAACACCGTGATTAAATTTATGGATGATTAAATATTATAATGAAGAGATGTGAAATATGATGATATGATATAAAAAATTAATCCAAACATCACATTCAAATGCTCTAATAAAAATTTAATTGATATGAATGCTGTTATAAGATATGTGTCATCTTTTGATGAATAATGAACTTTAAAAAATCACAATAATTATGATATGATATAAAAAATTAATACAAACATCACATTCAAATGCACTAATAAAAATTTAATTGATATGAATACTATTATAAGATATGTTTCGACCTTTGATGAATAATGAATTTTAAAAAATCATAATAATTGCACTGTCATAGGTCAATGTTTCTAAAAAATACAAAATGAACACTAATGTGTGTCAATTATTGTATGTCGGTGTGTTTGTATGATAAAGCACACCAGTGTGTTTCTACGACCTAGGGGCACCACACAAATACCAATACCAATTATAACTCTCATCGCGTTTGTGCGATACTGCGCACCTTTGTGTTTATGTGAGACTGCTCACTGGTGCATTTGTACGACCTATGGGCACCGTACAAATACCAATACGAATTAGAAAAACGATGTGTTTGTGTGATACTGTGCACCAATGTGTTTCTATAATACTACGAATTGGTGCTTGGTGGGTTGTATCACCTACACTGCACCCGGTGCGGTTTTATACCTTTACGGCTTGGCGCATTCACCTTCGACTGCCCCGGGCCGACAGTCTATATGACACACACTAGGACATTTACTCTAAAACACACTGGTGCATTGACACTTGAATAGCACATCGATGATAAAAACATCCGTAATATCCTCCGCCCACCTAGGTTTTTTAGTTGTGTTGAAATTCCATTAGAAGCTCTGCCAAAACCTCCGTTACCAAAAACATATGTTGTAGAATTTTTTTTTTTGACAATTTTGTCCAATTTTATAACAATAAAAACCTCCTTTATAACCTCCGCTAGAGGGTATTTTCCTTATAGTAGGGTTATGGTGTGACACTGTTGATATATATTTGGAGAAAGGTTTTGGGGAAGTAGGCTCCTCCTTTTCATCTTTCTCTTCCTCCCCTTTGACATATTTCCCTTCACCTTATAATTTTTCCTCAACTTCTTAGGCCCCTTTCCCACTCCTGATTGTCTTTTCTCCCTCATCCAAGGCTTCCTTCTCTGATTCTAGCCCTATTGGAGTTTCCTATAGCAAAGAAAAAGTTTCCTCTGGCAATCTCTATTTATCCTGTGGAAAACCCTCTATTGTTTGTTTTTCCATCTTTTCTATCTTTTGAGGGTCTATGGAGGTTGGTAGATGTGTAAGGGATTCCAACCTTGATGAATGTATTCTTATGTAGGTCACAGGGGTCCTCAAAGGTGAGGTGACCTCTTGAGCATTTCCTTATTCTAACCTTATTTGATCATCCTTATTGTGTGACTCCTTAATGTTAATATGGATTTTAGTTGGAGTATGTTTTTTCCCCTACATTACCCTTTGACTCTTCCTAGTTCTGAGGTACATGGGTGTTTGTCTCTTCCTCTTCTCTTTCATTGGTGTGCTTAAAGTGGCTAGGGTAGCATTCAATTCCTTCTCTGTTATCTCAGGTGATATGCGGGTCTATTGAGGAGAGATATCAGTGCCTAGCATAGGGTCCAATATTTCCTTCTCCTTTTTATTCTATTCCTTCTTCCCGTTAGTCTCTTCCTTCTCTGTTTCATCTCCCTCTTTTTATTTTTCTTTCCCTTTCTCTAGTTATAATATTTCTGTTTTTTTTGTTTCAACCTCCATCTCTTCTTATTCCTCCTCATCTTCCCCTTTTGCCTCTTTAGCCTTGCCCTCTTCTTCTTCTTCTATTTCCCTCTCTCCAAAACTAGAGGCAGAGGTTTTTCCATTTTGGGTGGAAATGAAGGCTTCCCTATCCATGTCTATGAATGAGGACCAAGACACAGGGATTTTTAATCTACTCAGAGCATCACTCACATTAATTTGAAGAGGCCATGATGAGCCAAATGCTGGTACCTTCTTTCCCTCGCCATTTTTCTCATGTCTATTATTGAGTTCAAGAGGAAATAAGGGGTGTTTAATCTTTGTTCTAGAGGGATTTCTCCTTGAAATCTAAGTTCATTCAACAACCTGAAATGGTATCCATAGACTACACTAAGCCTACCCTCACAGGAAATTAATTTCATGATGTGGAAGGCTACTTCTTCCTAGGGGTATGGAAGTCTTTCTCTCCTCACTCCATTCTTGTCCTCAAGGAATTATTCTTCGGGCATAAAGAATATTTTCTTGGTTGCAGTGTTGGGCATCCTATCTTCCTTAATCCACTTGAATCCTAAGGGAAAAGTGGTGATTTCGCTGATTATCTTAGGCGAAGTCTTATTCTTTTGATATCAGTGGGCTCCCTTCTGTTAAATCCCCCTCCCATTTTTTGGCTATGATAGGAAGGTGGTAGAATTGTTTTTGTTTGAGAGTTACTTGTTAAGAAGTGCCTTAGAGATTATGGTCTCAAACAAACTTAGATTTCACCATTTAATTTCCAATTTATGACTAAATTTGCATAAATTTCATGGAGAAATTTCAATTCTAGAGGTGGGAAACCACTTACCTTTTTCTTGTAGTGTATTTTATTGTTAATGGTAGTATTAGGAGGTAATACCACCCAAGAGTGGCCATGCTTTGCTCTTCTTATCCCTGCTAATCTTCCTGTGAATTTTCCCATAGCACTTCATTGTTTCCTGTAGCACGGGGGTGCATGCAAGATCAGAATCGATGCTTTTCTCTTAGATGAATCCTCTGACTTCTCTTGACCCCACTACTCTATAAATTTTAAACAAATTGGGCATAATAATCCAGAATTTACCCTTATGGCCTCTTAACCTAATTTGGAGTGGAGTGCTGACTTGGATTGGGCACGAGTTTTCCTTTTTGGGACCGTTGGTCCCACTATAGTTAATCATTGCCCCTGCCTTAGAATCACCTCCTTATCCTTGTTAACTCCCCCTTAACTGATTTGACTTGCCCAGGTGGCATATAGACTCAACTTTTCATCCATTTTAACTCTACGATGGTAGCCAAGTTAATTGTCCACCTTTTTTCCTTTTTAATCTCTAAAACTCGACATTAGATAATTTTGATCAATATGAGTGCATAGCGAGAGGTGAAGGGCCATACTTGAGCCTACATGTTGTTTGTTTTTTGCATACATGATCTGGTGCAGGGAACTGGAGTTTGCTGAAAACCATGGCTATCTTTCTCTTACTGTGTTTTTATTTTTATTTTTTTTATCTTCCCAGTGAGAAGCTTGTTTCTAAGTGAGTTGCTTAACCTTTTTATTTTTATTTTTATTCTCGCGTGTGCTACATGGAGTTCCTCAGGTGCCTTGGCTGGTGTGTTCATTCTCCTGGAGTCCATTGGCGGTCCATTGAATCCATATTCATCATCTTGTCCTTGTATTTTTACCTTGCCATGCCATATACAAAATTGCTACAAGAAACGTTTCAACTTCCTGTAGCAGTCTTCACTCTACTTCTTGGGGCTCTAGATTGCTTGGGGATGAAGGGAAATGGTTTGTGGAGGTTAGGGATGTAGTGATGGAATGAGTGGAGTGATGGAGAATGAGTGGAGTGATGGAGAGGTAAGGGTAGAGGCCTCATTCCAAGGGATAGATGATCTAGCTTCTAGTGGTGCAATATAGGGTTTAGAGAGTGAATCCTTGTGTATGGAGTGAAGTGAGGGTTAGGAGTGGTAGGTATAGGAAAATAAATAAATTATCATGCTATTTTTGATGTTTAGAAACCTTTGAGAGAGGTACTTTCCTTGCAAATAATTTTCATGTAGAATTTACAGTCATGAGTAAAATTTGAGCTTTTTGCCTACTTGAAAGGTGAAATGAGTGAATGGGTGCATGCTGGAGTTGTCGATGGAGTGTGTAAGGAGAGGAGAGAGAAGAGAGGAAGAAACTACTCCCATAGATATAAAAACTCTTTTGATCAATAACATGCAAAACACAAAAAAAATGAGTGCATAGGTATCATTTTCTCTTTTTCTTTTTGTTTCCTTTCTCTTTTTTCTCCTTTTTTTTCATGAAGGTAGGTGGGTTGCCTCCACATAGGTTTTCAACCCACAAGACTGCCTTGGGTGCCTCAAGGAGGATTTCACCCAATGATATTTTATTATTATTATTATTATTATTATTATTATTATTATTCTCCTGGATTTCCACATGGAGGTTTTCAACCATTGAGTTGGCCTTGTGCACCTCAAAGAGGTTTTCACCCATGCCTCTTTATTTTTTATTTTCTTTTTTATAGCAGGGGAGGTGCTAGAAACTATGGAGTTTCCAATGACATACACCTCCCTATTTATGGAATTTATAAACTCAGCCCTAGATAGGGGCTTTTTGTAAACTTTGAGCCTGTAACCATTAACAAGGAGGGGAATCCCCTCCTCATCTATGGCCTTGCTCTGAACTATAACATTATCATGGAAATTTTTCCACTTTGTAAGGTCCCAACCATCTTGTCATTAATTTTCCTTTTAAATCCTTGAACCTTGAGTCATACAAAGACTTCCAATCTCCTTCTTAAAAGGTCCTCTCCTTAATATGCTTGTCATGCTAGACCTTCCTGTCCAACTAAATCACTTATGTGTGAAGGAGTGTTTGCATCCTAAACTCATCCAATCCATATAATTGCATCAACATTTCTTAGTTGGCCTTTGTGATATACAGTTCTAACTCATTTTCCATCCTTAACATGCTTAACTCAAACTCCATTGAAAGCATAGCTTTCTTCCCATAGACCAAGTCATAAGGAGTGAACCATGTTTTTGTCTTCCAAGTGGTATTGTAGGCCCAAGAGGCTTCTACAATATATCTGCCCAATATTTTTTGCTGTTGCTCACAACCTTGGTGAAGATATTCTCTATGGCTCTATTGGTCACTTCCACTTGGCCATTTTCTTGAGGATGGTAGGTAGTGGAAGTCTTATGCTTTATATTGTGCCTCCTTAGAACATTTTCAATAAGATGAGATGTGAATTGAGCCCCATGGTTAGTGACTACCTCTCTAGGCTATCCAAGCTTCTAGAACACATTCTCTCTCAGAAATTATTCTACCTTCTCCTCGGTTTCTACCTTTATAGTATTTTTTTAAACCCACTTTGTCAGGTAGTCAGTGCAGACTATGATATATTTTTTCTTCCCAGATGGTGGATCAATGGGTCCAATGAAGTCCATGCCCCATTTTTTAAATGGCTCTAGAGCCACCTGAGGGTGCAAAGGAATCTCATCCCTCTTTGTAGGTTTTCCCATCCTTTGGCACTGGTCACACCTACTAGTGTATCTCTTTGCATCTTGGTGAAGGGTAGGCCAATAGTAACCTACCTGCAAAGATTTGAAGGTTGTTAGTTTTGCAAAATAGTGGCCTCCTAAAGGACTATCATGATGTGCAGATATGATATCAAACAATTCCTCCTCCCTCACACATCTCCTATGAATTTGGTCAAGGCCTAGCTTGAAGAGATTTCCACCAATCCAGGTAAAAGGGGCGCTTTTTCTGATGATCTTTCTTTTCTTTCTAGATGAGAGGTTTGGAGGGAACTTATTAGCAACCAAGTAGTTATCTATGTCAACAAACCACAAAGAGAGTGTTGGGATAGAAAATAGGTGTTCATATGGAATCTTGTCATCCACCATTCCTTCCTCATCTATAGGTAGAGCTAACCTAGAAAAAAAATCTACAACAAAATTCTCCTTCCCAGGTTTATCAACAATGGTTAACTCAAACTACTATAATGACAATAACCATATAATTATTCTAGCATTGACAACAAGTTTATTCATCAAATATTTGATGGTTGCATGGTCAGTGTGCACAAATGTATGATAACCAATTATATAATGTATAAATTTGTTTGAAGCATGGAAAATGGCTAAAATTTCCTTTTCTGTGATAGTATAATTGAGTTCAGCCATGGAAAAGTTATTACTAATGAAATAGATTTCATAAGGTAATTTTTCTTCTAACTGCCCCAAGGCTGCCCCCATAGATTTGTATGATGCATCTGTGTGGATGTGGACGGGCAAAGCCCAATTTGGACCTTGGAGAATGGGGGCAGTAGTCAAATTTTCATTAATATTCTAAAAATCTTATCGACAGAGAATGGACCAAGTAAACTCAGAGTCTTTGGCCAAAAAACCAAATAATCATGAAGCCAATTAGCTGAAGTATGTAATGAACCTTCTGTAGTAACCAGCTAAACCTAAGAAACTTCTAACTTATCTCTGGTTTTGAGGAGAAGGAACTCTCGCAATGATGGTGAATTTTTTTGGGTCCACCTACATTTCTTCTTGTTATATTGAGTGGCCCAATACTAATCTTTCTCTTTTTAAGAATTCACACCTTTCCAGGGTGAGGGAGAGATTCCTCTCAATGCACCTTCTCAGTACTTTTCCCAAATTGGAGAGAGCTTCTTGGAATTCATCCTCGTAAGGTGTGAAATCGTCCATGTAGATTTCAATTGAGTCATGGACTAACTCAGAGAAAATGCTCAAGACAGCTCTTTGGAAAGTAGCTGGGGAAATTCACAACCCAAAGGGTAGGAATCTGTAAGCGAATGTACCAGAAGGACATGTAAAAGTATTATCTTACTGGTGTTTAGGGCTAATTTGGATCTGGTTATACCCACTGAACCCATCTAAGAAATAAAATAACGTTTTCCCTACAAGGCCATCCGGAAGTTGACCTATAAAGGGAAAAGGGAAATGGTCTTTCTTGGTGGCTTTGTTGAGTTCTCGATAATCAACACAAGTTCACTGTTTTCCATTCTTATTCGGGACTAAGACAAGAGGAGATACCTACTCACTATATGATATAGGATAGATGAAACATTCATCCAATAATTTATGTAGTTCTTCCTTCACTATGTCCTTTAGAGTTGGGTTCATCCTTCTTTGGGATTGGTGCATAGGCTTGCACCCTTCTTTAATGTAAATATGATGTGTGCACACTAAGTGATGCACCCCTTTCATGTCCTTGTATTGCAAATCAAATGCATCTAAGTTTTTTTTTAAAAGCTAGCATAAATTCTCTTCTTCTTTATCTGAGAGGTTTGAGTTAATTTTCAGAATTTTCGACTGGCCAAATTCCATAGCCTTCGTGGTTTCCGAGGTTGAATCAACCGAGTGAAATTCAATCCATGGGTGGCTTTCACATTCCTTGACTATATTTTCAAGTGGATTTTCAGTGGGGGCCTAGTTCTGAATGATTTGGTCGATGAATTAATCTTCATCAAGCTGCCCCCCTCTAAGAACAATATCTATGGTAAAAATGGGGTAGGATGTAGTGTTGTATACTTCAACTTCTTCTTCATCCTCCAAACATAAAGATATATCATGGTCAATGGAAGGCTGGGTTGGAGGATATAATACCAGTTGTTTAGATAATCACCCATTCTTGATAGTCATTTTTCCTGCCTGGCAGCTGATATAAGCATCAACAATGGCTAACTAAGGTATCCCTAAAATGAAAGGATACCCATTGAATTTGGTTTTTGTCTGGAGAACTAGGAAATTTTTAGGGTACTCCTAAGAGTCAATTGAAACCATAACATCCTCAAGAATTCCTTCCAGAGCTATTATGGATCGATCTGCAAGTTGCAGAACCGTTGTGGTTTTCCTCAAAGTCCCTTTGAGGTTGAGCTTAAGAATAGTTTCCTTGGTCATTACATTGATGGCAGCCCCAAGATATATCATAGTATTGGGGACTATGAAACCATCTATGTGCACATCTACAGCTGTACTACCAGAGTCTAGGTACTTCGGGAAGATCATCGTTCCCAACATTAAGTCAGACGTATTCCCTACTAAATTGATGGTGGGGGTATCTTTCTTCTTTATCCCAGGTTTATTAAATAAATTTTCCTTGACGAGCCTAAGGTAAATAGGGACATCCTTAATGGCCTAGATAAGGGGTATTTTTACACACAATTTTTTCTATTCTCCCAGAAGTTCAGTTTCTTCTAGGGTGTGATGACTAGAGTGGATCAAACGCTCAGGAAAAGGATGTTTTTGGATCTGAGTGTGATTTTATTCCTTTTCCTCCTCAACCTCCGTAGGTGGATATGGAGGGTGGTTGTCTGAGATTACTCTTCTCGTCCTGAGATTAATCTCCTGTATCTCCACAACATAAGCTGGATAGGATGTCTCCCCACTGTAAACCTATTATGCCTGCCTATTGTTAGGGTTAAAAATGGGATGTGAAGGCATCTGAGGCAGCTTCGGTGGAGCAAAATGAGTGATATGAGGTTGAGGTTGGGGTGGAGGCAATAGAGCATGTGGTTGATTATGCTGAGGCCTCCACCCTTATGATGGGTTGCTCCACTGAAGTGGTTGAGGACCATAATACTAAAATGGTTTTTTTACTAGGTGAGGATGATATGGAGGGTGGTAAGGCCAAGTAGGAGGTGTATGCAATGATGGAGGAGTGGAGGTGTACCAAGACTGCTTTGGTTCACTTTCATTGTTATGATAATAGGATTATGGTTCACCTCGCATACCCTGATGGTATGATCAAGGGCCTTGAGGCTTTCTCTGATTGATGAAACAAAGTTTCTCCAGTCCTACTTCCCCACCTTGATATAAAAATTTGAGACCAGGTAAGGAGGGGCACTTATCTGTGGCATGATTCTCCTCACAAACTAATCAAACCTCTATGACATTCAATGGACATTCATTCTATGAGTGTTTTCTAGTAAATCTAGGGCATAATATAGCCAAGGCTATTTATGCTTCCTCTTGATATACATTGTGTCCATTTTAAAATCAAAGGTGTGCATCATCTCACTCTTGAAGTCCTCCAACATATTTCCAATCTCATGCTTGATGGAGGTGGAAGAGGAAGGGGTATTATTCAGACTTTGGCTAGCTCTTCATTTCTTCCTAGCTACCCTAGAATGGTTCTAGTAGAAAATTTTGATGTTCTCATAAGGAAGCTGGTAGATATCTCCTCTTGATAAAATATTAAGGGTTTTTATCACCTCCTCCTTGATCCCTTGGATATGTAAAATTTTAAGTGATCTGGGATCAGGGGTGTAATTGGCTCTTTTGTAATTTAACTAGAACCTTTCCTCATAATCTTATATAGATTCACCAGGCCCTAGATTCATCCTAAATATTTCCTCTTTATTTTCCTTCGACCTACAGTAGTCCCTGTACTTTTTGTTGAAGGCCTCTTTCATCTGTGCCCATGTAGTGATGTTGTCCCTAGGTAGACACATGAACCAGCGCAAGGTTGCATCGTTGAGGGTAGATGGGAATAGGTTAAAATTTTGATCATCTGAGGCATAGTCATAGGTCCTATAAACAAAATCAAATTCAAACATGAAGGTTTCAGGGTCCTCAGAGGTAAGTCAATGGAAGTGTGGAAGGGTCGAGGGGATGATGTTCTTCATCTTACTTTCCCCTTGGGTTACAGTCTTCGCCATGTCTTGGATTGGTGAAGTAAGTTCCTTTGGTGAAACAAGTTCTTATTCTTCTCCAATAGGTTCTTCAAAGTTTTCAAAAGGCTCACCTATGGTGTTTTCAACCTCACAGCCACTGAAGAAGAGTGAAGGGTGACTCTATGGAGATGTGGGGGGTTTTGGTAAAAAAACTCCTTGATTATCCCTACTCCCACAAGGCATGAAAATCATTTTTTTTGTACTTTTCAATTTTTGAAACTGCATGTAAGAGAAAATAAGAAAAGAATGCTAAAATAGAATCAAAGCATCTACTTAGACAACTACCTAGCAACAACACTAAAAATTGGTGAGCCCTGGTACTACACCAAGGGTGCTACAACTCCCAGAGGCTAGTCTACTTTACTTTATCAACCCGTGGCTCATACAAACTTGGAGGTGGCAGTGCTATATACATAGTTGTTAGGTGTGGATCATGATTATCTTTTTTATTTTGTATCACAGCATTGGACCCCTATACCTTAATTTGGTGGCAACGCTGCCCCTAATTAAACGCTACCTGGGGGGTCTAGGGGGGCCGGCTGAGACTTTATGAAGCCCCCCCTAGCGGGGGGTTTCAGGGGCAGAACCCCCGAAGCTAAAAATAGATGTAAAATTGCCTTGTAAAAGTATGGTAATTTCTATTCAATATGGGTCGTTCATTAGGCGGATGATCTGATAGTAGAAGTTATGTTTAGTTTAAGGTTTTTTTCCCTAGAAGGCAACCCCTCTCTTTGTATGAGGGTATTGTATTGCGGCTATGTATTGTATGTGTATTCTCAGAGCGAGAAACAAATAGGGAGACTGTGAGAGAGAACAGAGGATCTTACAACGGATCTGCTGTAGGTTATGTCTCTTCATTTTGTTGGATAATAGAAAGGAAGGATTGGCTGTTCGGGGTGGACGTAGCCCAAATTGGGTGAACCACGTATATCTGTGTCTCTCTGGTTTTATGTGTTTTATGTGCTTGTGTTTCCCTAATATTTTATCTATTTCATTACTCTATAATATATAATTTTCTAACAACTGGCATCAGAGCCGAAGGTCTATTTGGCTGATAAATTCACAGGAAAGAAGGCTTCTTGATTCAAGTGGGAGCAATGGCGGAAGATGGTAAGTTTAGGGTCGAGAAATTTAATGGCCAAAACTTCCCACTGTGGAAGATGCATATGGAAGATTATTTGTATCAGAAAGATCTGCACCTACCATTGAGCAGAAAAATAAAGAAGTCGACGACTATGGGAGATGTAGAATGGGATATTCTTGATAGAAAGTCACTCGAAATAGTACGGTTGTGCCCTACGGCATCGGTCGCCTTCAATATTTCGACGGAAACAACAACAGAGGGTTTGATTAAGGCGTTGGCGAAATAATATGAAAAAACTTCGACCTCAAACAAGGTATTTCTCATGAAACGTTTATTTAATATGAAGATGTCGAAAGGTGGATCTGTTGCAGACCATTTAAATGATTTTAATACAGTTACCAGTCAGTTAAGTTCTGTAGGGGAAAACTTTGATGATGAAGTTAAGGCTCTTTTATTTCCGTGCTCATTTCCAAAAAGTTGGAATGATTTAGTTATGGCCATTAGTAACTCTATCTCTGGATCTAGTACTTTAAAGTCTGATGATGTTTTCAATGCTATCCTTAGCGAGGAAATGCGACGGAAAAGTTCTGGTGAGACATCGGGTAATGATTTGAGTGCAGATTCTAGGGGAAGAAGAATGGAAAGGGGAAAGAGCTCAGGATATCACGGTAAATCAAGGAAAGGCATATACAAGTCCAGATCGGGGATAATGTGCTGGAAATGTGGAAATAAATGACACCTGAAGAAATACTATAGATCTTGGAAGGGAAAAGAAGGAGACGCACAGCAAGAAAACAATCACGAAGAAAATGTGATAGGTGATGTGTTACAATATGCTTTGATTATTTCTTTCAAAAATGTTATTGATTCCTGGGTAGTAGATTCAGGGGCCTCTTTCCATGCCACACCTGATAAGAAATATTTTCATGACTATGTTCAAGGAGATTTTGGACAAGTTCGTTTGGGTGATGATAAACCCTATAAAATTGTTGGAATGGGTAAAGTTCTTGTAAAACAACATAATGAAAACCAATGGCTATTAAAGGAGGTAAGGCATGTTCAAAATCTTAAGAAAAATCTGATTTCAACAGGGCAGTTAGGCGATGAAGGTCGTATGAAAACGTTCACAGATAAAACTTGGAAGGTCACCAAAGGAGTCCTGGTAATAGCATAAGGCGAAAAGGTTGGTACATTGTATTTATGCAATGGTATTTCTAACTCTGTTAATGCTTTAACTTCCAAAGGACAAGATGCAGCATTATGGCATCATAGGCTCAGCCACATGAATGAGAAGGGGATGAAGATTCTTCACTCAAGAAATTTGTTGTCGGGTTTGAAAAATGCTGATTTGGAATTTTGTGAGAATTGCATTTATGGAAAACAAAAGAGAGTCAGATTTCTCAGATTTGGGAAAGAAAAGAAGAGCGCAAAATTAAAGCTTGTGCATACAGATGTATGGGGACCTGCTCAGGTATCATCTTTTGGTGGCTCTCAATATTATGTTACTTTTATTGATGATGCAACTAGAAAAACTTGGATTTATTGTATTCAGAATAAATCTGATGTATTTGATACTTTAAAGAAATGGAAATATTTGGTTTTGATTGAGACAAGAAAGAAGTTGAAGTGTTTCATATCAGACAATGAAGGTGAATATTGCAGCTGTTATGCTCCTATACCAATAGGTGTCCTATATCATGATTGACTTGATGGGCTATGTAATATGTTCATACTTTTCCTTGTTGTAAAGGTTTTCCATATTGTCAAAAAAATCAAAAAATTTAAAAAATGTAAAGAGGGTATACCCTAAAAGAAAAATCAAAGGGTGAAAAGAATAAAAATTGCCAAAAAAGTAAAAGAAAATGAACCCCACCAAAATAAAGGCCAAGGAAAGTGTGCAAGTCTAAATGCCACTAATTTTTTCTCTTATGTAATAAACAAATTGTGTGCAGCTTGTATCTAATGCCACAATTGATGGATAAGAAAATAGCTTAAACTTGGCTTGTTCATGTTTGAATTTCATGTTTTAGAGATAGAGGATAAAATCTGACCAAACTGTTTAATCTTGGCAGATAAGTAGATAGGTAGAGTAAATAAAAGGAGCTCAATAGCTTAATTTGAGCCCTTGGATGTAATAAGGTTAGACTTAGATAGATTTCTACATGTGAAAGAAAAGAAAGTGTGAGAAGGGTTTGCCATTCTAAATGCACCCTAATAAAGAAGAAAAAATGCTAGGTTAAAGTAGGTAGCGTAGGTAGATGATGTTGTAGAATTACATATGATGAATAATAGCTCTAAATGTGTTAATATTTACTTTCATCACAAGTGCAAGGCAGATATTACACTGGAAGAATTTCAAGCAAAAAAAAGTCAAATTATTAACTCCCCTTCTCATTTTTCCCTAAAAGTTTCACTAATTTCCCCTAAGTATTAAGGCATTTCAAAATTAGAGGGGCTCAAGGAATTTCCTTGACTTCTGGAGGGACCGGACCCTCGGCCCAATAATTTAAAATCCTAAGTACTTAAAACCATCCATAAGTCATTCATTTTCTTCCATAAGTATTTTCCTAAGAAAAATCCTATTTTACTTTAGAAAATTGCACAATATCCCATTAAAAACCCTTTTTCATTCAAGCATAAGTTAAATACATAAACCTAATGTTTTATACTTAGCGCTTTTCATTCATTTTCACATATTAACTTTTAACATATATTATTTAATTCCCTATATAAATCAACCCATTCCCGTATTATTATAACCATATAAAATTCCCCAAGTATTACATATCCCGCCCCCGGGTTAAAATATAACCATAATGTTGAAAATGCAGCAAGATGATGGAGCCTAGTGAAATGAAGTCGCCTTCACTAAGTGGGCCCGCAGGCTATTTTTGGCGCAAAGTCTATTTTTAGACTATGTCTATTTTTAGACATATGGATCATGTACCGGGAACTGCAGTATGATATTCTTGGAGGATTGATCATGTTGGTAAAAATAGATGGACCTCTATTTTTAGACATCAGGTGGTTTCTATTTTTAGACTGCCGGGCTAAAAATAGAACAGTAAAATATTATTTACCCTTAATAATATTTGGACTCTAAACTTCAGTTTACTCTCTTGGAGCACTTCAGTTTGACCCCCGGATGTGGGTCATGCTGCTGCCAGAAGAAAATACACTTTTCCTATGGGTTAGGTGAGCTCATGTATGGTTGACTTCAGTTAGGACTTCAGTGGCAGAGTTTGGTGGAGTTGTGTTCGGTTTAACTTAGTTGAACTAGTTGTGTTTAGTTTAACTAGCTAATACACTAGTAATGAGTGGAGTGAATTGAATATTATTTAATTCACTAATTAGTAACTCATTATTCAACTCAAGAACACATCAGTTCACTACAGTGCATGGACAGTTCAGTGGAGACAAGTGAAAGAGGTAGATGAAAGGGTTGAGATAGCTATCAGTTGTGACATTAGTTGTGCATGAGATTTGCACCACACTTGGAGGAAACTTCCCATGAGGATTGCACTGTCAAGCCAAGGAGATTCGAACCTTGGATCGCTCATTCAACCAACTTGGATTGCGCAATAGAGGCAGGCAATTAGTGGTTGAGTTTTGAACCTGTAACCAAGCTAGTTTGTGTGTAACTTAATGAGATAGTACTGAGTACTTGTGAGGAGTATTGTGCTATGTACTGTTACATGTTATCTCCATATAATATACAAAATAGCTAAGGGGTTTTCAGCTATAAGCTTTCCCCATTACATATTGTGTTCATGTGCGCATGCGACTGTTTCTATTTCCGCAAATTGATGATTGATTGTAGAAGAGATTATGTGTTATACATGAATTCGAATTAATGTATGATTAGGATAATCTCAGTGGATAAATCTTCATTATTCAGCAAATTTCTACATGGTATCAGAGTGAATTAATCATCGGGATCTATTGCAGTGATTACAATATTATTTCGGTAGACAAAGTTTGTAACGGGCCAGGTAGCCTCTGGATCCATCCTTTCTCTGAAAGGTGATATATCCAGTAAATGCCCTTACAGTTGATCTCTGTGCTAGAAATATTTTTTTCTCACAAATCCAGAAGCAGTTGAGTTTTTGAGTTTGGAATTCGAATTTTGTAGTAGTTTGTTTTCTTGGTGACGGAGTTGAAAATGTATTTCAATGGTTTGCGACTCGAATATGCTCTTGAAGGAAGTTCGAATTATGTTGCATGGAAAGATCAGATGGAGGTTGTATTAGAAGATAATGGGCTGAAGGAGTTAGTAGATATGGATGTCCAAAAGCCTACTGATCCTGCTGAAGTTGAAGCTTGGCAAAAGAAGATGGCGAAATGTCGAAGGATTCTGTTGGAGGGCGTGAAGGATCACATTGTATCCAGCCTGCATGGAAAAGCTTCTCCATATTTGATGTGGAAAGAGTTGACAGATCTATTCCAGAGTAAGAGCGACCAAAGGAAGCTGGCACTCAAGGATAAGCTCAGAAACATTAAGATGGAGAAAGGCGACAGTATCGCCAAATACCTCACGAAGTTCACTCAATGCAGAGATGAGCTGGGAAGTGTGGGGGTGACTGTCGAAGAAGAGGACATGGTAGACCTGGCTCTCCTTGGTCTTCTGAAGGCTTGGCATTCCTATCAAGACTCTGTCAATGGAAGTTGCCGGGATGGGAGCGACTTTGGGCGGATCTCATGCAAGAGGAGATAAGGAGGACTACCAGGGACGGATCTTCATCAAAGGTATCTGATGAAGAAAATTGCGCTTTGGATGCCAAAGAAAATAAGGGGAAGAGAAATAAGGCTTCTCAGTCTAGTGCGAAAGGCAAGAAGCAAGACATGTCCAAGGTGAAGTGTTTTCACTGTCACCAGCACGGACACTATGCCACAAATTGTCCGCAGAAGAAGAAAAATAAGAAGGCTCTTGGATCTGCAGCGGGAGAGGCATTGGCTTCTCAATTTGAATTGGATTTTTCACTGATTTCATGCTTGGTTTCAATTGTGATGGGATCAGTATGGTTCTTGGATAGTGTTGCGTCATTTCACATGACCGGAGATCGAGATCTGTTTTCAGATCTGGAGGAAAAAGATCTTGGAGTGCACATCGAGATGGGCGATGATGGTAGATACAGTGCGACCGGTATCGGTACCATTTCCTTTGAGAGGGAGTCTGGTAAACCCTTTGTATTGAAGGAAGTATTGCATGTTCCAGGATTGATGAAGAATCTGATCTCAGTGGCGATGTTGGAAGACAAGGGGTATGATGTGGTCTTCAGCAAAGGAAAAGCCTTCCTACGCAGTAAGACCACTGGAGAGTGTTGGCAATATGATGCAGAGTGTTGTCCTTGATGGAAACCCACTGAATGAAGATGAAGACATGAGACAGTTGACATGTGTTGTCCTTGATGAAAAACCACCTGTTGAAGTTTGTCTTGACCTGATGGACTTGGTAAATGATGTAAATCTGATATGAAATGATGTTTGTTAGCAATATAATGCTGAGTGTTGTCCTTGAATGGCAACCCACTTGATGAAGTTGTGTTTGATAGAATATGTCTTGATGAACTAAATCTGATGTATCTACAGTGAGTACAGAAGGTAATGAAGAAAGGAATTCAGCATGTGCTAAATCTATGGTGAAAAGAGTATGTCTCAAGACATACGCGGATCTGTCTAGGAGAAGTCGCGTATGCACACGGGAAACAACGTTCCAAGTCGCGTATGGGCAAAAGCGCCCATAAAGTGAAAATCCAGGGGTAACCACCATGGTATTGACCCATTGTATTGGGTAATGATTTGTCTAAATGACCCCGTCCAGGAATACCATCGGAAGTAATGTAGTTTTGGGCTCATGGTATTGGAAAAGGGGCTCATGGTATTGAAAAAGGGTAAACCTATATAAAGAGAAGAAATTCATTGTGCAAATCATGAGTGTGGGAGCAAGATGTCTGATCTTGAATGAATACTTCTCTGTGAAGTATATCTATATGGAAAGGGTAAATATTTGATGATAGATCTGAATCTATGATGCACCTATGAAGAAATGATGAAGCAGGATATCTAGATCTGAAATGTATCTGTATTTGCTAGATCTATTTATGGAATGATTAGATCTAAGATAAGGCAAACATCTGTCTGAAGTAAAGGGTTAAATCTGTTTGATGTATCTGTTCTGAAGAATTGCAATGACCTAAATGTCTGAAGAACCATACGCTAGTTCGCCACAGAGGAAGCGCGTATATACGCAGCTTCGCTGAAGAGAAAGCGCATATGCGCAATGAAATTAGCTCTGTAATTTGTACAGAAGTATACGCGGGTTTGTATGGTATAAGACGCGTATATACGCGGTATCAGTGAAAGGAAAGCGCGTATACAAACTAGGGTTTGCTGAAGCATGGGGTATGAAATGTCTGATCTGTTCTGCTGTGTTGCTGCTATCTGTATTCTACAGTTCTGAGTTGTCTGTTTCAGTTTGGTTGTATGATGAAGCTTAAATATGTGGAGTGGGTCCAGTCTGAAAATATGATGAAACGTGGCCTGCAAGTGGTGTCCTAAAGGAAGCTTTGGATCCAGTGTGAAAATTGATGAAACGTGGTCCATAAAGGTGCTGAGGGTTGTAGCCTTCAGTCAGGGGGTTGTAGCTCCCTTCCAGGTGAGGCTGGTAAACGAGAGCAGGGGGTCGTAGCTCCCTTCCAGGAGAGGCTGGTAAACGAGTCAGGGGGGTTGGAGCTCCCTTCCAGGAGAGGCTGGTAAACGAGCGCAGGTGGGTGCCTGCGTGCTGGTAGGAGTCTGCACCAGCACATATGTTGTAAGATGTTTTCTCTATAATAAAATATTGAAGGCTGAGCAATTGCAGCGGTGGTTTTCTCCCGACTTGGATTTCCACCTAAAATCCTGGTGTTCATGTGTGATGCTTATGTGTGATGGTTTATTCTGTTCTTACTGCACATGTTTATTGTTTATAGAACATCTAATGAATGAATGATGGAATGATATAAGTGAAGAATAATGGCATAATTAAATATTTGTGTATACGCAAGTTTTATGAAGGATATCCGCGTGTATACGCTAGTTGGCTTCATCAAAGTAGCGTATGGGTTTTAGAGCATGAAAAAGTAAAAAGTTGTAGTTTGCCCTAAATACTGATTCACCCCCCACCCCCCTCTCAGTATTTTTCCCAACAATTGGTATCAGAGCAAGGTCCTTCTGTAGAAGCTTGATCGCTGGAAGAAGATCCGTCGCAATGGGAAAGAAGCGAAAGAAGAAGGTTACTCAAGGAAAGAAGATGCCTCAGAAATCATGTATAGCAGAAATTGAAGGAGATGAAACAGGTATTGATCGTTGTTCTTGTATTACACTTACCTGTATATGCAAAGGTTATGATAGTGAAAGTGACAGTATGGATCTAGAAGAATATGTTAAGATTAAAGATGAAGAAGATTTTGACCAAGCTCTACAAGTGCTCATGGCAAAGAAGCAAAAGAAGAAGGCTACTCAAAGTAAGGAGATCTCTCAGAAAACATGTATAGCATAAATTGACGAAGATGAATCAGATAGTGATTGGGGTCCTTGTAATACTCTTCTTTGTGCAAACAATAGTGTAGATAGTGAAAGTAATGTTGTGGAATTAAAAGAAGTTATCAAAGATCAACAAAGAATATTCAATGAGAAGGAATCTGCCTCCAAAGATTTGATCTTTAGACTGAAAAGGATGTTCGATGATGTATCCAATCGAAGTAAAGGACTTAAAGCAGATCTGGAAAAATCAAATGAGAAGAATGAAAGACTTGAAGCTGAAATCATCTCTCTTAGGGAAGATCCGAAAATATCAAAGAAGAAGATTGCACGACTTGAAGCAGAAAACATTTCTCTAAAAACAGATCTGGAAAAATCAAATAAGAAGAATGAAGAACTTGAAGCAGAAATCATTTCCCTCAAAGAAGATCTGAATAAAACAAATAAGAAGAATGCAGGACTTGAAGAAGAAATCATATCTCTGAAAGTAAATCTTGGAGCATCGAAGAAGAAGAATGAAGAACTCTTGCAAAATTTTGAAGAACAAGGAAATGGGTTGAAAGAAGAGATTCTAAATCTGAATGATCAAGTAGAAGATGGAAGAAGGAAAGAAGAAAGCATGACGAAGCAATGTCAAGCCTTGGAGGTTGAGGTAAACATTCTCAAAGGTAAATTAGAATAAAAAGTCAAACTTTTGAGGTTTCAAGATAGTACTAATATTTTGGACAATATTCTGAGTAATCAAAGGTCTCCTGCTATCAAACTTGGTCTTGGTTTCCATGAAACTATTAAAGGAGAATCTAGCTCACAAGGAAGTGCTAAAAATTAAGAGGATGTCAATGCAAAACCTGAAGTGTTGAAAGAGACAAAAGGTCAACCAACAATGATGAAATCTCAAAGGAAATCAGTCAATAATGTTGAATGCTTTAAATGTCATAATTATGGGCATGTTGCAGCAATTTGCAGGAGCAGATCATTTCAGCCTCAAACAAACAGTTCCTACATAGAAAGGTACTCTGGTTTCTTCAAGGGATATTGTTTTTCATGTAACAAGTTTGGACATAAAGCAGCTAATTGTAAAAGGAGGAAGATTAGAAATACTCATTATGATTCTTATGCTTATTTTTCTGGACACATGAGATGTTATTCATGTAACAAGTATGGACATGTAGAAAAGGAATGCAGGTTGAACAGATCTGAGAAAGTGGACAATTTTCAGCACACAGTTAGGAAGTTCAAGCAAATTTGGAAAAAGAAGGAAGACCAATCAGAAACGTAGGGAATACTGACCCTACTGCAGTCATCTGCTTCTGAAGCTTACTTATCTTATTGACTCTAGGAATGATGTGGGATACATTATGAGATTTAGTAATGTATCATCACAGGGGGAGCAATGTATGATGACTCTCATGGTTGATTTGATTTTTCTGGTTATATGCATTTCTGACAGAGCATCTGATATGAAGAAGACAGGTACAGGAAGTACAAGTTCAGGGGGAGATGAAGGAATGTGAAAAATTTCTATGCTTCACTTTCCATACGCAGGTTAGATGAACAAAAGTCGCGTATACACGCGAGTTCCAACAGACACAGTCGCGTATGCATTGATGATAAGAGAATTTATATGATAGCTAAAGATCTGGAACAGAGGTTCAGGGGGAGCATCAGTCTGACTGTTAATAACTGTATTATTGACTCAATATCAGCTTAGTTTCTCAGTTCTATATAATGATGATATGATACATGGTTTCTTATGTTGAAGATTGTGGATGAGTCATGTTTGCTTTTTGATGAAGAGTATTCATTGTTGAGATGAAAAGTCTTATAATTCGGAGATAAGGGCAGTTCATGCAGAGATTGTTGCTGATGACTTACTGATGAACGTATTCAGGTTGCACAAGTTAAGAAGGAGCACTGGTTCAGGGGGAGCGGCAGGTTGGATACTAATGATTGCATTGTTGGAAATATGACTGCTTATTCTTTGGTTTTTTTGATACTCATGCTAAAATAATGATGACGTGGTACATGGTTTATTATGATGAGATTTTGAGCCCTGGTTGCTGATAAGTATCTTTTGTGCTCACACATGGATGAGTTGGATGTCGTTTGATTCAGAAATAAGAATAGATCATGCAGAGTTTGTTATTATGGTTGAGATCTTTTGCCTACATATGTTAATTCATGTTAAATCTTGAAGATCTTGATGATATTGGACCACATGGATGATTTCTTGACACACATTTGAAGATGTTGTTCTGATATGATAATCTCTCTTGGAAAGATTGTATTGATGCTGCAAAGAATCTGAAGGCTTGGTTACTAATGTGCTTATGCTACAACCGTTGGATGACGCTTGAAGACACAACTACATTGTTCTATCTATCTGTAGTCTAGGGAAGCATTCAAATATCCCAGAAAGAAGCTGAACACTGTCTTTTTCTCACAAGAGGATCAGATCTGGTTAAAATATAGAAGATGGTATTGGATACGAGGGTTTCCTGAAACACAGTCACGTATATGCGCGAGTTCATGCACATAAAACTGCGTATGTCTGGTTGCTGACATTTTTGTTTGGGGTCAGCTGCAATGCTATTTGGTATCTCTGATACTGTTTGGTATCTCTGGTGGTGTTCCAGTTCTCATAACTCTATTTCTAATGTTTTGATAAAGATGCATTGATGATTTGTTGGTGAAAGTGTTCAGGATGCACAAACTAAGGGGGAGCCTTAGTCATATGGAAAGGATGCTTGGATGCACAGTTTCAGGGGGAGCATTAGATTTGCTAAGTATAATGCATTGTTAGCATTATGATGATTCTGAAATATGTTCTTTGAAGTCTTTCTAGGTGTTGGTCTTAAATGGTCATTTTTGTAATTTAGTGAAAAGGTCTTGTTGAGACCCATGATGTAAAATTGTAATATTCAATCATGTAAGGACTTGTCAAATTTGTAAACCCACTTGGCTGGGTAGTCAGTCAGCTCTGTAAACCCACTCGTTGGGTAGCCGAGTCGATTTGTAAACCCACTTGGTTGGGTACTTGAGTCTCATATGTAAATCCACTTGGTCAGATATTTGATGTAAGTATGAGTCCTTGGTGATAGGGGAAGGTCATAGAGTCATGTACTTCATTGAAAAATATGTTTGAAGATTCGCATGAACTCAGGGAGCTTGGTCATGGTATCATCGTATCTCGTTAACGCTTCTTCCACATGCTGAGAAAAGGGTAGAGAGTATAGATCCACCCTTTGCCCTTGATGTCAAGGGGGGAGAGTGACATGGTGTTTGAATGAAGACAAAGAATGGTGTCAAAAATGGAGAGAGTGACATGGTGTCATTATATTCTTAATGTACCTATCTTTTGTGGTGATCAAACACCATCGTGGTTGCCATCAAGTCCAAAGGGGGAGATTGTTGGCAATATGATGCAAAATGTTGTCCTTGATGGCAACCCATTGAATGAAGATGAAGACATGAGACAGTTGACATGTGTTGTCCTTGATGGAAAACCACCTGATGAAGTTATTCTTGACGTGATGGACTTGGTAAATGATGTTTGTTAGAAATATGATGATGAATGTTGACAATCCTCTTGATGAAGATAATGGCAACTTACTGGATGAAGTTGTGCTTGATAGAATATGTCTTGATGAACTAAATCTGATGTATCTACAGTGAGTACAGAAGGCAATGAAGAAAGGAATTCAGCATATGCTAAATCTATGGTGAAAAGAGTATATCTCAAGGCATACACGGATCTGTCTAGGGGAAGTCGCGTATGCACGCGGGAAACAACGTGCCAAGTCGCGTATGGGCAAAAGCGCTCATAAAATGAAAATCCAGGGGTAACCACCATGGTATTGACCCATTGTATTGGGTAATGATTCGTCACTTACCTCACCAGAATACCATCATAAGTAATGTAGTTTTGGGCTCATGGTATTGTTTTGGCTCATGGTATTGAAAAAGGGGCTCATGGTATTGAAAAAGGGTAAACCTATATAAGGAGAAGAAATTCATTGTGCAAATTATGAGTGTGGGAGCAAGATGTCAGATCTTGAATGAATACTTCTCTATGAAGTATATCTGTATGGAAAGGGTAAAGGTTTGATGATAGATCTGAATCTATGATGCACCTATGAAGAAATGATGAAGCGGGATATCTAGATTTGAAATGTATCTGTATTTGCTAGATCTATTTATGGAATGATTAGATCTGAGATATGGCGAACATTTGTCTGAAGTAAAGGGTTAAATCTGTGTGATGTATCTGTTCTGAAGAATTTCAATGACCTAAATGTCTGAAGAACCATACGCTAGTTCGCCACAGAGGAAGCGCGTATATACGCGTCTTCGCTGAAGAGAAAGCGCGTATGCGCAATGAAATTAGCTCTATAATATGTACAGAAGTATACGCTGGTTTGTATGGTAGAAGACGCGTATATACGCGGTATCAGTGAAAGGAAAGCGCGTATGCAAACTAGGGTTTGTTGAAGCATGGGGTATGAAATGTCTGATCTGTTCTGCTGTGTTGCTACTATCTGTATTCTACAGTTCTGAGTTGTCTGTTTCAGTTTGGTTGTATGATGAAGCTTAAATATGTGGAGTGGGTCCAGTCTGAAAATACGATGAAACATGGCCTGCAAGTTGTGTTCTAAAGGAAGCTTTGGATCCAGTGTGAAAATTGATGAAACGTGGTCCATAGAGGTGCTGATGGTTGTAGCCTTCAGTCAGGGGGTCGTAGCTCCCTTCCAGTAGCTGGGCCGGTAAACGAGAGCAGTGGAGGGTTGTAGCCTTCCGTGAGGGGCCGGTAACTGAAGTCAAGGGGTTGGAGCCTCTTTCTCCTAGAGAGGTCGTGTGTGTAAACGCAGCTTGTGTGGGTGCCTGCTGTTGCAGGAGTCTCAAGCGCCACATATGTTGTAAGATGTTTTCTATACAAAATATTTGGCTATTGAGCAACCAGTAGCGTGGTTTTCTCCCGACTTGGGTTTCCACCTAAAATCCTGGTGTTCATGTGTGTTGCTTATGTCTGATGATTTATTCTGTTATTACTGCACATGTTTACAGTTTATTGAATATCTAATGAATGAATGATGGAATGATATAAGTGAAGAATAAATGGCATAATAAGATCTCTGTGTATACGCGAGTTTTATGAAGGATATCCACGTATATACGCTAGTTAGCTTCATCAAAGTAGCGTATGGGTTTTAGTGAATGAAAAAGTAAAAAGTTGTAGTTGTCCCTAATAATATCATTCACCCCCTCTCTTCGCATATTTTTCCCATACTGGAGAGACCCGAAGATAGGGGTTCGGGTTCGAGTCAAGAACCTTTATCAGTTGCAAGTAGATGGTTGCGCAGCAATGGCATGCAAGGCGAGAGAAGTGGTGAGCCAGGATGATGGCGAGTTGTGGCACCGGAGATTGGGCCACCTTCACCATGGAGCTTTGAAGATACTGCAGCAGATTTCTACTGGGCTTCCTAAAGGCACTCTTGCGCAGTCAGATCAGTGCAAGGGGTGTACCTTGGGAAATTTTGTGAAAGCCACCTTTCACGAGAAGGATAGTCGCGCCACGACGATCCTTGAGAGAATTCACACAGACGTGTGTGGACCTTTCTCAGCAGCTTCGACAGCAAAGCACAGGTATTATGTGATATTTGTTGATGATTTTCCTATGTTGGATCTTCTTCATGCAGAAGAGCGAGACATATTCAAAGTTCTGTGAATTCAAGGCGCTGGTTGAGAAGGAATCGGGGAAGCATGTGAAGGCTCTTAGGAGCGACAGTGGTGGTGAATTTATCTTGGTTGAATTCAAGGTCTTTTGCAGCGCAGAAGGGATTCGGAGAGAGCTCATCGCACCCCATAACCCACAGCAGAACGAGGTGGCTGAGCGGAAGAACAGAACAATCGTGGGTGTTGCATGGGCGATGTTGCATGATCAAGGCCTACCCCTTCACTTGTGGGATGAGGCATGCAATACAACAGTGTATGTGCAGAACCATTGTCCTCACAAGATTCTTGGCATGAGTACACCGGAGGAGGCGTTTTCTGGCAAGAGGCCTGATATTTCTCATCTGAGAATTTTTGGCTCACCTGTCTACATGCATGTGATGAAGGACGCCAGAAAGAAGCTGGATCCGACCGCAGAGGTTGGAATATTTGTGGGGTACACTGATACACCTCACAACTATCGGGTGTATTTTCCAAACAGTCGCAAGACTATTGTGCGATGGGATATTAAATTTTAGGAGGAGAAAGCCATGCAGTGTTCACTTGAGAGGGAGTCACACTTGCATGCATATGAGGAGTTGTTAGTTCCTAAGGAGGAGCTTCCGGATGTGGATCAGCCATAAGAGGAAGTTCATGCAGTGGAAGAAACCACTCATGCAGTGCCAACCATCAGAGGGCGCAAGCGCACTACAGAAGATGAGCGACTGGCTCAAGATGCAGAGAAGGTTGTAGGACCACCTACAGCACAGCGCAGACAGAGACAGTCACCGGATCGGTACACTAGATACATTGCTCTTATGAGTCAATGTGTCGTGACGGAGCCATCCTCTTTTGAGGAAGCTGTGGAGGAACCCGCATGGGTAGATGCCATGATCGAAGAATATGATTCGATCGTCAGAAACAGTGCATGGGAGATTGTCCCAAGATCGGAAGGGAAATCAGTGGTGGGTTCGCGATGGATCTACAAAGTGAAGCAGGCGGCTGACGGGAGTGTGGAGAAGTACAAGGCGAGATTTGTCACCCGTGGCTTCTCACAGATTGAGGGGATCGATTATGAGGAGACCTTTGCACCTGTCGCAAGGTACTCTTCCATACGGACGATCCTAGCTCTCTCAGTGCAGATGGGATGGCACATCCATCAGATTGATGTGAAGACTGCGTTCCTCAATGGAGTCATTGAGGAGGAGGTGTACATAGAGCAGCCTGAAGGTTTCGAGATCTTCAGCAGTGAGTCACATGTTTGCCGACTCAAGAGAGCATTGTACGGGCTGAAGCAAGCACCTCGTGCTTGGTACACATGGATAGACAGTTATTTCACCGGGCTTGGATTTTCCAAGAGTGAGGCGGATCCTAACCTATACCAGATTGTGGTGGAGGGGAAGCTGCTGATCATTGTACTATATGTAGATGATCTGATTTTGACGGGTGATGAGCTGTTGATACTTTCATGCAAGGAGGATCTTGCACGAGAGTTTGAGATGAAGGACTTGGGCCTCCTTCATTATTTCCTGGGATTGGAGATTTGGCAGCGCAGTGGAGGACTGTTTGTTTCTCGGGGCAAGTATGCCCGGGAGATTCTGGAGAGGTTCAACATGCAAGGCTGCAAGCCTGTTGACACTCCTCTTCCTGGTGGTTGGAGGAAGGAGGATGCTACTTCAGCGGAGGTAGTGGATGCCACTGTCTATCGACAGTTGGTGGGGTCGCTTATGTATCTGGTCAATACACGACCCGATATATGCTATGTTGTTAACCAGCTTTCGCAAGCTATGGTTAAGCCTACCAAGCTCTTCTGGAAGGCAGGCAAGCATGTATTTTGTTATCTTAGTGGCACATCGGGATATGGTCTATGGTACAGACAGGAGGATGGAGTGAAGCTTTCCGGCTTCACTGATGCAGATTGGGCAAGGAGCCCAACGGACCGAAAGAGCACATCTGGAGGAGTTTTCAGCATTGGGTCGACAACAGTTTCCTAGTACAGTAGGAAGCATAGATCCGTGGCACTCAGTTCAGCAGAGGCCGAGTACATGGCAACAATCTTGGTTGCATGCGAGGCTATTTGGATGAGGAAGATCCTCGTTGGATTGTTCGGGTTGCACTTGGAGCCTACTGTGATTTATTGTGATAACCAGAGTTGCATTAAACTCTCGGTTAATCCAGTATTTCATGATAGATCCAAACACATCGACATCAGGTACCATCATATCAGAGATTGTGTTCAACGGAGAATCATGTTACTTTCATATGTTCCCACGGAGGATCAGGATGCTGACATCTTGACGAAGGCGCTCACCAGGAGCAAGTTCGAATTCCACAGAGGCAGGATAGGGGTTGCAGATAATCCATATCTTTCTGAGAGGGAGTGTTGAAAATGCAGCAAGATGATGGAGCCTAGTGAAATGAAGTCGCCTTCACTAGGTGGGCCCACAGGCTATTTTTGGCGCAAAGTCTATTTTTAGACTATGTCTATTTTTAGACATATGGATCATGTACCGGGAGCTGCAGTATGCTATTCTTGGAGGATTGATCATGTTGGTAAAAATATATGGACCTCTATTTTTAGACATCAGGTGGTTTCTATTTTTAGACTGCCGGGCTAAAAATAGAACAGTCAAATATTATTTACGCTTAATA